>PITA01000814.1:32482-234228 GCA_004023965.1 Spilogale gracilis | reverse complement strand
CATGGTATTCCATTGTATATATGTACCACATCTTCTTTATCCATTCATCTGTTGATGGGCACCTTGGCTCTTCCCACAGTTCGGCGATTGTGGCCATTGCTGCGATGAACATTGGGGTACATATGGCCCTTTTTTCACTACATCTGTATCTTTGGGGTAAATGCCCAGTAGTGCAATTGCAGGGTCATAGGGTAGCTCTATCTTTAATTTTTTAAGGAATCTCCACACTGTTTTCCAAAGCGGCTGCACCAGTTTACATTCCCACCAACAGTGTAAGAGGGTTACCCTTTCTCCGCAGCCTCTCCAACACTTGTTGTTTCCTCTCTTGTTAATTTTGGCCATTCTGACTGGTGTAAGGTGGTATCTCAGTGTGGTTTTGATTTGAATTTCCCTGATAGCTAGTGACGCTGAACATTTTTTCATGTGTCTGTTAGCCATTTGTATATCTTCTATGGAGAAGTGCCTCGTCATATCTCTTGCCCATTTTTTTATGTGTTCATCTTCTTTTTGGGTGTTGAGTTTGAGTAGTTCTTTATAGATCTTGGATATCAGCCCTTTGTCTGTAGTGTCATTTGCAAATATCTTCTCCCATTCTGTGGGTTGCCTCTTTGTTTTGTTGACTGTTTCCTTTGCTGTACAGAAGCTTTTTATTTTGATGAAGTCCCAGAAGTTCATTTTTGCTTTTGTCTCCTTTGCCTTTGGAGACGTGCCTTGAAAGAAGTTGCTGTGGCCGATATCAAGGAGGTTACTGCCTATGTTCTCTTCCAGGATTTTGATTGACTCCTGCCTCATGTTGAGGTCTTTCATCCATTTGGAGTTTGCCTTTGTGTGTGGTGTAAGAGAATGGTCTAGTTTCATTCTTCTATACGTAGCTGTCCAATTTTCCCAGCACCATGTATTGAAGAGACTGTCTTTTTTCCATTGGATATTTTTTCCTCCTTTGTCAAAGATGATTTGCCCATAGATTTGTGGGTCCATATCTGGACTCTCCACTCTGTTCCATTGGTCTAGTTCTCTGTTTTTGTGCCAGTACCATGCTGTCTTGGTAATCACAGCTTTGTAATATTTAAGCCTGATGTCAGGTAATGAGATGCCCCCAGCTTTGCTTTTTTTGTTCAGCAATTCCTTAGCGATTCAGGGTCTTTTTGGTTCCATATAAATTTTAGGATTGTTTGTTCCAACGTTTTGAAGAATGTTGGTGGAATTTTGATGGGAATGGCATGAAAGTATAGATTGCTCTGGGCAGTATAGACATTTTGACAGTGTTTATTCTTCCGATCCATGAGCATGGAATGCTCTTCCATCTTTTTGTGTCTTCTTCAATTTCTTTCATGAGTGTTCTGTTGTTCCTCGAGTACAGATCCTTGACTTCTTTGGCTAGGTTTATTCCTAAGTATTTTATGGTTTTTTGTGCTATAGTAAACAGAATCGATTCTCTGATTTCCCTTTTATTTTTTCATTGTTAGTGTATAAGAATGCAACTGATTTCTGTGCATTGATTTTGTATCCTGTCACATTACCGAATTGTTGTATGAGTTCTAGGAGTTTGGGGGTAGAGTCTTTTGGGTTTTCCACATAGAGTATCATGTCATCTGCAAAGAGAGAGAGTTTGACTTCCTCTTTGCCAAGATGGATACCTTTTATTTCTTTCTGTTGTCTGATTGCTGTTGCTAGGACTTCTAACACTATGTTGAACAGTAGTGGTGAGAGTGGGCATCCTTGCCTTGTTCCTGATCTCAGAGGAAAGGCTGTCAGTTTTTCCCCGTTGAGAATGATATTCGCTGTGGGTTTTTCGTAGATAGATTTTATGAGGTTGAGAAATGTTCACTCTATCCCTATACTTTGAAGAGTTTTGATCAGGAATGGGTGTTGTATTTTGTCAAATGCCTTCTCTGCATCATATGAGAGTATATGTGGTTCTTCTCTCTTCTTTTATTGATTTGTTCTATCACATTGATTGTTTTGCGAGTGTTGAACCACCCTTGCATCCCTGGGATAAAACCCACCTGGTCATGGTGGATAATCTTTTTAATGTATTGTTGGATCCTGTTAGCAAGGAAAAGATAGTCTCTTTTAGATAGGATTCAGAACACATTTGTAAAATCTATACCACAGCCTTGATTGTTTGATAATTAAGTACTCTCTGGTACTATTTGTCCATAAAAGAGTAAGTTCTTTCCTTTAAGGCTCTTTGTTCTAAGTTCTTTAAGGCTCCTTGCCTGAGAGCCCGGGATATTTTTTAGAAGTGAACAGAAGCATACTGCCAGAACAATCAGTATTGTTCTTCCAGCCTACAGTCCTGTCTCTGTAGAAATACCTGGGGGTTATTTATGAAAGATCTTGATACTTGCTTTCTAGGACATGAGCTATGAACTATCACATATCCCATGAAAAAAGGGGAAAATTTCATATACTATTGTTTATATAAACTATCAAAAGCCACTAATGTTAATTGGTTTTATGTATTTGAAAAGCAGTCAAATGTCTGTTTAACATTTGTTACTAGTTCTTTCTTAAATTTGATATGCGGTAAGAAATAGGCAGTAAAGCATATTTGAAATGAAAGGCATCACATAATTTTAATATGTTTTAAATTGCTGTGATGTAAAGTGTATCTTTTTTTTTTTTTAATGATTTTATTTATTTATTTGACAGAGAGAAACACAGTGAGAGAGGGAACACAAGCAAGGGGACTGAGAGAGGGAGAAGCAGGCTTCCCACCGAGCAGGCAGCCCGATGTGGGGCTTGATCTCGGGTCTCCGGGATCATGATCTGAGCTGAAGGCAGTCGCTCAACCAACTGAGCCACCCAGGCGCCCCTCTTTTTTTTTTTTTATAAAGATTTTATTTGTTTATTTGACAGAGCGAGAGATCACAAGTAGGCAGAGAGGCAGGCAGAGAGAGAGGAGGAAGCAGACTCTAGGATCATGACCTGAGCCGAAGGCAGAGACTTTAACCCACTGAGCCACCCAGGCTTCCAAGAGTGTATCATTTTTAACATTATTTTGGTGTAGTCTTTAGGGTGTTCTATGTATGGTATCAGGGCAGCTGCCGGTAGTGACAGTTTTACTTCTTCCTTAACGAGTTGGATGCCTTTTATTCCTTTATCTTGTGTGATTGCTGCAGCTAGGACTCCCAGTAATATGTTGAAGAAAAGTGATGGAAGTGGACATCATCGTCTTGTTACTGCTCTTAGAGGAAAAGCTAGCAGTCTGGGGTGCCTGGGTGGCTCAGTTGGTTAAGCCACTGCCTTCGGCTCAGGTCATGATCCCGGAGACCTGGGATCAAGTCCCACATTGGGCTCCCTGCTCAGCAGGAAGCCTGCTTCTCCCTCTCTCACTCCCCCTGCTTGTGTACCCTCTCTGGCTGTGTTTCTCTCTGTCAAATAAATAAAATCTTAAAAAAAAAAAAAGCTATCAGTCAGTGATTTATCACTGAGTACAATGTTAGCTGTGGGTTTTTCATGTATGGCCTTTATTATGCTGAGGTATGTTCCCTGTAAACCAACTTTGCTGAGGGTTTTTAACATGAACAGGTGTTGAAATTTTTCACATTTTTTCTGCGTCTAGGAGAATGATCATATGATTTTTATTTTTCGTTTTGTTGAGGTGGTATATGACATTGATTTGTGACTATTGAACTACCCCTTCATCTTTGGAATAAATCCCACTTGGTCATGGTGAATGATCATTTTTAATGTATTGTTGAATGTGGCTTGCTGATATTTTGTTGAGGAGTTTTGCAACTGTGTTCATCAGAGATACTAACTTGTAGTTTTCTTCTTTTGTAGTGTCTTTGGTTTTGGTTTCAGAGTAATGCTGGCCTCATAGAATTAATTTGGGAGCTTTATTTTTTTGGAATAGTTTGAAAAGAATATGTATTCTTTATTATTTTTTAAAATTTATTTTAGTATTAAATCTTTCTTAAATGTTTGGTACAGTTCACCTGTGACTCTATCTTGTCCTAAACTGTTGTTTGTTGGGAATTTGATTACTGATTGAATTTCATTGCTAGCAATCAGTTTGTTCAAATTTTCTACTTCTTCTGATTCAGGTGTGGATATTTATGTTTCTAGGAATTTATTCATTCTTTCTAGGTTGCCCAGTATAATTTTCATAATATTATAATCCTTTGCATTTTTGTGTTACCAGTTGTTATTTATCCTCCTTCACTTCTGATTCAGTTCTTTCTGTTTTTGTTGATGAATCTGGCTAAAGGTTTATCAGCTTTGTCTTTTCAGACAACCAGTTTCTAGTTTCGTTGTCTTTCTTTCTTTCTTTCTTTCTTTCTTTCTTTCTTTCTTTCTTTCTTTCTTTCTTTTTCTTTCTTTCTTTCTCTTCTTTCTCTTTCTTTCTTTCTTTCTTTCTTTCTTTCTTTCTTTCTTTCTTTCTTTCTTCTTTCTCTAATGTTCTAGCCTTAATATTTCCTTCTATTAGCTTTGGGCTTTGTTCTTTTTTTTTTTTTTCAATTTTATTTATTTATTTGACAGAGATCACAAGTAGGCAGAGAGGCAGGCAGAGAGAGAGAGAGAGAGAGAGAGAGGAGGAAGCAGGCTCCCTGCTGAGCAGAGAGCCCGATGTCGGCCTCAATCCTAGGACCCTGAGATCATGACCTGAGCAGAAGGCAGAGGCTTTAACCCACTGAGCCACCCAGGTGCCCTGGGCTTTGTTCTTTTTATAGATCTCTTAGGTGTAAGGTTAGGTGTTTAAGATTTTTCTTGTTTCTTGATTTAGGCTTATATTGGTATAAACTCCCTCTTAGAACTGCTTTTTCTTGCATCTCAAAGATTTTGGACAGTTGCATTTTCTTTTATCTCCGTAGATTTTATTCTCTCTGATTTTTTGGTTGACCCATTGGTTGTTTAGTAGCATGTTATTTAGCCTCTGTCTATTTGTGTTCTTTCCAGATTTCCTCTTGTAATTGATATCTAATGTTATACCGTTGTGGTCAGAAAAGATGCTTGATAGGATTTCTGTCTTCTTGATTTTATTGAGATCTATTTTGTGACTTAACGTGTAATCTGGAGAATGTTCTGTGTGCCCTTGAAAAGAACATATATTCTGCTGTTTTCAATTGGGATTTTTTATATCTATCTATTAGGTCCATTGGTCTAATGTGTTGTTCAAAGATACTATTTCCTGTTGATTTTGTCTCTGGATGGTCTTACATTGATGTAAGTGTTGTGTTAAAGTCACCTACCATTACTGTATTATTGTCAGTTTCTCCCTTTCTGTTAGTAGTTGCTTTATCTATTTGGTTGTCCAATGTTGGGTGCATAGATATTTATAGTTGTTATATCCTCTTTTTAGAATGTTCCCTTTATCATCATATAATGCCCTTCTTAGACTTTAAAACAAAGACTGTATCAAAAGACAGTTTTGTATGATCTGAATATTGCTACTGTGGCTTTTCATTTCATTTCTGTTTGCATGAAATCTTTTTCCATTCATTAAGTATGTACATGTCCTTAGGTCTAAAGTAAGCCTCTTATAGGCAGCAAATGTATAGGACTTGTTTTTTGTTGTTGTTGTTTAATCTTTTCAGTCATCCCAACCTTTGATTGTAACATTTTGTCCTTTTACCTTTAAAGTAATTATTCATAGGTATATACTTATTGCCATTTTGTGACTTATTTTCTGGTTTTTTTTTCTCCATTCCTTCTTTTATTCTCTTCCCTTGTGGTTTGATGGCTTTTTAGTGTTATACTTTTAATTCCTTTCTCTTTTTTTGTGTTTATCTATTGTAGGTTTTTGATTTGCAGTTACCATTAGGTTAATGTATAACATTTATGGGTATAGCAGTCTATATTAAGTTGAGTCACTTAAGTTCAAGCAGATTCTAAAAGCACTAAATATTTACTCCCCATCCACGTTTTATGAATGTCATATTTTATATAATTTTTTATATCCTTGATTCATTATTGTATGTATAATTCATTTTATAGCTTTTGTGTTTTCATCTCCATACTGGTTTCATAAGAGATTTGCCTACCTTTATTTTTTGTTTATAATTATTTGTGAAATTTCTTCCTTTTGTAATTGTTTTACTATTAGAGCCTTTTCTTTCCACTCAAGAGAATTCCTTTCAAATTTTGTGTAAGGTTAGGTTAGTAGTAATGAACTCCTTTAACTTTTGTTTGGGAAACCCTTTATCTCTCCTATTCTGAATGATTATCTTGCTGGGTCGAGTATTCTGGTTGCAGGTTTTTTTCTTTAAGCACTTTAAATATATCATGACACTGTCTTCTGACCTGCAAAGTTTCCACCAAGAGATCAGCTGATAGCCTTATGGGGTTTCCCTTGTATGTAACTGTTTTTGCTCTTGCTGCTTTAAAAATACTTTTAATAATTAACATGGCAGAAAGTAACGATAATGTAGGGAGATGTTAATCTCCTTGTGTTCATCTTTTTGGAGGGTCTCTTCCTCCTGAATATGGATGTCTGTTTCTTTCCCCAGGATAGGGAAATTTTTAGCTATTATTTCTTCAAATAAGTTTTCTCCTTCTGAGATCCCTATAATGCTAATCCTTATCTTTTTTTTCTTTTTTGCCATTCAGCTTGGTTGCTTTCCATTACCCTGTCTTCCAGATCACCAATCTGTTTTTTGCATCCTTTGTTCTGTTAATTCCCTCTAGTGTGTGTGTTTTCCCATTATTTTCTTTATCTCTCTTTTTTTAATAATTTATTTTTTCGGTGTTCCAGGATTCATTGTTTGTCACCACACCCAGTGCTCCATGCAATACATACCCTCCTTAATACCCTCCGCCAGGCTCACCTATCCCCTTACACCCCTCCTTTCCAAAACCCTCATTTTGTTTCTCAGAGTCCAAAATCTCTCATGCTTTGTCTCCCTCTCTGATTTACCTCAGTTCACATTTCCTTTCCTTCTCCCACTGCCCTCCATGTTACTTCATATGTTCCACAAGTAAGTGAAACCATATGATATTTGACTTTCTCTTCTTGGCTTATTTCACTCAGCATAATCTCCTCCAATCCCTTCCATGCTGCTACAAAAGTTGGGTATTTATCCTTTCTGATGAAGGCATAATATTCCATTGTATCTATGGACCATATCTTCTTTATCCATTTGTCTGTTGAAGGGCACCTTGGCTCTTCCCACAGTTGGGTGATTGTAGCCATTGCTGCTATGAACATTGGGGTACATACGGCTCTTCTTTTCACTACATCTGTATCTTTGGGGTAAATTCCCAGTAGTGCAATTGCAGGGTCATAGGGTAGCTCTATTTTTAATTTTTTAAAGAATCTCCACACTGCTTTCCAAAGCGGCTGCACCAACTTGCATTCCCACCAACAGTGTAAGAGGGTTCCCCTTTTTCTACATCCTCTCCAACACTTGTTTCCTGTTAATTTTGGCCATTCTTACTGGTGTAAGGTGGTGTCTCAGTGTGGTTTTGATTTGAATTTCCCTGCTAGTTAGTGATAATGAACATTTTTTTCATGTGTCTGTTAGCCATTTGTATGTCTTCTATGGAGAAGTGTCTGCATGTCTTCTGCCTATTTTGATGTAATCATCTTTTTTTGAGTTTGAGTTCTTTATAGGTCTTGGATATCAGCCCTTTGTAGTCTCATTTGCGAATATCTTCTCCCATTCCGTGGGTTGTCTTTGTTGATTATTTCCTTTGCTGTACAGAAGCTTTTTATTTTGATGAAGTCCCACAAGTTCATTTTCGTTTTTGTTTCCTTTGCCTTTGGAGACGTGTCTTGAAAAAAGTTGGCTGTGACTGATGTTGAAGAGGTTACTGCCTATGTTCTCCTCTAGGAGTTTGGTAGATTCCAGCTTCATCCATTTGAGTTCTTCACCTCTGATTGGCTCTTTTTTATATTTTCTCTTTGTTGAAGATTCACGATCTTTTTTTTTCTTTTTTTTTTTTTGTCACGTCCAGTGAATGGGGAGTATTTTTATGACCATTACTTTGAGTTCTGTATTGGGTATAGTGCTTATGTCCATATCATTTAGCTTTTTTGCTGCAATTTTTTTTTCTTGTTCTTTCATTTGGGATATATTCCTCTCTCTTCTCATTTTGCCAAACTCTCTGTTTCTGTGTGTTAGGAAGGTCAATTCTGTCTCCTGGTCTTGAAAGTAGTGGCCTTATGAAGAAAAGGTTCTGTGCCGTGTAACCCAGTGCCCCTAGTCATCAGAACCAGGCACTCCAGGGGTATCTTTTTGGGCTCTGTGCACCCTCCTATTGTGGCTCAGTCACATTTGCCTTCAGTCCAGTTTGCTACAATAACCTTATTTTGCCTGCAGTGGCACATTATGCAAGGTTTGGCTCTGCACTGCTAAGGGGCCTGAGACCACTGTATGCTTGTATGTTGGAGGTGTCTGCATCTAGTTTGCCTTAGCTATGTGCACATTCAGAGGGCAGGAGGCTTTCTCTGTGGGGCTCCTGGAGAGGCTTTTTTTGGTGGGAGGGGTGCGCAGACTAGATATCTATACCCAGTCTCCCTGCTGTAGCTGCAGGCACACCAAGTGCAAGGCACTCATCCTGGGTGGCCAGCTCAAAGGTTTGGGTGCTGGAACTGAGTATGCTGAAGTGTGGGGTTATTCCTGCCTCTGCCCAAGGAAGAGTCAGTTGGGAATGGTGCTGGTCCTTGCTGGAGCTGCTTGCAGGATGTGGTGGGTAGGAGCTGCTTTTCAGGGACACCTACCAAGTTGGGGGGTAGGGTGGGGGATTATATGGCGTAGATCTGCAGATGAATGTGAGAGTGAGGTATGTGGTGCTAGCAAAATAGGTGGAGAGAGTTTCCACAGGTTTCCACATGTGTCGGGCTGTTCGGGTTGGGGGAAATGAAGTGAAGTGGTGCATGCCCATACTTTTGTTCTTGAAGAAGTTTCCTGAAGATTCCTGCCCCTGCAGCACTTGTTGTGTGATTAGTAAATAAATTTCTTCCTATGTATACCACTGGCACTTTTCAAATTGCTACTTCTCTGCTGTGCTAGACTGGGCTATTTATTATGGGTTATTTGATTTGGGTTATTTTAGGTCAAGGACAGTTTCCTGTCGTGCTCTAGCTCTTCCAGAGCTAAGCCTGCTGATTTTTTTTTTTAAGTATCTGGAGTTAAACTCTGCTGATTTTAACAACTTTTGAAGTTAAGCCCTACTGGTTATCAGAGACAAGTGTTTTGGGAGCTCATCTTCCCAATGTGGTTCCCTAGTGCCTTGGGTACCTGGCATGGAGTCTGATCATCTCATTTCTCCACTCTTGTGATGTCTCTCCTGTCTGGCTAGTCTCACCAGGGACATTTGGTTCCCAGCTGCATCTCTGTCCCTTTCTGCCCTTTTTGATTTGGCCTTTCTACAGTTAACTTTGGAAAGTCTGTTTTGCCAGACTTTGGGTCATTTTTCAGAGTGATTTGCACAGATAGAGCTGTTATCTGTGGAAGGAGTTGAGCTCAGGATCATTCTACCGCTCCATCTTCCTGCTCTCCCCCAACTCCTGTTATTTCCTTTCCTTTTTTTTTTTTTTTTTAAGATTTTATTTATTTGGCAGAGAGAAACACAGCCAGAGAGGGAACACAAGCAGCGGGAGTGAGAGAGGGAGAAAGTCTTTCCAGCCAAGCAGGCAGCCCAATGGGGGCTCTATCCCAGGTCTCCAGGATCATGACCTGAGCTGAAGGCAGAGGCTTAACCACTGAGCCACCCAGGCAGCCCCTGTTATTTCCTTTTCTTTCTTTCTTTTTTTTTTTTTTAAAGATTTTATTTATTTGACAGAAACACAGCTAGAGAGGGAACACAAGCAGGGGGAATGAGAGAGGGAGAAGCAAGCTTCCTTCCTGCCAAGGAGGGAACTTGACGCGGGGCTCGATCCCAGGACTCAGGACCTGAGCCGAAGGCAGATGCTTAACGATTGAGCCACTGAGGCACTCCTGTTATTTCCTTTTCAGTGAACAGATCTCACGGCCTTATATGCAGTGGTTTAAATAATTACAAAAGGAGTCTGAGTAAAAATCGTTTGAAAATTACTTACAGACATGATGAACTCTTTTCCTTAAATATTTCAGCGTGTGTTCCTTTAATGAAGGAGATATTCCCTAACATAACTATAATACAGTTGTAAAAATCAGGAAGTTAACGGTGATACATTATGAATATAGTGACTTTATTCCAGTATGCAAAAACTCACATCCAAGATTCAGTCCAGGATCAAACATTGCATTTAATCGTCGTCATCAATTTTTTAAAAATCTGGACCAGTTGCTTGGTCTTGGCCTTTTATGATCTTGCTGTTTTGAAAAATGTAGGCCAGTTATTTTTTAGTAAGTCTCTTGATTTGGGTTTGTCTGGTTTCCACAAGATTAGAGTTATACATTTTTGGCAGGAATGCCAGAGAAGCAACGTTGTGTCTTTCTCAGTGCATCATAGTAGGAGACACTGGATAACTTTTTGTCCCATTATTGGTGGTAATAAGTTAGTTCATTTGATAGTGATCGACCATTATAAAGATGCTTTACCATTATAGGTATAGGCATACTTCAGTGATATTGCATGTTTGGTTCTAGACTATAGCAATAAAGCAACTATCTCAATAAAGCAAATCAAATGAATTTTTTGGTTTTCTAGTGCATATAAGTTATATTTCTATTATACCATGCTATATGAAGTATATAATATGATTATGTCTAAAAAAGCTATGTACATTAACATTGTATTACTAAAAAATGCTAATCACCTGAGCTTTCAGTGAGTCAAAATCATTGATCAGTATAATGAAAAATTTTGAAATATTACAAGAATTACCAAAATGTGACACAGAGACATGAAGTGCCAGTAGATTCAGTTTGTAAAAAATCAACATCTGTGATATATGATAAAACACAGCATAATAAAATAATATATGCATGCATTACGTATCTTAGGGGGAGATATTTTGACATTACATAAATACCAATCTTGCTCTTGCTCATTTTGGCATTTATTGGTGATTCATTCTTGAACCAGTTATTACTGTAATGGCTATCATTACAGTAGTGTCCATACTAACCTTAATTTGATATATTTCCAGGGAAGAGGTGCAAACCTGAAATACTCTTTTCAGGTAGCCCTCTGTCTCACCAGAGCCCAGGTGTGCTATTATCCCTTTAGTCACACATGCTGATGTGCACATGACCAATAACATATTTTACTCCTCCTAGAGGCTACTTGTATTATGGGTTTGTAGTCCCTGAGTTGAGACAAATATGAATACACGTACATGCCATTATAGAAGAACGATGGCATTTTCTTCTGCTTTTTTTTTTCCCCTGAAAACACTTTTAGGGTTTATCTACTAAACGATTGCTCTGTGGGAATTAATTTTGCCATCTGTATAGTATACCATGATAATTAGATAAGTTTTTTTTATTTTTAACTTGTAACTTCTCTCAACACTTAAATTAGAGAAGGAGGCTTTTTGAAAGATTTTTTTAAATCTTATTTTTAAATGTTATTTGTTAGGATCCGAGGTGTTGGAACAGCAGCTGTTAATATGTGCCTTGTGGCAACTGGAGTTGCTGATGCATATTATGAAATGGGAATTCACTGCTGGGATATGGCAGGAGCTGGCATTATTGTTACCGAAGCTGGTGGAGTATTATTGGATGTGACAGGTAAAATTATGGAACAGTAAAGCATTTTTCTCTCTGTTGGATTTTCCTTTATATGTGGCTTTTTTCTTTTAAGGTTTAATATATATTACACTTGAACTCTGAAAAGCAAAAGAAAAAAAGCCATGTAATTTTCTGCAAAATAAGAATAACAAATTGAGAGAGGCAAGGATAAGAAGCTAATTGTAATGTGGGATTAATAATAATAAATAATTAAGTCTCTTCAAACATGAGTATCAGGAACTCTTGAGAAGCTATTGAAAAATTGTAGAAGGTCACTGAATCTGAGGTTTGTACCAAGAGCTCTTTGAGTGGTGACGAACTTGCCCCATCACTTTCTATGTTGGGCCCAGAGAGGTTAACTTCTTGCTTTGAATTGATGGTGAAATTTTTTAAAGTGAAGAGTGAACCTGGGCTACAAGTATCCACCAGTGATCTGGGAGAAAGGCAATGAAGAAATAAGGAAATGGGAAGGAGAGTGATATGAAAATGCTATGCTATGGAGTCAGATTTCCTGTCCATAGATTCCCAAACATGAAAAAGGTAATAAAAGTAATAAAAATATTAGAAAAAGAATACAGGAAAGAAGTAGATGAAGCTAATATTACACTGTATGTTAACTTACGAATTAAAAAAAAGACAACCCCCCCCCAAGAAAAACCCCTGGTATTTACCAGAAGATTTTTTTAAAAAATATTTTATTTATTTATTTGACAAGAGAAAAACACAGTGAGAGAGGAAACAGAAGCAGGGGGAGTGAGAGAGGGAGAAGCAGGCTTCCCGCCGAGCAGGGAGCCCGATGTGGGGCTTGATCCCAGGTCTCCGGGATCATGACCTGAGCTGAAGGCAGTCGCTTAACCAACTGAGCCACCCAGATGCCCCTACTAGAAGATTCTTAAAACTCATTTATATATTGCCAAAGCTTAAACATTACGATTATGAGGTTTTTTTTTTAAAGAGACAAAGTATTAAAATGTTATGATTGACCATAGTACATAATTGCTACACTAGTTTTACAGGAATTATGTTTGATTTGATTTTAGGTGGGCCATTTGACTTGATGTCACGAAGAATAATTGCTGCAAATAGTAAAACCTTAGCAGAAAGGATAGCCAAAGAAATTCAGGTGATACCACTTCAAAGAGACGATGAAGAGTAATTGCAACAGCCTCACATAGTCAGTCACAGCTGCATCTGCCCATATTTGCTGACACACTGATGGTGTTATAAAATTTAGGACATTTATTTTGAATTCATAATATGGTTGGTTTAAATTGTCTTTGATACCCAGATAAATTGCAGTTTGTTGTATATTTTACTAAGACTGAGTATGAAAGAATAGATGAAATATTTCACTGTTCTAAAGATTTTGTGTATAAGAATGTGCTTGAGGGGGGGAAATACACAGGTAGTTGATGAAACAAGGTATCAATCTCATTAACTGAACTAGTTAGCAATTTAGAGTTTCTAAGTATATATGAGCCTCTAAAATTTTGACTATGTACATAGCATTCTTAGGTAAATTTTTAGAAAACATTTTCTCTTTAATTCCCAAAGCCATATTTAATTAAATTTGTAAGTATATAATGGGTACTTCCTAGACCAAGGTATTTTTCTTTGTAGAAAACCTAATTTTATTTATCAGTGTACACGTAACACCTAGCAGAGTATCTGTTGAATATGGGCAATTCAAAAATAAGTATTGAAAGAATAAATATTTTGGAGGTAGCAGTTCCTAGTTATAATATACATAAAGTAATGAATGCACCACTCTTTATTTTTACTTTAGGTTTTGAAGTAAAAATGATCCCATCATTGTTTTCATATTTTACATTATCATTTCTTTTAACATTTCACATTGCCATACCATTTCAATTACCATATTGCCAGATATCATTTCTAATTATGGGCATTTCTGCAGTTAATACATTTTCAAGACCCTGCATTACAGTATTTGTTTGGATTCAAGAAGTTGTTTAAAAAAAAAAGCATTCTCATCAGCTATCTACTTTTCTGCTATAGATACACTATAAAATTGTACTAAATTCAGTAGTCATGTTTTAAAGATGTTCATACTGACTTGGTTGTGTATAGGAAAGCTACAACCTAGCAGATAAATACTGTATTGTTAATACTGAAATATGTTTTTCCCCCAAACTCCTTAATTTCTTTGCCATCAGATTCTATTTAGTCTTAAAATATTCCTTAATAGTCTTTGGCTTATGAAACTCAAAGAAAATTATTCTGGGTCATAGATATTTAAAAGGTTAATTGACTGCTTAGCCTTGTCCCTGGGCACTTAACAGAGCCTAATTGATAGAATGAAAAGTGTCTCTGTAAAGCAGGAGGTTATTTTATTGCTGTGCTCATCTAATATATTTTTTAAAAAGCTATTATAGTTACTGTATTTGTGCTGTTGGGCATGTGCAGTAAAAATATCTTGTACTATATTACTCTATGGTTAATTATTTAATTAAATTTATTTTAATTAAGACTGATGAAAAAATTTTTAAGTTTGTACTTTAAAGCACTTCTTGGTTTTGTGTTGAATTGTAATGTGATTGAATATATGTTCTTGGGGGGTTTTTTGCTTGCAGTTTCCTCAACTTTTCTAAAAGACTTAAATTTTATCCTAAATGCAATTAGATAATTGGTGGCTGAAATTTTTTTGGACGTTGAAAAGGATTGACAAGTGAGTTATCCAACAATCATTTGAATAGTCCATCTCTCCAACTCTTTTAGCAGTTTCTTCTAGTATTTACCTCCATCTTTTTAAAAATGGATATATTCTATTACATATTTATTGGCTTTATTCATTATCTGTTAACTTGCTGTTATAGAAGATGAGGATTTTGTACTTTTAACTCACCCGTGAGTTACCTTTTATCTCTTCTTTTTCATCCTCCTAGTACAGTAATGTCTTTCTTGTTATTGTTTTTTTTTTTTTTTTCCTTGTTATTGTTAAATTTATATTCAGTGTTTAACTTAGGACTCTTATTCACTGGTTAGCTAACTAGTAGTGTGTTGTGTTTATATTTTCTTTCCTGTACAACTTTTGTTCTTTCTAAAGTTAATACATTTTCCCCAGGATTGTAAAACGTCTTAATTTTCTGCTTATCCAACCCTAATCAGGTATTCTGTTCTATTAACACTGTTTTCTTTTCCTCCTGTAGATACTTTTTCAGGCGCTTTTCCTTTTCTTCTAGTATGAATTGGTTACTGGCTAAGTGTGCTGCATAGCAGTCCTCCTGGACCTGCTCTTTGCTTCTCTTATGTTCAGTCATCTGTGTCCTTGATCTTCCTGCTCATTCCCTTGTTTTGGTGAGCCTCTCTTCCAGATACTTACAGGTAAAATTTTGAAATCTCACAAGAAAATGTCTATTCCTTCATTGATAGTTTGGCTAGTTCTAGAATGCTAGCTTGAAAACAAGTTTTCACTCAATTTGCCTCATTCAGAATTGAGGATGAGAAGTCTTTCAATTTTCAATCCATTAACAAGTAGTTTCTTTTATTGAAAATCTTAGAAAACTCCAGAAATAAAAAAATCCTAAATTTCCTGATAAGATTTTTTTTTTTTATTCACTGTGCTAAATAATTATTCACATCCTTTCACTCTGGAAAGTTCAAGCCCTTTAGTGTTTTGCTTCTTTTGTAGTTTCCTCCCTTCCTCATTCATTGATGTGTTGAACCTCCTAAATTTATTCTCTTATTTTCTGTTTAACATCTCTTTGCTTTTGTTTCTAAGGCACTTCCTTAACTTTATCTTCCTACCTGTTTATTCACCTTTAATTTTATGCTATCCCTTGATTCTATCCCTGGCATTGTCCGTTTCAGGTTCGTTGGTTTTCAAGGTTATTTTTAAATGAAAATATAACATTAAAATTTGTGGGTATAGGTCAAGCACAGCTTACAGGGAAATCTATACCTTAAATGCAAAACAAAACCAAAAAACAGTATAACGATTGATAGCTTGTGGAACATATGGAATAGCATGGAAGGCATTAGGAGAAGGAAGGGAAAAATGAAGGGGGGAAATTGGAAGAGGAGAACCATGAGAGACTGGACTCCAAGGGTTTTTGAAGGGAGGGGGATGGGAGGATGGGTTGGCCCGGTGGTGGCTATTAAGAAAGGCACGTATTGCATGGAGCACTGGTGTTGTTACACGTAAACATTCTTGGAACAGTACATCAAAACTAATGAAGCACTGTATGGTGACTAACATAACATAACATTAAAAAAAAATGTGAGAAAAAAAATGGATTGATGGAGAAATAGAACCAATTCACTGTCTGTGATTTCCCACTTCGGTTTTTTGCAGATCCTTTTGGATTTTCTTTCTATTTAGTGTCTTTAATGGTGTTACTAGAGGTAAGGTCAATATACAAAATCATTTGTATAAGCTAGCAACACATAAGATAGTTAGTGAAGATACATAGTATTAAAAAGCTGTCAGATAACTAGGAATTAGTCTGATTTGTCTAATGAAAGATGTACGAGAGCTCTACACAGAAAAAGTACAAAACAGTACTGAGAAATTTTCAAAAGATCTGAACAGCAATAATATACATGTTTATTGTTTAGAACACTATTTTTCAGATGTTAATTCCCGTTAAATTGATGTAGATTGAATGAAATCCATCAAAATTCTAATGGTTTGGGTGAGGACGTGAGGGCTAACAATTTCCATGGAAATAGAGAGCCAAAAAGAGCAGACTATACCACTAGTTATCAAGACTTGTTATAAAGATGCCACAAGTAAAACAGTGATACTACTAGTACAAGAATATTCAAATAGACCAATGGAATAGGGTTCAGAAACAGACCAACATATAGAACAGTCTAGTTTATGATAATGCAGTAAGAGGGTCTTCTTAGTAAATGTATGGAATCAATTAATATGAACATCCATAAGGGGAAAAATCTTGAATCACATGTGCAAAAATCAATTCCATATGGATCACAAATATGAAAGTAAAGCTTCTAGAAGATAGGAGAATAGCTTCCTATCTTTGTGGTAAGCAACGATTTGATAAACAGGACACACAAAAAGCATTAATCATGAAGATTGATCGGGCTACTTTTAGCATCTAAATATAGAGTAAGGGAGTCAGAGGGCAACCACCAAAGTTTGCAATAATACATCTGACAAATTTTACCCAGATTATATAAATAGCTCAATAAAAAAGATAATTGGGACTCTGGTCCAAGATGGCTGTCTAGGAAGATCCCGAATTCACCTCCACACACCAAATCTACACTCATATGTAAAGCAATTCCTCCTGAAGAACTGAGGGCTGACTAAACAGCTGCTCAAAAGATCACATAAAGAATGGCAAGAGGGACAGAGATAGTAATAAAGGGAACCCCCACCCAGGACACATGCTGCAGTGGAGAGAGATAGTACTGAAGGGCTATGAGTAGATTTGTGAGTCCTGGGGCACAGAAGAAAAGCAACAGTTTAAAAGAGCAAATAGAATATAAAGGAACTAGCCCTAGAATCCTACCTTATGGCAAGGGAGCTACTAAAACTCTCCAGGTCAGAGGAGCTGGTGAGCACCATGGTTTATATTCTCCTTCCACCTTGATAGTGTGGATGGGAGCGATGTCCAGGTACCATAGCTGGCTTTATCCCCCTCAGGGAGTTCCCAGACTCTAGCCCATACCAGCCCTAGCTGTCTCACCAAGGTGGCCTCAGCATGACAAACACTGGGACACCTCTAGTAAGTGATCACTATATGTAGCTTCAGGGGTTGCACCAAGGTGTAACAGGTATAAGCCACTAGGCCCATACCACATTGGCTCCAGGTGGCCTACTGGCTCACACCTTCAGTCACCCCACCAAGGTGCCCTATGCATCTTGTCCTGGGACACCTTGCTTGGCACCGGCCTTGGCTTCAGTCATTCTGCTAGGGCTCCCCCTGTGCTGAGCACACTCAGGCTTATACCCACTTAAGCTTCAACTGTACTCCCAGGATTCCTCCTGTGGAGAGTACTCCAGTTTGTGCCCCATCTCAGCTTCAGCTCCCCATGCCCTGGGTGGTCCTGTGATGAGTGCCCCAGGACTTCTTGGCCTGTGCCTCACCTTGGCTCCAGCTGACCTGTCGGGGTACCCAGTATGGGGAAAACCGTGGGACAACCTGGGTTGGACCCACTTCAGCTTCAGGTGTCTTGCCAAGATGTCTTCTATACAGAGAACCCAGAGACTGCTTCAGCTTTGGCTGACCTGCCAGGGCACTCTCTGCAGAGAACCCTGGGATCACCCTAGCGTATGCCCACCTCAGGCTGGACTTCCCATCAGGGCAGCAGAGTGTCCAGGGACCCCCATACCAGTCACAGCTCTAGGCAGCCAGCCAAAGTTACCAGGCACACGATCTGTACAGGGGATGACCATACACAAGACCTTTCCTTCAAATTTAGGAGAAGCAACTGTTCTATCTAATTCATAAAGGCAAACAAAGTCAAGCAAAATGGGGAGATAGAAGACTATGTTCCAAATGAATAAGACAAAACCCAGGTAAGTAAATGAAACCAGGATAACCAATATACCTGATAAAGAATTTAAAATAATGATTGTAAAGATGTTCATCAGACTGGAGAAGAATATAAGAATAAAATGAGAACTCTGACAAGGAGATAAATATAAAAAACCAGGGTTGAAGAATACAGTAACTTAAATGAAAAAAAACAGGGAATAGGGGGAATCAAAAGTATCAGTGGGTGCAGAAGAATGGATCAGCCATTTGGAAGACAGTAATAGAAAGCACGTAAGCTGAATAGCAGAAAGAAAAAACGATTTTTTTAAAATGGTAGGTTAAGGGAGCTTTTGGACAACAAGTGAACAAACATTTACATTATAGGTGTCCCAGAAGGAGTTAGAGAGAAAGTGACAGAAAACTTATTTGAAAGAAATAATGGCTGAAAACTTCCCTAACCTAGGAAAGGAAATAGACCCCCAGTTCAGGAAACACAGAGTTCCAAACAAGATGTGCCCAAGGAGGTCCACTGAAAAACACATAATAGTTTAAACAACAAGGCTTAAAGATAAAACCAGATTTTTTAAAGCATTAAGGGAAACAAGTTAAGTGCAGGAAACTCTATAAGGCTATCAGCTAATTTTTCAGCAGAAACTGCAGTCCAGAGGTGAGTGACATAATATATTCAAAGAGTGTATTGAGGGCTTGTATTGCATGGAGCACTGGGTGTGGGGCATAAACAATGAACCTCAGAACACTGAAAAAATAAAATAATGTAATAAAAAATAAAATAAAAAAAAGAAAAGCCCTCCAAAGTTTAAAGGAAAAAACATAACCAAGAATAATCACCCAGCAAGTTTATCATTCAGAATTGAAAAAAAAATAAAAGTTTCACAGAAAAAAGGTTAAGGAGTTCATCACCACTAAACAAGCCTTATGTTAAAGGGAAATTGGGGCCCCTGAGTAGCTCAGTTACTTAAACATCTGACTCCTGATTTCAGCTCAGTCATGATCTCAGGGTCACAAGAACGAGCCTCATGGGCTCCATACTCAGCAGGAAGTCTGCTGCTCTCTCTCCCTTCTCCCCCACCCCTCCCCCTGCTCATGCTCTATATAAAAAAAGTAAGTCTTAAAAAAAAAGATGTTGAATTCTTTAAAGTGGAAAAGGCCATAATTAGAAAGTTATGAATAAAGATATAAGATATATATATATATATATATATATATATATATATATATATATATATATAAAATGTTGGAGGGGGATGAAAGAGAAGATCTTTTATAATGTGATCAAGCTTAAATGACCATCAACTTAAAATAGACTCCTGTATACTTAGAAATATATAACCTATATGAACCTTATGGTAACCGCAAACCCAAAACCTATTGCAGGTACCCAAAAGATAAAGTGAAAAAAAGCCAAGCAAAACACTATAGAAAGTTATCAGTTATAAGGAAAGAGAGAAAAAGAAATAAAGAACTATAAAAACAAAACCCAGAAAACAAAATGTCAATGAATATATTCCTATGAATAATTAATTTTTTTGAAAAAGTTTTTTAATAATTACTTTAAATGTAAGTGGTCCAAATACTTCAATCAAAAGATATAGAGTGGCAGAATGGATTAAAACACAAAATCTATCTAGGGGCGCCTGGGTGGCTCAGTTGGTTAAGCGACTGCCTTTGGCTCAGGCCATGATCCCGGAGATCTGGGATCGAGTCCCACATCGGGCTCCCTGCTCAGCAGGAAGCCTGCTTCTCCTTCTCTCACTCCCCCTGCTTGTGTTCTCTCTGGCTGTGTTTCTCTCTGTCAAATAAATAAAATCTTTAAAAACAAAACAAAACACAAAATCCACCTATATGGTGCTTACAAGAGCTTTCAGACCTAAAGACACATACAGTCTGAAAGTGAAAGGATGGAAAAAGATATACAATGTAAATAGAAGTGGAAATGGGGGGGTGGGGGAAGAGCCAAGATAACAATACTTATATCACACAAAGTAGACTTTAAAACAAAGACTGTAACAAGAGACAAAGGAAGGGCATTACATAATGATAAAGGAGTCAATCCTACAAGAAAGTATAACAGATTTAAGTATCTATACACTCAATATTGGAGCCCTTAGATACATAAAGTTGTTATTAACAGACATAAAGGGAGAATTTGACATTAAAATAATAATAGTATGGGATTCTAACACCCCACTTACATCAGTGGGTACATGATACAGGCAGAAAAATCAAAGGAAACAGTGTCTTAATGACATTAGAACTGAACAGAACATTCCATCAAAAACAACAGAATACAGTTCTCAAGTGCACATAGAACATTCCCCATAATAGATCACATGTTAGGCCACAAATCTCAAGAATTTGGAAATTCAAGAATACAGAAATTATATTATGAAGTCATATTAGGCATCTTTTCTGACCACAAGGTATGAAACTAGATACAAGAAAACTAGAAAACACAAACACAGATGGAGGCTAAACAATGGGAAATAGGTCAAAGAAATCTAACAGGAAATAAGTTACGTGGTAACAAATGAAAATAAAAACATTCCAAAATCTTTGGGATGCAGAGAAACAGTTGTTAAGAGGGAAATTTACAATGATACAGGCCTACCTCAAGAAACAAAAATCTCAAACCATCTAATCTTACATCTAAAGGCACTAGAAAAAGAACAAAGAAAACCCAAGGTTAATAGGAGGAAGGAAATTATAAGGATCAGAACAGAAGTAAATGAAATAGAGACTTAAAAAAATCCAAAACGAATAAATCAATGAAACCAAGAGTTGGTTCTTTGAAAAGATAAACAAAATTGATAAACCTTTAGCCAGGCTCTCAAGAAAAAAGGATGGGACACAAGTAAAATCAGAAATGAAAGAAGAGAAGTAACAACCAACATCACAGAAATAGAAAGGATTATGAAACTGATATATAATTATATGCCAACAAATTGGATAACCTAGAAAAAATGGACAAATTCCTAGAAACACACAATCTTCCAAAACAGGGAAGAAACAGAAAATCTGAACAGGCCAATTATTAATAATGAAATTGAATCAGTAATCAAAAAACTCTTAACAAACAAAAGTCCAAGACCAGAATGGAGGGAAGACAGCAGAGTAGGGGGACCCTAAGCTCACCCTGTTCCACATTTACAACTAGATATTGCTGACATCTGAGTCAATAAACTAGAAAGTAATCTGAAGACTGGAAGAACAAACTCCATAACTAAATGTAGAGAAGAGGATGCATTGGAAAGGTTAGGAAGGGAAGAAATGGTAGTTGGGAGCTGCAAGACGGAAGAAGCTGTGAGCATGGAGAGGGGAAAGCACCAGGGTGCCCATGTGGGAAAAATGAATCCCCATGACATCTGGCCTTGAAAACTAGAGAAGATGAATTCTGTGAGTCTGTATAACAAGCAGGACATAGTCCATTTCAAAGTCAGCTGACTCAGCATTGGAAGAGCTAGGAGGGCAAGTGATATCTGGGTTACTGCTCTTAGAGAGACAACAGCCCACAAAGAGTCAAGATAGAATCAATTTTTTTTGTATAACACCTGGGGCAAATGGGAGGGAGACCTGTTTATAAGGATTTCAGAGCATGTTGAGGGACTTATGTAGAACAAAGGCGCTGGCAGGTTTCATTCTCCTCCCCTCGCCCCTTATACAGAACCAGCTCTGGGAAGTGACAATGCAGAAATAGTTGCTACCTAACCTGCTAGTAGTACACCACACTCAGGAGTTCTCTTGAGCACTCACCCACTTCAAGCCTGCTGACCTCGGCCCTGAGCTCAGTGCAAAAAATTTTAACACCAAGTGTACCCAACCCAGCCACTCCCTTCATTCTCTATACTGGAGGCCACTGATATTTGGGCCATCTGGCCTAGGACTAGTGGCTCAGCACAAATTTTGCTAATATGGCCATCCCACCCCTGAACCCTTCTGTGGTCCATCTCACCAACCTGCTTGGGTTTCACTAACATCATAGAGTGTAAGCACAACCCACAACAGGCAGAGAGTTAATGCAGAGGTATGGACTGAATGGAAAAGTGACTCAGACACAATAGTAAAATGCAGACAGCACACATAAGAGACTCCCTTGACATGCCAGGTTCTGATGAAGAGGGAACACAGCACTGAAGGACCCTACAGAACCTCTTCTTCATAAAGCCATTACTCTCAAGAGCAGAAGACATAGATAACTTTTCTAATACAAATAGAGGGGAATACAAAATGAGCCAGAGAAATATATCCCAAATGAAAGAACATGACAAAATTACAGCAGGAAATTTGAGCAAAACAGAGATAAGTTCTATGCCTGATAGAGAATTTAAAGTGATAAAGATATTCACTGGACCTCAGAAAAGGGTAGAGGACATCAGTGAGACCCTTGACAAAGCAATAAAAAAAAGAGATAAAGAGAGATGAAGAACTCAATAAATTAAATTAAAAATACAATAGATGCAATAAACAGTAGGCTACAGGAAGCAGAGTGACCTGGAGGATAGAATAATGGAAAACAAGCTGAACAGATGAGAGACAAGCAAATACTACACCATGAGAACAGAACCAGTGACTCTATTAAGTGAAATAACATTCACATTATAGGGATCCCCAGAGAAAAGAGAAAGGGGAGCAGAAAATGTATTTGAAGAAATAATAGCTCAAAACTTCCCAAATCTGGGGTGGGAAACAGAGGTCCAGATTCAGAAGGCAGAGAGATTTCCCAACAAATTCAACACAAGGAGGTCCACACCAAAACACATAGTAATTAAAATGGCAAAAAATAGTGCTAAAGAATTTTAAAGATTGTAAGAGAAGACAGTTACATGCAAAGGAAACCCCATAAGATTATCAGCTGATTTTGTAGCAGAAACTTTGCATGTCCGAAGAAAGTGGCACAATATAAAGTGCTGAAAGGAAAAATGTGCAGTCAAGCATACTCTATCCAGCAAGGCTATCATTCAGAATAGAGGGAGAGTTAAAGATTTTCTCAGACAAACAAAAACTAACAGAATCTATGACCACTAAACCAGTCCTATAATAAATATTAAAGGAGGCTCTTTGAATAGAAAGACAACAGGTGAGAGTATAAAAAGTAAAAAACACAAAAACAGTAAAAATTAAGTATTTCTGTAAAAATAAGTCAAGGGATTCATAAAATAAAATTATGTAAAATAGGATACCAAATATCTTACAATGTGGAGGAGAGGAATAAAGAATGAGTTCAAAATTAAGTGATCATTAGTTTAATATATAGACTGCTATACATGGAAGATGTTATATATAAACCCAGTGGTGACTACAAATCTGGAAAGAATAATAGATATGCAAAAAATAAAGACTAAGAAATCCGAATACATGACTTGAGAAAATCAACAAACTACAAAAGAGAGAAAAAGAAGAAAGGGTCAGAAAAATACAAATGGGGTGCCTGGGTGGCTCAGTCAATTAGACATCCAATTCTTGATTTCAGCTCAGGTCTTGATCTTAATCTCAGAGTTGTGGTTCAAGCCCCACATTGGGCATGGAGCCTACTTAAAACAAACAAAAACAACAAACAAACAAACAAAAGATAAAAAGAAACAGACCTACAAAACCACCACAAAACAATAAAAAAAAGAAGAAATGCAAATACATATCTACCAATAATTACTTTGAATGTCAATGGACTAAGTTCTCCAATCAAAAGATATAGTGTGACAGAGTGGATTAAACAAGCAAACAAACAATAGCCATTCATATGCTGTCTACAAGGGTCTAATTTCATACCTAAAGATAGGTACAGGTTGAAACTGAGGGGATGGAGAAACTTTTGTCATACAAATGAATGTCAAAAGAGAACAGGAGTAGAAATGTTAGACAAAATAGACTTTAAAACAAAGTCTGTAAAAAGAGACAAAGAAGGAGCACATTACATTACATAATAAAGGAGACAGTCTATCAAGAAGATAAAATTGTAAATATTTATGAATCCAACATGGGAGCACCCAGATACAAAAAACAGTTAATAACAAACATAAAGGAACTAATCAACAGTAATATAATAATAGTAGGGGACTTTAAGTCCCTACTTACATCAATGAACAGATCATCCAAACAGAAAATGAATAAGGAAACAGTGGCTTTGAATGACACGCTGGACCAGATGGATTTAACAAATATATTCAGAACATTCCATCTGAAAAACAGCAGAACATGCATTCATTTCAAGTGTACATGGAACTTTCTCCAGAAGAGATCACATATTAGGTCACAAAACAAGCTTCAACAAATTCAAGGCTGAAGTCATACCATGCATCTTTTCTAACCACAATGCTATAAAACTAGGAACCAACCACAAGAAAAATATCTGGAAGGAGCACAAGCATATGGAGGTTAAATAACATGCTGCCAAACAATGAAAGGATCAATCAAGAAATCACAGAAGAAATAATAAGTATATGGAAACAAATGAAGATAAAAACACAGTGGGATGCAATGAAAGCTGTTTTAAGAGGGAAGTTTATAACAATATCGGCCTACATCAAGAAGCAAGAAAAATCTCAAATAAACAACCTAAGCTTATACCTAAAGAGACAGGAAAAGAAAAATAAACCCCAAAGCCAACAGAAGGAATGAAATAATAAAGATTACAGAAATAGATGATATAGAAACTTAAAATAAATCCCAAGAGAGTAGATAAATGAAAGCAGGAGCTGGTTCTTTGAAAAACCAACAAAATTAATAAACCTTTTGCTAGACTCATTAGGGAAAAAGAAAAATAGAGACAGTGAGAAAGGACTCAAAATCATAATTGAAAGAGGAGAAATAACAACCAACATCATAGAAACATAAACAAGTATAAGAGAATATTATGAAAAACTATATGCCAAAAAATTGGATAACCTAGAAGAAATGGATAAATTCCTAGAAACATATAACCTATAAAAACTGGAGCCAGGAAGAAATAGAAAATTTGAGCAGACAGATTATCAGTAAGGAAACTAAATCAGTAATCTAAAAACTCCCAATAAACAAAAGTCCAGGACCAGAAAGTTTCCAAAGTAAATGTTAACAAACATTTAAAGAAGAGTTAATATCTATTCTTCTCACAATATTACAAAAAAGGAAGAGGAACAGAAACTTCTAAATTCATTCTTGAGGCCACTATCACCCAGATACCAAAACCAGATACAGGCATCTCAAAAAAAAAAAAAAAAAAAGGACTAGAGGTCAATATCCCTGATGAACATAGATGCAAAAATCTTTAAGAGCCTACTAGCAAACTGAATTCAACAATACATTAAAAAAGTCATCACCATGATCAAGAGGGACTTATTCCCAGGATGCAAAGTGGTCAACATTCACAAATCAATGTATCAATGTATTACATAACATTAATAAGAGAAAGGATAAAAACTATGTGATCATTTCAAAGATGCAGAAAATGTATTTGTCAAAGTAAAACATCAAGATAAAAGTCCCCAACAAAATAGGTTTAAGGGGAACATACCTCAACATAATAAGGCCATATATGAAAAATCCACAGTGAATATAATACTCAATAGGGAAAAGCTGAGAGCTTTTTGGGGTGGGGGGAGGGAGAGAGAGACAATCTCGAGCATACTTTCCACTGAGTGCAGAGCAGGATGCAGGGCTTGATCTCTGGACCATGAGATCATGATCTGACCTGAAACTAAGAGTCGGATGCTTAACTGACTAAGCCACCCAGGCAACCCACTACCACTTTTATTCAACATAATACTGGAAGTCCTAGCCAGCATCAGACAACAAGAAGAAATAAAAGGGATCCAAATTGCTAAGGAAGCAATAAGAATTACAATTTGCAGATGAAATGATACTACATGTAGAAAACCCTAAATACTCCAAAAATAAAATACAAGAACTGATACAAAGGCACAGAATACAAAATCAATGTGCAGAAATCTTTTGCATTTCTGTACACTAATAACAAAGCAGAAGAAAGAGAAATTAAAAGAACAGTATCTTTATAACTATACCAAAAATAATAAGATAACTAGGAATAGACTTAACCCAACAGGTGAAAACCTGTACTCTGAAAACTATAAAATATTGCTGAAAGAAATTGAAGATGACACAATAGACATTCCATTCTTATGGATTGGAAGCATATTGTTACCATGTCTCTACTACCCAAAGCAACTACAGATTTAATGAAATCCCTATCAAAACACCAACAGCATTTTTCATAGACCAGAACAAACAATCCTAAAATTTTTATGGAATCATAAAAGACCTGGATAAGCCAAAATAATTTTGAAGAAGAAAAGCAAAGCTGAAGGTATTGCTATTCCAAACTTCAAGTTATATTACAAAGCTGTAGTAATCAAAACAGTATGGTACTGGCACAAAAACAGACACATATATCAATGGACCAGAATAGAAAACCCAGAAATAAACCCACAATTATATGGTCAACTAATCTTCGATGAAGCAGGAAAGAATATCTAATTGGAAAAACACAAATGGTACTGGCAAAACTGGTCAACTATATGCAAAAGAATGAAATCAGACCACTTTCTTAAGCCCTACACACAAAAAAAAACAAACTCAAAATGGATTGAAAATCTAAATGTGAGAACTGAAGCCATAAAAATCCTAGAAAAGAACACAGGCAGCAGTGTCTCTGACACTGATAGTAGCAACATTTTTCTAGATGGGTCTCCTGAGGCAGGGGACATAAAGCTAAAATTAACTAGTGGGACTACATCAAAATAAAAAGCTTCTACATAGCAAAGGAAACAATCAACAAAAATAAAAGACAACCTACTGAATGGGAGAAGATATTTGCAAATGACATATCCAATAAAGGGTTAGTATCCAAAATATATAAAGAGCTAATACAACTCCACACCCCAAAAACAAATAAGCCAATTAAAAACTGGGCAGAAGACATGAACAGATATTTCACCAAAGAAGACATCCAGAAGGCCAACAGACACATGAAAAGATACTGAACATCACTCATCATCAGGGAAATGCAAATCAAAACCATAATGAGATACCACGCCATACCTGCCAGAATGGCTAAAAAAAAAAAAACCCAAACCAAACAAAACAAAATGAAACAAAACAAAACAATACAAGAAACAAGTGTCAGTGAGGATGTGGAGAAAAAGGAATCCTTGAGGGGCACCTGGGTAGCTCAGTTGGTTAAGCGACTGCCTTCAACTCAGGTCATGATCCCGGAGACCTGGGATTGAGTCCTGCATTGGGCTCCCTGCTCGGCAGGAAGTCTGTTTCTCCCTCTCTCACTCCCCCTGCTTGTGTTCCCTCTCTAGCTATGTTTTTGTCATCAAATAAATAAATAAAATCTTTTAAAAAAAAGTAAGCCTTGGACATATGGGTAAGAATGCAAACTGGTGCAGCCCCTGTGGAAAACAGTATGGGCAGTTTCCCTAAAAAGTTAAAAATAGAAATACCCTATGGTCCAGTAATCACACTACTTGATATCTACCCAAAATATGCAAAAAAAAAACTAACATGAAGGGATACATGCACCCTAGTGTTAGTAGCAGAATTATTTACAATAGATAAATTATGGAAACAGCTAAAATGTTCATTGATAGTTAAATGGATAAAGAAGATATAGTATACACACAAACACACACACACAGAGGAATATTATTCAACAATGAAAACTGAAATGTTGCCATTTGCAACAACATGGATACAGCTAGAGAGTATAATGCTAATTGAAATAGGTCAATCAGAGAAAGACAAATATATTATTTCCTCATATGTAGAATTTAAGAAACAAAACAAAGAGGGAAAAAGAAGGGAGGGTAGAGAGAGAAATGAAGAAACAGACTCTTAACTATAAAGAACATACTGATGGATACCAGAGAGGAGTTAGGTGGGGAGATGGGAGAAATAATTGATGGGGATTAAGGAGAACACTTGTGATGATCCCTGGGTGTTATATGGAAATGTTGAATTACTATATTGTACACCTGAAACTAATATAGCAGTGTTTATTACCTCTACTGGAATTAAAAACAACAATAAAAAGAATTAAAATAGAAAAAGGTATAGGGCCAGATGCATTCACAGGTGAATTGTACCAAACATTTAAAGAAGGGTTAATACCAGTTAATACCTAGTCTTCTCAATCTAGTTCAAAAAAAAAATTTAAAAAAAGTAAACCATAGGCCAATATCTCTGATGAATACAGATGCAAAAACTCTCAACAAATATCAGCAAATGACATTCAACAGAACATTGAATCATTCACCATGACCAAGTGGGATTTATTCTGAGGATGCAAGGATGGTTTAATATTTGCAAATCAATCACCATGGCATACCACATCAACAAACTGATAAAAATTACATGATCATCCCAATAGATGCAGAAAAAAAATATGTGACAAATTTCAATTCCCATTTTTGTTCAAAACTCTCAATGAAGGGGGTTTTGGGGAACATACCTCAACATAATAAAGGCCATATATGAAAAACCCACAGCTAACATTATACTCAATGGTAAAATACTGACTGTTGGCTTTTCCTCTAAGAGCAGTAACAAGACAAGGATGTCCATTCCCACCACTTTTCTTCAACGTACTACTGGGAGTCCTAGTAGCAGCAATTGCACAAGATAAAGGAATAAAAGGTACCCAAATTAAAACTGTCACTACTTGCAGATGCCATAATGTTATACATAGAACACCCTAAAGACTGCACCAAAAAACCATTAGAACTGATAAATGCATTCAGTAAGCTCACCGGATACAAAATTAACATAGAGAAATTGGTCTCATTCTGATACACTGATAATGAACTAGGAGAAAGAGAAATTAAGAAAACAATTCCAGGTGGCGCCTGGGTGGCTCAGTTGGTTAAGTGACTACCTTCGGCTCAGGTCATGATCCCGGAGACCCGGGATCGAGCCCCACATCGGGCTCCCTGCTCGGCAGGAAGCCTGCTTCTCCCTCTCTCACTCCCCTTGCTGTGTTCCCTCTCTGGCTGTGTTTCTCTCTGTAAAATAAATAAAATCTTTAAAAAGAAAAAAAAGAAAACAATTCCACTTACGATTTCGCCAAAAAGAATACAATACCTAGGAACAAGCTTAATCAAAGAGGTTAGAAATCTCTGAAAACTATAAACACTGACGAAAGAAATTCACAATAGAAACAAATGGAAAGATATTTCATGCTCATGGATTGGAAGAATTAATATTATTTAAATGTCCACACTACCCAAAGCTATCTACAGATTCAATGCCATCCCAATCAAAATACCAACAGCATTTTCCACAGAACTGGAACAAATAATCATAAAATTTGTATGGAACCACAAAAGAGCTGACATAGCTGAAGCACTCAAGAAGAACAAAGCTAGAGGTATTGCAATCCCAGATCTCCCCATTTACCACAAAGTTGTAATCAACACAGTATGGTGCTAGCATAAAAATAAATGCATAAATCAATGGAAAAGGATAGTAAGCTTATAAATAAACCCACACGTATATGGTCAATTATTCTACAACAACATAGGCAAGAATATACAATGGTGAAAAAGACAGTCTCTTCAATAAATGATGCTGGGAAAACTGGACAGCTACATGCAAAACAATGAAACTGGACCACTTTCTTATACCATATACAAGAATAAACTAATAATGAATTAAAGACCTCAATGTGACACCTGAAACCATAAAACTCCTAGAAGAAAACATATTTCTTTGACATCTTCCTTAGCAACATTTTTCTAAATAGGTCTTCTAAAGCAAGATTAAAAAAAAAGGCAAAAACAAACTATTGGGACTTATCAAAGTAAAAACTTTTGCACATTGGAGGAAATCATCAACAACATAAAAAGGCAACCTACTGAATGGGAGAAGATAATCACAAATGATATAGCTGCTAAAGGTTTCATATCTGAAATATGTAAAGAACATATATAACTCCACACCAAAAAAAAAATCTGATTAAATATGGGCAGAGGATCTGAACATTTTCCCTCAGAAGACATACAGATGTTCAAGTAACACATGAAAAGATACTGAATATCACTAGTAATCAGGGAAATGCAAATCAAAACTACAATTAAGTATCAGTTTATATCCATCAGAATGTCTAGAATCAAAAACACAAGAAATAGTGAGGTTGGTGAGGATGTGAAGAAAAAGGAACCTTTATGCATTGTTAGCAGAAATGTAAATCGATGCATACCCTGATGAAGACAATATGAAGTTTCCTCAAAAAATTAAACATAGAATTACCATATGATCCAGTAATTCTACTACTCAGTATTTATCCAAAGAAAATAAAAACACCAATTTGAAAAGACATATGCACTCCTATGTGGATTACAGCATTATTTCCAATAGTCAAGATATGAAAGCAACCTAACTGCCCACTGATAGATGAATGAATAAAGCAGATGTAGTACAAGTGGCATGTCTGCTTTTTCTATGCAGACATAGAAAATGATGAGATCTTTCCATCTGTGACTACATGGATGGGCCTAGACAGTATTATGCTAAATGAAATAAATCAGACAGAGAAAGAGAAATTCCATATGATGTCACTTGTATGTAAATTATAAAAACCAAAACAAATGAATAAACAAAAACTGAAACATACTCATAAATATGGAGAACTAATTGTTGAAGAGGGGAGGGGTGCAGGATGGACAAAATGGGTAAAAGGAGGTGGGAAGTACAGGTCTGAAGTTATGGAATGAATAAGTCATGGGGGTAAAAGCGGCAGCCATCAGGAATATAGTCACTCGTATTGTAATAGTATAGTGTTGTATGGGTACAAATGGTAGCTACACTTGTGAGCAGAGCATCAAGTACAGACTATCCAATCACTGTGTCATATACCTGAAACTAATGTCACATTGTGTGTCCAACTATACTTCAGTGAAAAAAGATAGAGATAATTACAACATAGGCAAATCACTTGAACACGTAACTCCATAAGAATATATATACAAATAAGCAAATATAAAAGTGGTAAATATCATGTTAACCAGGAAATCCAAGTTAAAATAATAATATATCACTACACACAGCAGAATGATTAGAACAAAACAAACCCAGCAACATCAGAAACAAATAAACTCTCAGTGATACCAAGAACCGGTAAGGAAGTGAGGCAATTGGCTGCATATGTCCCTCCTACGGTCCAGCCCTGGAGAAGTTGGCAGTGAGGTTCCAATTTACAGAAGCCAAATCTTTCCTTCCTCTAACTTGACCCCACTGAAGTTTTTCCCCTTTGCTTGTTCTGTGTTTTTAAATATCACACTTAAAATTTGCCTCATCGTCCACTATTTCTCAGCCCTTTTGCCACCTTGTCTTTCTGTGGTAATGACACTGCTCTGTGGCATGTCTGCTCTTCTCTCAAGACACTCAGGAAACACATGCATGCTCTGGACTTCAACTATCACACCTATTTCACTGATTCCTAAGTCTTCATGCAAGTCCCATGTTTCCCTTCTGAGTCCTCACCCTGATTCTCCAGCTCCTTGTTGGACACTCCCTTCTGAAGGTCTGCTCCTGTTATCAGCTCAATAGGTCTCTGACCAAACTAATGAATTTTTCCTCAGAATTTTCTGCTACTTTCCTGTAATATATGCATTTCCTCCCCACTCCACCTCCTGTCACTCTTAAATTAAAACTGGTTATATTTATAATTCATTCATTCATCTATTTTTAGAACCAGTTATATTTGATGTTTCCTTGATGCTAGTCCCTGACATCTAATTTATCGTAACCAAAGTTTTTTATAATATGGTCCCGCCTAATATTCCCCATCAAATATCCAGCCAAATAAACTCTCGTTCTTCACTGGACTCTCTGAGTCTTTTCAGATGATATTCTTTTCGCCGCAAATCATCCACAGTAATAACAGTGGTAGTAGATCTTTTAGTCATGATAGTAATAATAGATAGCTTTAGACTGTAAAGAGACTCTAAGTCACAGTGATTTCCCATTCCTTAGGAACTACCACTAACGCCTGGGATGGTGACTACTGTCACAACATAGGTAGAGATGTGGTTCTGCCCTCTAATTTAGGAAAGGACATTTGACCCAAGCAGGACAAATGAAATAAGATAGGAAATTGGGCATCTTGAACCCAGTGATAAAGACTGGAATGACTGAGAATAATTTACTATGCCATAAAGCACTTTAGGTCGGCACTAAAGAAGTCACGTGCTTCTCAGGGGATGGCTGAGCTGGGCATTAGCATTCGATCCCACAAGTCTTTCAGTTTAAGAACAGAAATATGCCATATATAATATTCTTTGATTTCTAATATCCTCTATGTTTTATGTTCACATCCCTTAGATTATTTATTCCCTTAAATAGCTCATAAAATACTTTCCTTGATAAAAAAATTGCTATTAATATTTAGCATTTGTTGAACACAGTGTACCAGGCATTTATGCTAAATATCTCACATTTATGAAATATAATCCTCACAGTAACCCAAGGAGAGGTGATTAGCCTCATTTTACTGAGGCACATAAAAGTTAATCAGCCTAATTTCCCTGCTCAAAGTCACACAACTAAGCAGTGAAACCCATGTAGAGGTAGAGCTAGATTCCACAGTCTCAACCCATTACCTGGTGCTGCTTACCCTGGTTGAACACTAGAATAACCTGGGAGCTGGGTCATTTGTTTTTTTTTTTTAAGATTTTATTTATTTGAGAGAGAGAGAGCATATGCATGCACATGAGAGCACAAGTGGGGGAGGGAGAGGGAGTAGCAGGCTCCCCACTGAGAGGGGAACCTAATGTGGGGCTTGATCCCAGGACCCTGAGATCATGACCTGAGCCAAAGTCAGCTGTGTAAATTGTTGAGGCACCCAGGTGCCCCTACAATAACCTGGGAGTTTTTAAATATACCACTTCTGGGTCCCACTTGAGGAATCTAATTTTCTAGGTCTGCAGTGTAGCTTAGCCATCTGTATTTTTTAAGTTTCCCAGGTGATTGTATCGGGTAGATAGAATTGAGAACCATTACCTGTACACTACTGTTTCCCAGAAGTAATTGATGTCTTATAAGTAGCCAACTCTCCCATCCACCCATCCACTCTCTCACTTCCACAAATCTCAGAAAGTCTCATAGTATAACCTGATGTCTCAACATTGAAATGTTGAGTAACCTGGTGACTTTGTCAGCTGGGGAGCTCCATTTGAAATTATTCTACCAGCCTTTTTTATTTCCACAAATCAACACCAGATGGCAGACTACACCTAGGGAAGCAGGTTAAGCATTTTAATTTCAGAAACATTTTTTTCTTTAAAAATCCTCATTAGTCAATATTTAACAATATAGTATTAAAATCGGGGTGATTTTTTTCGGGTGCTTGGGTGGCTCAGTGGGTTAAAGCCTCTGCCTTCAGCTCAGGTCATGATCTCAGGGTCTTGGGATCCAGGCTGCATCGGGCTCTCTGCTCAGCAGGAAGCCTGCTTCCTCCTCTCTCTCTGCCTGCCGCTCTGCCTACTTGTGATCTCTCTCTCTCTCTGTCAAATAAATAAATAAAATATTTTAAAAAATAAAATCAGGGTGATTTTTTTTCATAAATTGAATTACTCTGTATTACAGGTCAACTTGTATTATTTTAAGCAGAGCCATGAATGCCCTGTATATTGTATGGCCTGGATTTTAGTCCTCGTCCAGCTTTAGCTTTAGAAAGGGCTTTGTTCATCATAAACGTATATAAAATGAAATATTTGTTCTTTCTTATTAAGCTTGAGAACACTTTTCCACCGAAAGATATCAATGTCCCTAACAAATAATTGGCCCATTATAAAAACATTTACAAATATTCTGCTTACCTTCTTAGGGATCTTGTCACATCTTCAGCCTGCAAGGCAGAGGGTGCTTAGTTCTTTATGCCCATTTTCCCTTCTTAGAGACTGTGTTTGCTCGGATAATGGAGCTACTAAAGTGGGGTATGTGAGATTCAATACAAGTGTATATTTACACGATCATTTATTAGGATCTCATGACCACCAAAGTACCTTCACATTCCTGACTTCCAAGGGACCCAGCCACCTGCAAAATAGTATACTCAGAGCATCCAAGACAAGGTACACCTGTCTTGGACTTTTTCAAGGTGCAGTGGAGTTCTCCATTCTGAATTTCTTTCACTACCTTAGGTTTTCAAGGGCTAAACAATTAATACCCTTCATCTAAAGTTATACATGATGAAAGACAGGACTGGAGAGATTTAGTTCAAGCAATCTTCCTAAATAACAAATAAATGGTCACCAGTTCAGTGGCTCCCCAATTATCTTAGATATGGTCTGGATTCCTTAACATGGATTATAAGGTTATTCAAGATCTAGCCCCTCCCTTCTTATCGCTCATCCTTTTCACCCTCAATCCCACATACATCATGTAGAAGTCAGACGAGATTTATTACAGCTTCAGCAACATGCCTTCTTCTGTCTCATGAATGTTCACAGCAAGCTGAGAGGGTTTTTTTTTTTCTTTCTTTTTCTCCCACCTTCCATTTTGAACTTCATCCCAACCCATGCTTACTCTACCTTCACATGTTTAATTTCTATCTACACATTAGGACATGTAACTTCCTCCAGAAAGCCTTCCCTGACCACTGAAGTACACCTTTGTTTCCTGAGTATTCTGTATTTTACCCTTCAAAATATTTACCACACTATGCTATAATCACCTCTTTTTATGTCTGTAAAGACAGCAAACACCATGGAAGCATTCTTACTTATTCTCATATTCTTATCGTATAGCTCAGTGCTTGGTAAATACCAAGTTCTCTATAGATATTGACTGAACCAATGAGGAAGGTCTCAACACCTAATAGCATCCTTCTTATGTCTTTTGAGAGCAGTAACTTTATGCACACCTGCAAATAATAATTTGTCTAAATAATAACTTGTCTAAAGCCAGCTCAAACTGTCCCTTTCATAGAAAAATAAAGGGGCATCCCAACTAATTGATGTATTTGAAAAACAGAACATGTATGAAACACCCCAAAATATTGAATCATTTTAGATTCAAGGTGACAATATGTGAGACAGGCAAAATACAATAAAATTGAAGTCTTTTTTGTTACAAAATTGAAAAGAAGGAAACTTTACAAGATCATGTGTGAACTTCTCCACATCGAGAACTTTCAGTGATTTGGGTTCACTAAAGACAGACTTAGGTCTTACAAAAAACATTTCCATAACACGGAGAAGCTCACTTCCTTTCACACACACCCCCACGCTGCACTCTGCTTCTCCCCTCTACTATAGTTCAAACCAGGAAACAGTACAATTCCTCAAGAATAAATTGAAAAGACAAGATTAATTAGATTACATTTCTTCCAACTCATATTATGGTTTGTAAAGAAACCTCAGAGCTGACATAACCCTATAGCTTCCATAGTTTGCTGACATTATTTACTAAGGTGTTCTTAATTTTTAGCTCCATATAAAGATAATGGGACTGAGGAGATTTAATATCCTTTTAGTTCCTATTCTGGGCCAAGGAAAACTAGCAAAAATCAAGTTCCTGGAGAACATTATTAGGCTTCTTGTCCCCTCATTGCCAAGTCTCAACATAAGTACTTTCATATAACTCTATAAAAGCCTTTTTGAAGGTTATTATAAGCAGCAGCCTGTGGACCACTGAAACTTATCTTGAATCTAAGAATGTTTATTGTAAAATCCAAGCTTTTCTTTGTTAGTCCCTAGAAGAAAGTCCTGTAGATTTTTTTAAAGATTGTATTTATTTGAAAGAGAAACAGAAAGAACTAGGGTTGAGGGGAGAAAGGCAGAGGGAGAGAGGCAAGCAAGACTCCCTGTTGAGTTTCAAGCCCAACTCGGGGCTTGATCCCAGGAGTCTGAGATCATCACTTGAGTGGAAGTCAAACACTTAACCGGCTAAGCCACCGAGGTGTCCTGAAAGTCCTGTAGTTTTTAAAAAATATGTTATTTATTTGACAGAGAGAAACACAGCGGGAGAGGGAGCACAAGCAGGGGGAGTGAGAGAGGGAGAAGCAAGCTTCCCACCCAGCAGGTAGCTCAATGAGGGACTTGATCCCAGGAATCCAGGATCATGACCTGAGCTGAAGGCAGATGTTTAATGACTGAGCCACCCAGGTGCCCAGTCCTGTAATTCTTAATATCAAGAATAATTGTTCTTGTCCTGAGAAGCTGGTTTCCTTTTACCTGATAGCTCAATAAGAATGTACTAAAATGATAAAACTTAGGATCTCACCCCAGATATGCAATTTTTTCTCACCCCAGATACGCAATTTTTTTTCAAGATATACAGCTCTCTGCTCTAGAAACCAGGCTTGAGCAGAATTTTAAATTCTACTGATTATAGTTTTATAAGCTCATCAGGTAATTCAGACATACACAGAAGTTTGGGAATCCCTCTAAGAGATGAGACTTATGTAGTTGATTAGTTTTTCCTTCACATTCAGTTCATTTCCCCTGTATGAATGGCCTAGCCTTTTCCTTCACATTCAGCCACTGGAAAGCTTAGAAAGCAAATTTACAGCTCACTGGTAGCAAGTATATAGACCATTTTTTTTGTTATACTCCTTGATTATTGTCCTGTATCCCCATGTTTGCCTCTTTGGTTTGTATTTATTTCTTCTTTCAACTCAGTTACAATTTAAATTCCTGTCATAGTACATAACCACATAAGCCATCCTAAATTCTTTTTGAAACATGACAAGAAACAGGCAGGGAGCCAGACAAATATGTAAATAATTATTGCACTCATCTTCTGTAGAGAAAAAATATTCCTGGCAATTGGTGCAGAGTTACCATCCTTGGCTGACCTGGACAATTTTGGGGTGTGTTCATACATGTTCTCACACTGGGGAAGGTGGGGAGAAGGCCATGCATGTGAATTAAAGAACTATCGTACTTCTGCTTTTTAGTGAATGATTTTTAAATTTTTCTATCAAAAAGCAACTGTACTTCTTTGCTGCTCCTCATTAAACTTGTGGTATATGTACCAGCTAGAAAACTCATGTCTGAAACAGCAATGTGGATGGATGTTTTGAAGAGACTACCTTCTCTCTGTTGGGCCCTTTCTGGAGTTGGTTCCAACCCTTTCCATCTTAATCCCTGCCTTGTCTTCTTTTACTGAATCCCCAAAGAAGGCATCTGCTTATAGGAGCTTTGTAGAGTGATTCTCAAAATTACTGGAAGGAAGGGGAACTGTAGGTTGTTTTGATATGTTTCAATGAGGGAAATGCACTCTTTGCCCTTCTGTCTTTACTATAACCACCAGCCTTTGAGAATCACTGTAAATGGGGCTAAGCCTGGGATTTGTAACATATGGGTAACTGTTTGCTTTATTTAGCTGAGTGACTGATCATGTGTCTGTGGCTGGAAGAAACCAGATTTTTGTCTCCTCTCTTACTCTCCTCAGTCATTCCCAGGAGAAGGCTCTAGGGAGACCACAGTTTGAGACATCTCAGCTAAATGACCTCAGGGAGTCTTTGGGCTGAGGTAGCCTGACACCCAGCTCTCTGCCCTAGAAACCAGGCTTGAGGCTGTAAGACTCCAGTGCATTTGCTGGTTTTTCCACTTTTTGGATATCTATTTGTCATACAGCTCCATCTGTTCTGAAACATAAGTGATGGCTAGTCTTCACCATACCAAGATCAGCTCTATAAGAATTGGGTAAGAACTGGATCAGTGTGATCCTCCTTAAAACCCTAGAGTCTAATAAATCTAATTGGGAAATGCTCTTCAGTGCTCTGTAGGTCAACACAATGTTTGTCTTTATTGGTTCTTCATTTCCCCTCCATGAATGGTTTAGCCTTTTCCTACCCATTCTACTATTATTCTACTAATTGGCTTGTAGTTCACAGAAGAATTTAACAGCTGGGGTCAGTATCTCTGGGTTCAAATTCCAGATCTACTCTTCTTAGTTATATGACCTTGGGCAAGTTTATTACCTTTCTGGGCTACTGGTCCCTCATCTGTAAAGTGGGGTTAATAATATTACATCCCTTAGAATGCTGTAGTGCATATTAGTGCTTGGTTCTTAGAAAGCTCTTGACAAATCCTAGCTACTATAATTAATTTCTTTTTTTAAAAAAAGATTTTATTTATTTATTTGACAGAGAGAAACACAGTCAGAGAGGGAACACAAGCAGGAGGAGTGAGAGAGGGAGAAGCAGGCTTCCCGCCGAGCAGGGAGCCTGATGTGGGACTCGATCCCGGGTCTCCGGGATCATGACCTGAGCCAAAGGCAATCGCCCATACAACTGAGCCACCCAGGTGCCCCCATGAATATTATATATTAATTACAAGTTTTTATATGGACCTGTATTTCCATTTTTGTTAGATATACTTAGGAATGGAATGGCAAGATTACATACTTGATATATTTTTTGGTATGTTTTTTGCTTTTAAAGAAATTGCCCAAGTATTTTCCAAAGTGGCTGTACCATTTTATGTCCCCTCAGCATGCTTAAGAAGTTCAATTGTTGTATATTTTGCCTATACTCTGAATAGTATTCTGAATGGTAAGTTGTTTTAATTTTAGGCACCCTAACAGGTGTGTGGTGGTATCTCATTGCTGTGTTATTTATTTATTTACTTATATTTTAAAGATTTATTTATTTATTTTGAGAGAAAGAGCCCACACGCAAGCAGGGGGAGGGACAAAGGGAAAGAATCTCGAGCAGACTCCATGCTGAGTGGAGAGCCTGCCACAGGATTTGATCTCACAACTCTACTATCATGACCTGAGTTGAAATCAAGAGTCAGATGCTTAACGGACTATGCCGCCCAGGCACCCCCTCATACTTCTTGGTGAAATGTCTTTTTTTCATAACTTTTTTTTGCTTTTGTTTAATTTTTTTATTATGTTATGTTAGTCACCATACAGTACTTCATTAGTTTTTGATGTAGTGTTCCATGATTCATTATTTCTGTGTAATACCCAGTTCTCATTGCAATATGTACTTTTTAATTGGCTTGTTTCTGTTCTTATTCTGGATATATGATTTGTTTTACTCTATGTTCTTTTTTATTGGTATTGCCTGTTCTTTCTCCTCCTGTATACTCCAGCAGCACATAGAAATAGAAATTAGGATATTATTTGAAAATAAATTTAAATTGAACCCACTTGGGGCCGATTAATTTGAACACCTAATTCTTAGCCACTTATGCAGACACCTATTGATTGAGGGAAAGTATTCATTTGGAAAACAGATTATGGTCCTCCCTGATTCTTACTTAACTCCTGGTTTAGGGCAGAATGTCTTATACTGAGGACTCTTCAGGTCTCTCAGTGAGGAAATCCGCAGCAGAGATGAAAGTTCTTCTCTAGTAGATCTTGGGTTTGGATGGTATCAGATAACCATGACTGTGATTGCCTGTCCTGGGGAGCCCTTCCCTGGAAGAGCAGGATCAGGTTTGAACCTGTGTGTGGTCTGATGAGGAGATAATAATTGTTAATGGCCCCACCTGCTTGACTTGGCAGGAAGTTCATGTTCTTGATTCTCTGCTCATTAATACCAGTCAGTTCCCAGATTCAGCTCCTAATGGGCTACCTGAAGTTTTGTGGGTCAAGCACAGTTAGCCAGTTTGTTTATAATTCCTCATCAAAACTTTCCATTCTTGTTTGTTTGACATGGGAACTAGGGAAAATTTCTTACCTCTCAGAACTAAGTACCTGGTGTGGCTAATCCTAAGATGTAATTAAAGTCATCTAATGTTTTACAAATATCATCCTAGGCATATTCAAGTTTAAAACACAGTGAAAATCCAATTATTTTCATAAACTTTCTGCACATCTGAGATGAAGTTTTCCTATGGACCTTCCAATGCCTTCTCCTGGACACCTGAGTTAACCTGACCAGACCTCAACCCCAAATCCTCTGCCTCCCATCCCTTTCACTCCCCAACCCTAGCACCAACCAAAAATAACCATGTTCTTAAAAAAGTATTCTGAGTCAAGAGACAGCACATACACAGGGAAGTTAGTTTTAGCATTTAAAAGATGTTTTCAGAGCCATATGGAATTTTTGACAAAATAATAACAGAAAAGTTTTGGATGTGTGCTGTGACAAGTTCAATAATTGTTGGGAGAGCAACAGAAACAAACTTTCAAATTGATTTTAGCCCCCAAATCCGCAAAAAGTGGTTTATAAAAATTGATCATTTGCCTTGGGTTTGTTAGTTGTTTCTCTGATTTCAAAGCCATGGCTTTAAATGACCTCAGAATTTCACTGATGAAATTAAAAGGATTAGTACACACTTAAGATATTTTGAAAAAGAAGATTCAGATTCACATTTGACCTCTACCAGTTACTATCTATGCAGCTTAGTCTCTCTGAAATTTAGTATTTTCATCTATAAAAAGAGAATAATCCTTTCTCACGTAAGACATGATATTTGAAAGCACTTGGTAATAGTACAGAAAATTCTGCTTATTGCCCAGATAGAAGATTTCTGTAACTAGTAAAACCAGTAAAGGGCTACCTTCTTTCTTTAAAAGTTAAGAGTTAAAGGAACATATTTCATTCTAAAAACTCCTTGGGAAAAATTGGACTCTGAGTGAGCTGTGATAGCCTGTGACTGCTTACTTTGTATTGAAGTTAGCACTTCCCTGTGTCTGCAGGCTCCAGTTTAATCTCCTTACTCTGATGGAGACACATATTAAAGGAGGCAGAGGTCCAAGTTCTGTTATATTTTAGTGCTAAGTCTGCACTAAGAAGGACATGAAGACAGAACTGCCAAGTCACCTGCTCCCTTCAGAACATTGTGGAATCAAACTGTTTCTTGTTCTAAGTGTTGGCTCTTGCAGCCCCAGCATTTAATGCTGGGCATCTCCACTTGACCTCATCACAATTTAATCTGGCTACACTTCAGAACCACATAATAAAACACAGTGGTCAAAACCCATTTGACAACTATCTTGGTTTCTACCAAAACGTGTGTCTTTTGTTAAACCAGCATTTTAAACACCAATACATTTTAGAACATTAGCTACAATATTATCAAAGGCACAAAATTAGTTTATGCAATTTAATTTTTTTTGCTGTGTGTGCCAACTAACACATTGACCTAACTTTTGGAATTTAAACTTGAACCATAATAACACAAAGAACAATTTTCCATTTATCAAGTACTTTCATACACACTGTTATCATTTGATTCTTTCAGGAAGAATGGGAGATGATTTCTCTATTTAAGAAATTTGGAGCTGAGAACAGGTATGATTTCCTTAATATCTCATAGCCACTAGCGGTAGACAGGGATTAGAAAGGAAAAAAAATCTGCCAATCTTCCATCAAACTTCATTGCTTTGGGGGGTTGGTGAAGAATAATGAAAGGCTCTCAAAAAAGGCACATGATCCACTCATGGATGTAAGAAGACTTGTGCTGGGAAAGGTGACCAGGACTCCCCATTTCCATTGGCTCTTCCAGGTCACAATGGCACCCTAAAGACATAGGAGCTGAGTGTCAGTTCACCCAGGAGGATTGCCATTAATTTCCCCACTTACTGTAGGGAGGCAGCACAGCATTAAGACTCAAAGTACGGACTTGAATGTCACAACGTCCCTGTTCTACATCTACTGCCTAGTAGCTTGTGTGCTCTGGGGCAAGTCACCTAATCTTTCAAAGTGTGTGTTTCTGTAAAATGCTGTGAAGATTAAATGAGATAATTGATGTTAATAAAACCTGGCACAGAGTAGATTTTGAAGAACATGGAAGATGGGATGCAAGGAATTGGCACTATCCTGCTTGCATAGCTCATGGATTGGGTTTTCAAAGTTGCATCCCCTCGTCTGAATACAATCCACAGACAAATTTTGTTTGGCTGATGGAGGGTCAGCCCACCTATTATCTAGGATGTCAAACAACTTTTCTAAGGCAAACAAAATAGGGCCACAAATGCCCTGATTATGATTGAAAGGTGATATGCATTTGATTTTTTTCTTTCAATTTAGTTAGTTTGGGGCTTCTTTCCAGCATCTTCTCATAGGTTTAGAGGTAGGATGGACAGCTCCTAATCCTATAACTTTAGCATATGTAAAGTGTGACTGAGGTAGAAAATAAGAGTGATCATCTGCTAGAGGGAAGAGGGGCATTTGTGCCAAATGAGTTTTTTTCCTTTCAGTGGGCATTCTTTCTTGTCTTTATCTCACTGTCCTGGAAGACCATTCTTGCAGCTGTATATAAATACAGCTGAGGGTGAGAAAAGATTCTGTTGTAAATTTTTTTTCATGATTTTTTTTTCCCAAAATGAATTCAAGAAAAAAGACTGTGGCTTGGATAGGGATGAGAATGGAGGGACAGAAAGAACACACATATATAGAGAGAGCATATCATTTTTCTATTTTTCCATGTAATGATGGCTGACACTTATGTGCCTACAAAGAATTGTTTGTACCACTCAGGAGTCCTTTCTGCTTGTGAATTATTGTTCAATAGTTCAGAAATTAAATTGCTTCATCTTGGGCGAGCGTATAAAAGTTGATCACCTCATGCTACAGACAAATTATAACCTTGTAGAGTTTCTCTCCCTAGTATGGTAGCAGTGTTATTGCAGTGCTCACCCAAGCCTTTCTTGAACTCTCAGGAACAGAGCATCAGATGCTGAATTTTCTATAAAGAGTACAGTCTATATTACTATACAAGACATATCTTTTCTTGGCCTCAGAAAAGGGAAGGTCAACAGTCCTCCCATCTCATCTTAATACCTGCAGAAAGAAGGCACATGGAATAAGAGAGATGGTATCTGGTGAGGCAGATGTGGAAAGAACTCCTTTTTGCTACAGTACTATTGATTCCATTGGAAACAGACTTCTTATCATCATGGCTGAGAAAAAAGAGGTGGATCGTAGACCCATGACTGAGGAGAAGATAAGATCTACTCATTGCTGATCCCATATTTGTATCAGTAGGTAGCAAGGTTAATTCCCAGGATACCACTCTATAGGGGATATAAAACATCACTGGGAATGTTGTAAGATGGAGAAAATTTCATACCTGGAATTCCTTTCAGAGAGAAAATTGTGAACTATTAAGGGGACTACTTTGAGAAGTTGCTTGGAATGGGGGCGGGGGGTGTGGGTTGAGATAAGATTCCAAAGAGGAATAAATGCCCAAGGAACAAAGTACAGTTGCTAAACCTTCTAAGGGAAAGGTTCTGCCTTAGCCAAGTCTGTGTTTTGCTGAGTGGAGTATGCAAGTTTGGAGCCAGAATAGAACTGTGAGGACATTAGAGATGCTCCCTGTGACACCAGGTACCCTCCTTCTCAGCCCTTTCCCTTCGAAGTACTCACTCAGACTCTATCCACTTAAATGCCAAAAGTGCCTTGGCCACATGACCCCCTGGGGACAGACGAATCTTGGTTGGCATTGGCTGCCTTCATCTGGAGCAGCATCTGACCTTGGGCAGGAAGGGAAAAAGGGCAGGCAGGCCCTGGCTCTGTGCTGGAGAAAAAATGAAGGAAGGGGGCTTAGGGAAATGTGAACTGTATCTGTCCAGCTTCCTCTGTTACCCTTCATAGTGCTGCCAATGGCTCAAACTTCAAGTTACTTAATTCTTACTCTAATTCCTCTATGCCTTCTGTATGGGAATATACAGAAGAGACTCCCCTCTGACACAGAGCTCATCCATTCATGGTGTGTGAGAGGGGCTGAGAGGGCCCTTTCCTTATATGACTTGACTTTATGGCCATTTCTTTTCTTCCTCCCTTCTGGGGAAGAATTCTAGCATTTTCCCTTCTTCCAGGGAACAGGGTAGAGTAGCACAGGGCATGTCATAGGAACTGTTTCTCTATTTACCAATAGTACTGTTCATGCAGTCCTCATGTCCAATTGCCCTAGAGGGGAGCTTGGGCAATTGTGTTGTGCTGTGCCCCAGTGGCTCCTTACCTAACTGGCTTCTTGGACTCCCCTCACTCAGTGCCCCATGTCTCCTGCCCGTGCAGAGTCTAAGCCAGGAGCATCAGGCTATCACTTCCTTCAGGTCTCAAGACTGAGGGCAGAGAACAATAGGTGTTTATCTCATTAGACCTACATGAAATTTTTGACACTAAATTTAAATTATTGTAGAATACATCTCTTTCTTATAACCAATGTCTTCTTTTTATCCTTTGGCTAATTAAAAGACTTACTGCATAAAACAAAAAGGAAAATATAATCTTATTCCTGAAAAAACAACTGACATGTGTAACCTGGATGTCAACTCAGAGTCGGCTCAATTCTCACCTGTAGTTGGAGAAAACACTTAGAGATTTTAATTGATTTCAGACTGAACTAAAATAATTGCTACTTATATAGTTTTCTTTCAGACAAGTAATCCAATCTTATAATAATGTGGTATAGTGTTCCAATCAACTTTGTGCTGGAGATACATATAATTCAGGGCACCACATTATAAGAAACTCTGAAGATATGAGGTATATACAGAGGAGAATGATGAGAATGGTATAAGGGATAGGCAGTTGTGTTACATAAAGAAGGTTCAGGAATCACTTACCTTCTTGGAAAAAGTACCAAGTACTTAAAAGGGAAATGTTTGGAAGAAAACTAGGTTCATTTTGTGCATATCTGGAAAGCATAATTATATCTAATAAATAGGGAGTTACAGAAAAATGAGTGTGACTCAGTATAAGAAAGACCATTCCAGCAATTGGTATCCCCTAGAAATGCAGTGTCGAAGAAAGGAGTGAGTTTCCCTACCCTAAAGTCATTCAATCAATAAATACACATATATTTTTAAATAATGAACATGGGCTCCTTCATTTCTATTTTTTTAAAAAGATTTTATTTATTTACTTGACAGAGAGATAGCGAGCAAGGGAGAGAACACAAGCAGGCAAAGCAGGAGAGGGAGAAGTAGGCTTCCTGTTGAGCAGGGAGTCCGGTGCAGGGCTTGATCCCAGGATCCTGGGATCATGACCTGAATGGAAAGCAGACACTTAACCACTGAGCCACCCAGGCCCACCAACAAATATTTTTTTGTGACTGAATTCCAGGCGCCATTTTAACACTGCAATATAGTCATGAATAAACTCCAGAAAAGGCCTGTGAGCCATATATCTGGTATGTGATAGTAGATCTTACCTGAAGAGGAAAGCTAAATAATGTTATTTTTGGACATTTTCCCCCCTACTCATTCATTTGAAGAAAACAACAATAACAACAAACCTATTTATCAGTTACCATTGAAATTAGTCCTTTCTGGACAATAATTATTGTCTCTTATCTTCTGCCAGTGCTAATGAATTTCTGTTCATTGAATAAAAATAGGTACTAGCAGTGCCTGGGTGGCTCACTTGTTTAAGCACCAGACTCTTGGTTTTGGCTCAGGTCATGATCTGAGAATCCTGGGATTGAGCCCCAAGCCAGGCTCTGTGCTAAGTGGGGAGTTAGCTTGAAGGCTCTCTCTCTCTGTGGCTGCCCTCACTTGTTCATGCTCTCTCTCTCAATTAAATAAACAAATATTTTAAAAAGTAGGTGCTCAGTTATATCTGGATTGTGGCTTTAGCAAAGCCAGGAGGAAGGCAGCAATGACAGTGACTTTTCTATTATGGTAGCCCAAAGTCTGCCCTCCTCACTGTTCCAGGCAATCAATATGTTTTTAATCTAACTTTTCTTTTCAAACACATAAGCTTTCACCCTAAACCTTGTACATTATTACGTCTGATGACATCCCTTCCATATCTTCATTCGAATCCCTGGTAGAATCGTTAGAGAGAATGAGTAGAGTATTCCCATCGGTAGAGTATTCCCATTCCATGAAATTGCTAATCGATGTTCCTGTTTAATTGGGAATTCAGCTTGCTAACTGTAGTACTACATACACAATTAAAAAACTCTTATTAGCACAGATATTGTGAAAGATCTTGAAAAATGCCACAAATACCAAGGCACATCAAGGCACAAAATGTTTGTTCTGTCATTAAAAAAAAGCATGCTTTATTATCAAAATGCCTTGATCTTCTGGAGGTCACATTTAATTTTCTGCATGCTCACAAGCTATTTTCAAGCATTTAGCAATTTTCCACAATCTGAATATATCTTTTTAAATTTTTTAAATTAGAACATCTAGAGTCTTTGATCACCCAAACTAACTTTCTCCTTTAGTGTCTCCAGGTGTGAAATTATTTCCATGAATACTTTTTTCCTGAATATTTTTAATTTGTTCATGTCCTTTTATTAAAAATTTCTATTAACAATATACTTCAAAGTTTCTTTCAAGCTGAATTGAACAGAAGAGCTATATTTTAACTATAGTATAAGATGTTACTTGAAAGGGGCCTGGGTGGCTCAGTGGGTTAAAGCCTCTGCCTTCAGCTCAGGCCATGATCTCATGACCTGGGATCAAGTCCTGCATCAGTCTCTCTGCTCGGCAGGGAGCCTGCTTCTCCCTCTCTCTCTGCCTTCCTCTCTCCCTACCTGTGATCTCTCTCTCTGTCAAATAAATAAATAAAATCTTTTAAAAAATATGTTACTTGAATTTAATTGATACTAAGAAATAAAGAATACTTATAGAAAAAACAAATAAAATGGTGATAAATCCCCTAAGCATATGAAAAACTTTACAAAATCTTTAAAGGATGAAGAACTATACTATGCCACTATCTTCTTTCCATCATTCCCATGGATGTTTTATCAGTCACTGAATACATTTTCACTTGAAAACTAGACTTCCAGTTCCAAGTATTATTTTTTCAATTAAAAGAATAATGAGAAAAATTGGAACCATTTATCTGGTATTAGCAGTTTAGATTTTAAAAACTTCAAGAAGGTATTAAAATTCTGTTTTCTAAACCTTATGAGAATTGTCCAGATTTTATGTTTTTTGTCCTTTGTCCCCCATAATTTAGAATATCAGCTTTTAAGGAGATGACACGTTGTCTTGTCCTGTGCACCCAGGGTCAGATACAGAATAGGGGACAAATAAATACATTTCTTGTTTTTTTTAAGATTTTATTTATTTATTGACAGAGAGAGACACAGCAGAGGGAACACAAGCAGGGGGAGTGGGAGAGGGAGAGGCAGGCTTCCCTCGGAGCAGGGAGCCTGATGTGGGGCTCAATCCCAGGATCCCAGGACCCTGGGATCATAACCTGAGCAGAAGGCAGATGCTTAACGACTGATCCATCCAGGCACCCCAGTACATTTCAACTAACAGAGTTATATTCTCTGAGTATTTAAAAAGTTAAGACCACGTGGTTGTTGCAACCTATGGAACACATGACTTCCTCTTTAGCCCACAATTTTCTCTTAGAATTAAGCTTCAACTACTAGTTTTCCTCATTACTTTTAAAATATCTTGAGAGAGAAATTTGTTATCCAAGCAATTCATAGAAAGAAAATAAGAAAGTGCCCTGATCTCATTTTGCCTCAAACTCTGTGGGAGAAATAGGCTGTGGGCCAGGAGCACTTTATGTGAGATCTTTGCTCAAGACTTGTTCTTCCCCTCAGCCTTGGGGACTTGGTGAGCCTCAGTGCCCAAAGATGGCAAATCAGGAGGGAGGCAAGGCAAGTGGATTACTTTGCCAGGCCTTGAACAAGCAGAAAGTTACCCCCTTAGAAAATGAGATGTTCCAGCCTATTACTGAGAGAGGAGTCTAAGGTTGGATTTCAGTGGATCAGAGGGGAAGGGAATGGGCTTTGGCATCAGAAAGGTCTGAGTTCAAATCTTCATTCTACCTTTTATGGACTGTGTGCCCCAAATCTCTGATTCTTGGCTTCTCTTCTTCACATTTTTCAGGAGGACTGAATAGAAATGTATATACATGTATCCAGTATAGTACTTTGCCCACAATAAGCTTTCTAATGGAGTCCATTGTTATTGTAACATTCAGCCAGAGAACACAGTCAGTGCTGTCTAGATAATCCAACATTCCCTAGTCATTCTCTTTGCTGTTCTCCATAAGCTTAAAGGATGCATTTGGGATATATTTGTGAACAAAACAGGCAAAAAAGAAAATCACTGTTCTCTATAGAACATAAATAAAGCATTGGAAAGCTTAAGAAAACATTCTTAACTTTTTCACAAATCACAGTTTTTTGTTTCCTTTTTCACTATATTATTCATTTTCCTAGTTCCAAGCACTGTCTGCTTTCAATTCCTTCAACAGCCTCCCAACATGTCTCCTTTCATCCTGCCTCCAACACTGGCCCATGGAGAAGCCTGGGTGAATTCATTAAAATCCTAATCTGATCAAATCTGCAAGAAGCTGCAAGCCACCCCCCTGCCATGGGCTGCACAAGACAGCTGTAGTTAGAGATGCTGGGAGGTGGGGCAGTGTCAGTTCCGACATGGCACGGGCGTAGCCTATCGTGGTCCAAACTCCAGGGGAACTTGGGCAGCTGCGCGGCACTCTGGGCACAGATTGATGGTAACTCTTCCAAGCATTGGGAGAGGCAAATGTCCTACTACACACCAGAGGTCTCAGTCCCAACATCCTGAGTGCTCAGGAAAATCTCACAAGATTTCTACCCAGTGAGAACACATTTCAGAAACAGGTGAAGAGAAGGAGATGTGTGAAAAATCCCAACTGTGGGAAGTCTCTGCCAAACGCTCGTGGAAAAATTTCCAGGTTTCAGAGGAACCGTGCCCTCATTTCCAGAGACCTCAGTTCAAAACTCGTGACAACTTTGTTCAAGAAGCCACCCACACATCCAGTGGCCCCCATTACACCAACCTGGTGTCTGGCACTCAGAGAGACCCACACCCTCAACTCAGCCTCCCAGGAAGCCAGCCTCAGCGCCACCAGACCAAGCCACCCCTACACCGTAGCCCCAACCCTAGGTTGGGTTTCCAGGCTTCAATCCCCAGAAGCCTGGCCCCAAAGTGTCACAAACTGTGGACACCTGAGTCACACCAGAGGACTTCTCTTGCCAGCCAGAAGGAAACAGTGACATTTGGAGCTCCAAAAAACCCTCAGTGCTGGACAAATATGCATGCTCACTGGGTGCCACTGCCAAATTCGGAGGCCAAATGGAAACAAACTCAGTGCCTGGCACTCAGCCTGATCACATCCTCAACTCAGTTCACTGGGGAGCTCATCTCAGCTCTGGAAGATGAGTCCTGCCTGGCCTATAGGCTCTAACTCTAATCCTAGGATGGGTTTTCAGGCTTCTGTCCCCAGATCCCTGGCACTCAAACCCTCCACAATGGGATACCTGAGCCATACCTGAGGATTCAACCAGCCACTCAGCAAGAAACAGTGCCATGCCATTTGGGACTCCAGAATGGATTCAGATTGGGAGAAATCTGTTTGAAATAATCAGCTAATCCCTGTTTATGTATATGTTTCTTACAGTACTGAACACAAACCCTGAGCCTAATACTCTCTGTAATGGTAGGCCTCACAGCAGACTTCTGTGACATTCTCCTCACATCAGAAGATCACACCTTCTAACGTCTATGCTCCTAGGTCTTAACCCTAACCCTAGATCAATACATGGGTGAATACTCAAACAAGTATTCCCTTAGATTATATAGAAGTGACTAACAGACACACAAAGGAGTGCTCAGCAGCACCAGCCCTCAGGGAAATACAAATCAAAACCACGAGTTACTGTTTGATCCCAGTTAGAATGGCTAAAATTAACAGGTCATGGAATAACGAATGTTGTTGAGGAAGCATAGAAAGGGGAACCCTCTGCTACTGTTGGTGAGAATGCAAGCTCATACAGCCAGTCTATAAAATGGTATCGAGTTTCTTCAAGAAGGTAAAAATAGAACTCTCCTACCACCCAGGAACTGCACTACTGGGTATTTTCCCCAAACATAGAGATGGAGTGAACAGTGGTGACACCTGCATCCCAATGGGACAGAGAGAAAATGGTCATATGGTTTCACTCCTATGAGAACTAGTAAAAACAGCACAGAGAATCCTATGGGAAGGGTAGCAAAACTGATGGGAAGTCATCAGAGAGGGAGAAAAGCCATGAAAGACTCTTAACTACAGAAACAACCTAAGCATTCTGGGAGGGGAGGAAGATGAGGGATGGGTAACAGGGTGATGGGCATTAAGGAGGGCATGGGATGCACCAAGAACTGGGTGTTATATACAACTGATCTAGTATTAAGCACTACATCTGAAATGAATGATGTGCTAGAAGTTGGATCATTGAATTTAAATTAAAAAAACAAAAACAAAGAACTCAAACAACCAGCAAAATTCGTATGGAACCACCAAAGCTACTGAAAAGCCAACACAATCTAGAGAAAGAGAAACAACGCCATAGGAGTCACAGTTCCAGGTGTCCAGTTGGACAACAAAGTTGTGGTCATCCTCACAGTATGGTACTGGCACAGAAATACACACAGCGACTCAGGGAACAGGATCAGAGCTCAGACATACACCCACAATTATGTGACCAATTAGTCTTCCACAATGCAGGTAAGAATATTATAAGGAAAAAGGACAGTCTCTACAGAAAATGGTGTTGGGAAAACTGGACAGCTACACACAGAGGAATGAAATTAGACCTCTTTCTTATACCATACATAAAAATAAACTCAAAACAGTTTCAAGACCTCAATGAAAGACCTGAAACCATAAAAATCCTAGAAGAGGGCCCGGACAGTAACTACTCTGAAATGGACCATACCAACATTTTTCTAAACATGCTACCTGAGGCAAAGAAACAAAAGCAAAAATAAACCACTGGGGCTACAACCAGATAAAAAGTTTCTGAACATCAGAAAAACAATGAAAAAGAAATCATCGTGACACAACCTACTGAAAGGGAGAAGATATTTGCAAATATCTGATAGAATGTCAAGATAGTGTCCAAATTATAGAGAATTGATAAAACTCAACACCTGAAAGCCATAATCCAGTTAATCAAATAGGCAGAAGATAGGAATGGACATTTCTCCAAAGAAGAATTACAGATGGCCAAATGTCCCATGAAAACATGTTCACCATCACCCATGATCAGGAAAATGCAAATGCAAAGTACCATGTGATATTACCTCACACCTATCAGAATGGCTCCCATCAACAGCACAAAAAACAGCAGGTGTTGGGAGGATATGGAGAAAGGGAAGCCCTGTGCACTCATGGTGGGAATGCATCCTGTTGCAGCCACTGTGGAAAACAGTCTGGATGTTCCCCAATAAATTAAATAGAGAAGTACCTACGATCCAGGAGTTACACGACTGGTGTTTGCCCAAGGAATAGGAGAACAATAACTGAAAAGGATATACGCAGCCCTGTTTCTTGAAATGTTATTTATAATATAACAATAGTGAAGAAACCCAGGTGTCTATTTATAAATTCATAAATTAGATGAGAGATATGTACACACACACCCCCCCCCACAAACATGCACACACGATGGAATACTGCTCAGCCATAAAAAAGAGTGAAATATTTCCACTTGCAGCCACATGGGTGGAGCTAGAGAGTATTATCCTAAGTGAAATCAGTCACTCAGAGAAAGACAATACCATAGGCTGTCACTCTTATGTAGAGCTGAAGGAAGGAAAAAACAAAGGATAAAAAAGAAACAAACCAAAATACAACTTTTTTCCAAAAGATTTTCTTTCTTTCTTTCTTTCTTTCTTTCTTTCTTTCTTTCTTTCTTTCTCTCTCTCTCTCTCTCTCTCTCTCTCTCTCTTTCTTTCTTTCTTTGACAGAGAGCTAGAGAAAGAGCACAAGTAGACACAATGGCAGGCAGAGGGAGGAGGAGAAGCAGGCTTTCTGCTGAGCAGGGAGCCCGATGTGGGGCTTGATCCCAGGACCATGGCATCATGACCTGAGCCAAAGGCAGATGCCTCACTGACTGAGCCACACAGGTGCCCCCACAGACTCTTAACAATAGAGAACAGACTGATGGTGAACAAAGGGGAGATGGATGGGCGAATGAGTGAAATAGGTGAAGGGGATTAAGAGTGTGCTTTACCTGTGGAGCATGGAGTAATAGATCAAGTTACTGAATCACTATATTGTACACCTGAAATGTATATATCACTGTATGTTAAGTCAACTGGAATTAAAACAAAGCCTAAAAGAAGATAGCTTTCTTTCATAACCAATGTGAAAAAGCTTTTTCCGTGCAATGTTCATAAGCCCTATTTGGGAGTATTTTCTCAACAAGATTTATTCACTCTATGCCTCAAATTCAAAGAGCACTGTGTTCTTATACTGTAACTATACATTCTATCATGCAGGAGCCATAGTCTCTTTCTGTCCTGGCTCAGCACTTAGGCATTCAACAGGGTAAATAGCGACAGATGCCACCTCAAAGAACAGAAAGCTATTATTGTTTCTGTTTTAGTGTGAGATAGTCACAAAATGTGGAAGCGGTTTCTGAGAAGGTTTGTTCTCTATCCTGGATCTCAAATTCAATGGCCATTCCCTGGATCCATTTGGCTGACAGGTTCCCTGTGGATGAGTTTGCTTCCAATCACATCCATGGAAGATGCAACAATGGGTGGGCTCAGTGCAAGACGGGAAAAGGTCAAAGTACAGACAAGGGTACGTGCCTTCCTCTGATGCAGGAACTGCCATGGGAATATTTATGGGGGATGGAAGCAACAGGAAACCACTGAGGTTGCCAAAGGAAGGCAGGAGGCACAAGGCAAGAATCTTGAGATGCAGGGCTTGGAGGCTGCTCTCAGCTACCTTGGGAGGGGTGGGGTGAAGGAACAGGAAAGAGGCTGTTAGGGCATGCTTAGCTTCAAGACCACCATAACAAGTTCTGAAACTCCCTGATGATTTAGGCCTCTACATATCTAAGACCCCCTGGTGATTCATGCCTTTACAAGGCCGTGTTTACCAAATAAGGGCAGTTAAGTCGAGAAACCATTTGTGCATCTTGCTTCAGTTCCTGGAATATGTGCGTATGTGTGAGGGTGTGTGTGAGGGGGTCAAAAATGTTATCTCACCCAACGTCTCTGTAACTTGTTTGTCCTTGCCTATAAAGGCTGTGCTGAGAGTATGCTTGGGGCCTCTTAGCGTCACTTGTAACCAGTGCGCGTAGGTCTGGGTTCGAACTTGCAATAAATGACCCTTGCCGCTTGGCTTTGACTCTGGACTCTGGTGGTCGTCTTTGGGGGGGTCTCGGAATTTCGGCATAACATCTGGGGGCTCGTCCAGGATAGCCCCCCCAGACCCATCAGACGCCTAGTCAACGGGTCGCTGAAAACCTATCGGTAAGTGAGCTGGCTCCGTCTCTGTGTTGTCTGTCGTCTCTCGGATCCGTGTTCTGCATCTGTTTTCTGAGGTCTGAATCTGAAACTGGCAAATGGTCCTGGTGGACGCGCTATAGGGCTGCCAGTGGGGCCGGTAGGAGACGTCCTCCGGACTCTGTCTGGGGCTGTTTGCCCAGCCCATCTGGTTAGCCATTCAAGTTGGCTGTCCGTCTGGGGGCAACAGCCCATCTGGTTAGCCGTTCCAGTCGGCTAAGGCGCGCCTGTGAATTGTGTTTCTGTGTTCTGTGTTCCCTGCGCCTGCGAATTGTGTTTCCTTACCCATTTCACTTTCAGATTCACCCAACCAAAAAAATCACTGTGTGACTCATGCTGGCTGTTTAAAATGCATATAAGCCCCTAGACCCTTGCACTTGGGGTCCTTGCTGAAACCCGCTGCGCCGGGCAGATGCTTGGACCCTAGCTAGCTAGAAATAAACCTCGCTGTGTGATTTGCATTATCTTGAGCGTCCTTGGTTTCTCTTTGGGGAGGCAGTCGACACTGGACCTTAACATTTGGGGGCTTCTCATCCAGGATAAGACACCTCCCTCAAGGAGAACTGATGACCAGGAAACCAAGGTTTAACTAAAAGAACCACGGAAGGAGGATTGGCCACCTCTGTTTGGAAAACTTAGAAGTTCTCACTGGGAGGGACTGGACGTCCCTACCTGTGGGGGTTTGAGTCCCCTACCTGTGGGGGTTCGAATCCCTTAGCCTAGGCAGTTAAAGGGGGCCTGATCACCCCCCATTAGTCTGGGGCACCAAGGGGGGTGTCCAACCTGTCTGAATGTGAAGAGTGCCTGAGTGTGTGAGTGTGTCTGTACGGCTCCACCGCTTCGGCTACGGAGTCTGAATGGGCTGCACCCTGAGTCTCGCGGGGCATCATACAGCATAACGGTCATTTACCCCCACAGGGGTAACCTGGTCCGGGTTTATACAGACAGACCTTAGCTAAGATGCCCTGAAGTTCCCACAAGGGACACGAGCAGGACAGCATCTGAGAGTGCCCCACCCTTTTGTCTGCGACACCATTCACCACAGGAGGGAAGCCCAGTGATTGTGCCCTTCTGGTCAGAGAGGCAGTAGCACTCTGAGCTATAGGGTGCTGCACTGTAGCTGAGGGGCCCACCGACTGGTGGGAAGCTGCGCCTGGGGGCCCGGAGGCCAGCGGGAATGAAATGCCCTGCTGGGCTGTTGGAGCCTGAGCCAAAGGTTCCTGGGGCCCCAGCGGCTCCACCCAGCATGAGCAGGAGGCTGGCGCCGGCAACCTAATGCGGAAAACTAAATTTTGGTGTAATAGTTTACAATCGGTTAGTCTTCACTGAAAATTAAGGTTTCTAAAAGGTGCAAAATTCTGCCGACCGTAACTAAGACTGATGGAAATAAGGAAAACAACTCTGTATGTGGTAAAGTAGGAAATTAGTAAAAAAGAATAAAAAATGAAAATGCATATTTGTTGAAGGTATAAAAAAAAAGGTAGTTTTGTCCTAAATAAGATAGTTGTTTGGAAAAAATTGGTGTAGGACAAAATCCAAATGCAAAGAAAAGTTGTAAAAAAAGGTTTGTGGAGGGAAAACTTTGGAATGGAATTTTAAATGTGGTCAGTATGGACCTAGGTTGAAATGAATGGGTTTTAAAAAATAAAATTAAAACTCTGCCTTCTCTTTGTTCAAAGGGCAAGGTCTGCTCTTGATAACAAAATGTAAACAGTTGCTTTCTCTCTGCCTGCCAGGAGAAACCAGTTTCTGTGAATTACATTTAATCCCATTTAGGCTTGTGCTCTAAAACTGTAATGTTTTACCATACTTCCCGAGATTTAAATCATAAGTGAAGTCTTCTTAATTTATTAGGCCTTTTATTTGGCTTACTAAGTAGCTTGGGAAGTATTGTTAAACAAATGAGAAGTTTTGGGTTACGTTTAAATGAGTGCTATAACTATTCTGGAGGTAATGCATCCTACCTAAAGTTTTAATGTACCAGTACAAGATCATCATTAAGTGTTGACTATTGAAATGTTGTGTGTCAGAATAACTAAGCTTCCTTATCAATCCTGTTGTGGTAACTCTCAAATTGGATCATTGGCAATGTCTGTTTCTGAGTTTTTACAATTGTGATTATCTTGCAAAATGAGAGTTTCATCTGCAAGACAATTCATCATGTAAAGGTAGGGAGAGTCTCTAATTCTACCACCAGGCTCTGTTGGGGGGACTCCGGGTGGCTCCAAGGAGGCCCATAAGTTTATCTAAGATTGGTGTACCGACTCAAAGTAAAAATGAGTCCCCAGGGGCTTTTGTGGAAAGACTTATTAAAGCCTATAAAATGTACAGCCCGATTGACCCTGAGGCACCCGAAAACCAGAGAGCAATTAACCTAGCCTTTACTAGCCAGCCAGCCTCAGACAGAAGGAAAACTTGGCTGAATTAGTAAACATAGCAGAAGAGGTAGTCAACAACAGGAGGATAAAAGGCAGGACTAGAAAAATAGTTAAGGTTTTGGCAGTATGGTCAGAGGCAAGTAGGAGATGGTGAGAGGCAAGTAGAAGATGGTGAGAGGCAAGTAGAAGATGGTGAGAGGCAAGTAGAAGATGGTGAGAGGCAAGTAGGAAATGGTGAGAGGCAAGTAGGAGATGGTCAGAGGCAAGTAGGAGATAATCAGAGACAGGAAATTGCCAGAGGCAAGTAAAAGATGGTCAGAGACAAATAAAAGATGGTTAATGGAAAGAAAAGCTTAAACACGGGAAAAGCAAAAGCTAAGACTTAGATTCAAATCAGTGTGCTTACTGCAAGGAAAAAAGACACTGGGCCAGGGAATGGCCTAAGAAGAAAACAGCAATGCTGGCCACCTAAGACTGAAAAGGGCGAGGTCATGGTTCGGAACCCCACCCTGAACCCTGGGTACAAGGGGCAAATGGCATAAAAAAAAAAGGCTTTGAGGCAACCCGCTGAGCAGAAAAAGTGACAGTACTCCCTCCCCTGGGGAGCAAAACAAGGGATCAGAAGATATCCATCTGACTGTGCCTAACCCCTATACCCTACTCTCCCTCCTGGACCCCAAGAGAACTGAGTCTACCATCCTAGATCTCCAGGATATGTTTTCTGCGTACCTCTGGTAAGGGAGTCTCAGCTCTTTACTTTTGAGGGGTCTGACCCACAGGAAGGATTCCAGGACCAGCTCATCTGGACAGTTGCTGCTACGGCCCTCCTGGTCAAGGACAAAGGCCCAAGTAACCGGGTGTCAGACCCTTCTCTTCAAGGAACCGAAAGTGACTTTCCAGTCCCCGGAGGTGCTACAGAAAGAAGCAGCTACGTAGCCCATGGAAAAAGGTATGCAGAGGCTGCGAAGGTCTCTCCTGAGCAGGAGCTCTAAAAGGCAGCCCTGTCCCTGGAACCTCGGCGCAAAAAGCGGAGTTGATTGCACTCACCAGGGCACTGCAGATGGCCAAGGGTAAGGCCGCCAACATCTACATGGACGGCAGGTGTGCCGTTGCTACTCTCCATGCACATGGGACTATTTATAAGAAAGGGAATTGGGCTAAAACTAGGACAGGAAAAATAGTTCTTCCTCAAGGACTGAGGAGAAAAGCTAGTAAGCCAAATCCATGAGAACACTCATTTAGGGACGTGCAAGCTTGAGGAACTTGTGTGTAAACAGTTCCAGGTCTCCAGCCTAGGACGTATGGCTCAGAATATGGTAAATAGATGTGCTCAATGTCAGGCAAAGACTGCAGGAGGAACCAGGATGGGAAAAAAAAAAAAAAGAGAGGGATAGGTAACCAGTAGTTTATTAAAAAGATTTTACACAAATAAAACAGGGAAAATGTAGACACAAGTACATGTTAGTTTTTATGGATACTTTTTCAGGCTGGGTAGAAGCTTTCTCCACCAATCACGAAATGGCAGGGATAATAGCCAAAAAGCTGCTAGAGAAAATAATACTTAGGTTTGGGTTGCCTCTGGTGATCGGGTCAGATAACAGCCCCGCATTTGTGAGTTTAGTCTCACAAGCATTGGCCAAGGCCGTGGGCACAAATTGGAAGTTATAGTGTGCCTACCTGCCCCAGAGTTCCGGACAAGTAAAAAAAAAAATAATAATAATAATAATAATTAATAATAATAATAATAATAATAATAAACTGGACTCTTAAAAACCTTGACATAGTTAATCCTAATTAAAACTGGAGGTGGGGGCACCTGGGTGGCTCAGTGGTTTAAAGCCTCTGCCTTTGGCTCAGGTCATGATCCCGGAGACCCGGGATCAAGTCCCACATGGGGCTCCCTGCTCAGCGGGAAGCCTGCTTCTCCCTCTCTCACTCCCCCTGCTTGTGTTCCCTCTCTCGCTGTGTTTCTCTCTGTCAAATAAATAAATAAAATCTTAAAAAAAAAAACAACAAAAAACTGGAGGTGGATGGCTGGATCTCGTTCCCTTCACCCTCCATAAAACACAGAGCACACCCTATGTAAATGTAAATTTAGTCTGGGTGCATCACCACCAGGTGGAAAACCTGGAACCTCAACGAAAGGGGCCATTTACTGTCATCCTAACTACCCCCACGGCAGTAGAACTAAAAGGCATCAGGATCTGGATTTACGCGTGCCACGACAAAGGAGCTAAAGATGAAAACACTCCCCAGAGATGAACGCCACTGCCAATGGACCCTGCCGACCATGGACTGAAACTAAAAAAAAACACAAAAAAACAGTAACTTTGTTGTCACTTTTATTGTTGCCTAATGATATGGGAGCTTCTGAATCACTTCATATGTTTAAAAGTAACTATGAACATTTCTCCATCTGTGTGCAATTGGCTCTGATTGTTAACCCTCTCTCCTACCCTTTCCTGGGGAACTAAAATTGGTCATGGTATAATTTAAATGGTCTTTTGGCTGTTACTAAGTTTAAAATATAGATCTGGCACCGAGAATATAGAGGCCTCTCACCTAAATGAGTCAGATTCCTCATTACGAAGGAGTGAAGCGGGGAATGTTAGGGCCTGCTTAGCTTCAAGGCCACCATAACAAGTTCTGAAACTCCCTGGCGACTTAGGCCTTTACATATCTAAGACCCCCTGGTGATTCATGCCTTTACAAGGCTGTGTTTACCAAATGAGGACAGTTGAGTCAAGGAACCATTTGCGCATCTTGCTTCAGTTCCTGGAATATGTGTGTATGTGTGTGGGTGTGTGTGAGGGGGTCAAAATGTTATCTCACCCAACTTCTCTGTAACTTGTTTGTCCTTGCCTATAAAAGCTGTGCTGAAAATATGCTCGGGGCCTTTTAGCGTCACCGGTAACCAGTGCGCGGAGGTTTGGGTTCGAACTCGCAATAAATGACCCTTGCCGCTTGGCTTTGACTCTGGACTCTGGTGGTCGTCTTTGAGGGGTCTCGGAATTTGGGCATAACAAGCACACATCTGTCTACAGAGTTGACACAGAGCCTGGGCTCAGGATGTGCTGGCTCAGGTCCCTCAACCTTCAGTGGGACAGCTGGGTCTAGGGCTCAGGGACATGCTGAAGGAGGTAGGCGGGAAGGTTATCCCCCACCCCCAGGTCATCTCCCCTTTGAACAGTCCAGCAAGTTGGGTGAAAATGGACCAGAGGACTTGAAAGACATGTTGTGGGTTGATCTAAGGGATGGAGAAATAGAAAACAATATTGGCTTTTAAGGTAAGAGCTGTAAGCTCAGGAAGTGGGGAGAAGAACTTCCTTCAGGAGGACTGAAGGTAGTGCAGGCCACGCTGAAAAGTGAGACATGGCTCTCCTGATTGGGGATCTACAGTCCCCTTCCAGTACAGGGCATTGTCCTCACCTCAGAGAGGATCCAGGCAAGTGTTCCATCAGGGGACTGACAAAGTTGCCTGTTGAAAAGGCTACCCTGGGCACCTGGGTGGTTCAGTGGGTTAAAGCCTCTGCCTTGGGCTCAGGTCATGATCTCAGGGTCCTGGGATTGAGGCCCACATTGGGCTCTCTGCTCAGCAGGGAGCCTGCTTTCTCCTCTCTCTCTGCCTGCCTCTCTGCCTACTTGTGATCTCTCTCTCTCTGTTAAACAAACAAACAAACAAATAAATATTAAAAAAAAAAGAAAAGGTTACCCTGATATCAGGTTGCTCAGGGCCCCAGAGAGGAGGGCCAGGTGGATGGAGGGCAACAGCCCAAGGGCCTTGGGGAAGAGCAGAGGCTCATGGCCATGAAGATGAGGAAAATTAGGGGGCAGCAGCATGGGAGCTGGCTCAAAAGTACCATGGGCACATGGCCTGCAGGAACAGTGACTGTGTGCCTTCTGAGCCAGGCAGGGCTGACCTCAGAGGGCTCCAGACTAGTCCTGACCACAACCCTAGGAAGTGTGCACCACCACTGTCCTCCTCTCCCCATGCTGCTGCTAAGAATCACAGTCACAGACCCAGGTCCATTTGTATGGAAATGAAGGAGTGGCTCCCCCCCTTCACCCCCCCCCCCCCCCCCCCCGCACTCTGCCCCTCTGGTGGCAATCCAGTGCAACCTTGGTTCCTGGCCAGAGCCTGCTGTCTACCTGTCTCCACACAACTCAACAGACAGGAGGGTGTCCCTGAATTCCAGAGGATATCATAGGACAGATCCACAGGCCTCACTACCCCACCTACCACCAACACTCAGTGTGCCACTCCAGACCTCACCTAGTTTCATGAAGTACACCACATTCTGATTCTGTTACTTCCAACAGAAAGTTGGGTTTTGATCCCCCAATTTACCATACATCATGGTTGCTGACCTGGGGCCATGCCATAAACCCACATGACCTCTTTCTTTCTTTCTTTCTTTCTTTCTTTCTTTCTTTCTTTCTTTCTTTCTTTCTTTCTTTCTTTCTTTCAAGATTTTATTTATTTGACAGAGAGAAACACAGCCAGAGAGGGAACACAAGCAGGGGGAGTGAGAGAGGGAGAAGCAGGCTTCCCACTGAGCAGGGAGCCCGATGTGGGGCTCGATCCCGGGTCTCCGGGATCATGACCTGAGCCGAAGGTAGTCGCTTAACCAACTGAGCCACCCAGGCACCCCGACCCCTTTCTTTTAGACAAGGGTACCCTGAACCTCCTAGAAATATTTCTTTTTTAAAAGATTTTATTTATTTATTTGACAGAGAGAGAGATCAAAAATAGGCAGAGAGGCAGGCAGAGAGAGAGGAGGAAGCAGGCTCCCTGCTGAGCAGAGAGCCCGACGCGGGGCTCGATGCCAGGACTCTGAGATCATGACCTGAGCTGAAGGCAGAGGCTTTAATCCTCTGAGCCACCCAGGCACCCTAGAAAATATTTCTAATGAAGTACAAGTCCATCAGGGCTACAATGTGAACAGTGGTACACAGTTTGCATGGTAGTAGTGAATAATTCTAGCAAGGATTGACCACCAACTGCCACCACAGTCTCAAAAAACACTCCTCTGTCTCCAGTGAAAATGTGGTCTTCCCTCAGGAAAAAACCCAGGAAAATAACCAATAAATGGAATGCTTCCCTCACCCTCTGTTTCAAACCTTGTCCAACTACAATGGTATGAAAACAGAAATTAGTCACAAGAAGAAAATGGGAGAGTCCTAATTAGGTGTAGATTTAGCAACATGCTACTAAACAACCCATGGTCAAAGAAGAAGGAAAAAGCAATTTTAAAACTACATTCACTAATGAAAAGTGAACCTACAAAAATGTATGCGATGCAGCAAAAGCAGCTTCTAAGAGGGAATTTCATAAGAATTTCGATCTTCATCATTCCACCTGAAAGCTCTCCAACAACCAACCTAATTTTACATGGAAAAGGAGTCAGAAGAAGAAAAAAAGCAAAGCCTTATAAGAGTAGAGATAAGGGTATAACAAAAGGAATGTGGAAATAAGCCCACTGGAGACAAAAATGACAAAAGATCAATGAAAACATGAGCTGCCTTTTTTGGAAAGATAAATAAAACCGAGAAGCTTTTAGCTAGACTCCCCAAGAAAGAGAAAAGCCTCAAATACATTGGGAAAGAAAGATCACTGATCCCTGCCTCACATCAGGATCCTAGAGGAGAACACAAGCAGCAACCTCTTCAACCTTGGACGCTGCCATTTCTTGCAAGACATGTCTCTAAAGGCCAGGGAAACAAAAGCAGAAGTGAACTGTTGGGACATCATCAAGATATAATCTTTGGCACAGCAAAGGAAATAATTTACAAAACTCAATGGCAACCTGCAGAATGGGAGAAGATATTTGCCAATGGCATTACAGATAAAGGTCTGGTATCCAAGATCTACAAAGAACTCAAACTCAACACCCAAAAAACAAAGAATCCACTCAAGAAATGGGCAGGAAGACATACTTCTGCAGAGAAGACATCCAAATGGTCAACAGACCCTGAAAAAAATGCTTCACATAACTCACCATCAGGGAAGTCAGACAGAATGAGATACCACCTTCCAGCAGTTAGAATGGCTAAAATTAACAAGGCAGGAAGCAAATGTTGGTGAGGGTGTGGAGAAATGGGAACCCTCTTACACTGTTGGTGGGAATGCAAGCTGGTGCTGTCACTCTGGAAAACAGTATGTAGGTCCCTCAAAGAGTAAAAATAGAGATACCCTACAACCCAGCAATTGCATTCCTGGATATTTATCCCATAGATACAGATGCAGTGAAACGAAGGGATGCATGCACCCCAAATGTTTATAGCAGCAATGTCTGCAAGAACCAAACTGTGGAAGGAGCTCAGATGTCCTTCAACAGAGAAATGGATACAGAAGATGTGCTACATACATACCATAGAAGAGTACTCTTCTGTCAGAAGGGATGGATACCCACACTTGCATCCACATGGATGGAACTGAAGGGGATTAAGCTAAATGAAATCAGTCAAGAAGAGAATTACAATTATGATATGGTTTCATTTATCTGAGGAACACAGGAATAATGTGGAGGACCAGAGGGGAAGGGAGGGAAAACTGAATGGGAAGAAATCAGAGAGGGAGACAAATCATGAGAGACATTTAATCATAGGAAACAAACTGGAGAAGAGTTAGGGTGGGGGGCGGGGTAACTAGGTGATGGGTATTTAAGACAGGATATGTGGTGATGAGCTCTGGGTCTTATATACAACTAATGAAACGTTGACCATTGCATCAAAAACTATACCATGGCTAATTGAGTTTAATTCAAAGATGTGAAAAACTTAAAATAAAGAAAAATATGAGCTATTACAATGAATACCAGAAAAATGCAAAGGTTTCTAAGACAGTACTATGAGCAATAGAGGCCAACACCTTGGATAACCTAGGAGAAATGGATAAATTTCTCATAACATCCTAGAAAGACTGAACAGGGAAGGAAAAAAATCTAAACAGACTGATCACTAGTAAAAAGACTGATTCAATAATCAAATCCTACCAACAAAGAAATGCCCAAGACCATACAGTTTCACTTAGGAGTTCAACCGGACAGTAGAAGAAGTTTTAATACCAACCCTTGTCAAACTGTTGAAAAGACAGGAGAGAAGAGCATAGGTCCAAACTCATTTTATGAAGACAGCATTACCCTGCTACCAAAACAAGGCAAGGATACTGCAGGAAAAGGAAAGGCCAATATCCCTCATGAACCATGATGCAAAAATCTTCAACAAATTTTTGGCAAAATAAATTGAACAATATTTCAGGAGAATCACACAACATGATCCAGTGGGATTTATTCCAGGAATGCAAGGATGATTCTACACCTGCCCATCCACCAGTGGGATATACCACCTTAAAAAATAAAAGATAAAAATCCTAGGATTGTTGTAAGAGATGCAGAAAGAACACCTGACAAGATTCAACATGCATTTATGATAAAGACTCTTAACCATCCGGGTATTGAGGGAACATACCTCAACTAAACAAAGGCTCTGTATGGGAAGTCCACAGCTGACATTATACTCAAGGGTGAAATGTTAAAAACTTTTCCACTATGATCAGGAGAGAAAGATGTGCACTCTGAGCACTTTCATTCCTCAGAGTATTGACAGCCCTAGCCAAACCATTTAGACAAAAATAAAACCAAAACAAATAGGAAATCTAAATAGGAAAGGAAAATGGTCTTATTTGCAAATGACTTGATACTATATGTAGAAATTCCTAAAGAATATACAAAAAAAACCCCAAAAAACAAAAAACAAAACACCAAACCCTATAAGATTAAACAAATTCAGTAAATCTGCAGGATACAAAGTCAATATAAAGGGACCTGTTGCATTTCTTCTTTCAAAAGAATGTATTTATTTGACAGAGAGAGAGAATGTGTGCACACAAGCAGGGAGAGGAGAAGAGGGTCAGGGAATAGCAGACTCCCTGATCAGCAGGGAGCCCAATGCTGGGTTTGTTCCCAGAACCCTGGGATCATGACCTGACTTGAAGGCAGACACTTTACTAACTGAGCCACCCAAGCACTCCAACTCGTTTTTCTATATACTGATGACCAACTTTCACAAAGAGAAATTAAGAAAGCAATGCCATTGACAGTTGCCTCAAGAAAACAAAATCTAGGAATAAAAGTAACTAAGAATGAGAAAGACCTGGTAGACTGAACGTGGCAGAAAAGGTAGGAAAAATGTGTGTGTCAGATGGGGGGGCAGGTGAGTATATGGGCCAAAGATTTGGAAGATGACACAAATAAATGGAAGTATATGCCATGCTCATTAAGTGGAAGAGTTAATAATGTTAGCATGTCCACTGTACCCAAAGCAATCTACAGATGTGATGAAATCCCTACCTGAATTCCAATGGCATTATTTAAAGAAAAAGAAGCCAGTCCTAAAATTCGTATGGAATCATAAAATACTCCAGATACCCAAAGCATTCTGGAGAAAGAAGAAGAGAGAGTCCAAGACGGCAGAGGAACAGGAGACCTTCATTTCATCTGCCCCAAGGAATTTACCTAGATAGCTATCAAACCATTCTGAACACCTGCAATTCAAGAAGAGAGCCAAGAAAAGAACAGCTGTAACTCTACAAACAGAAAAGAGAAACACTTTCCACTAGGTAGGAGGCCCAGAAAAATGAGTCTCAGTCAATAGGCGGAAGATGAACTGTGGGGGGAGGGAGTCTCTGTCACAGGTCAGTGGAGCACGATACAGAGCTTGGAAACTGATAATCATAGTACTTTTGGCAGTTTATTCTTTAGTATATTAAAGGTCTATTTAAACTTATGTCTGATTGCATTATTACCTGTGAATGGGATTTAATAATACTTATGTCCTTTTCCAACTGTTGCTTCCAATAAATGCATTTCTTTAAACATCTGTTTTATATAAAGATACATTATAAAATAAGGATGATTTACAATCTACATTTTAAAGAGATTCAATTCACTTTAATAAACCTACCACAGGAAAGGAAATACAGATATATATCATCACAACTAAGATCATCACAAAAGAAGACAATCAGACACAATGTGGTATCTGATGGAAGAATATAAACCTATTTAAGTAGTTCTCCCCAAATGTTCCACCTGTTGAAAGCTATATATCCAGCTGCTAATTGACAAAAATACAGATGTCAGAGAAAAGTCCTAACAAAGAGTATGAAGACTACATCAATGAAGTCCACATTGCTGATAATCTGACAGGAAAAATAGCTTCCCAACAATTAAACTGTAAGACAAGAAATGAATGAATGAATGAATGAATGAATGAAAGAGAAAAAAGAGAGAGAAAGAGAGAAGGGGAGAAAAGATAGGAAGGAGAGGAAGGAAGGAAGGAAGGAAGGAAGGAAGGAAGGAAGGAAAGGAGAGAGGAAGGAAGGAAGGGAGGAAAGGAGTGAGTGAGGGAGGAAGGGAAATAGAGAGGGAGAGGGAGAGGGAGAGGGAGAGGGAGAGGGAGAGAGAGAGGGAGAGAGAGAGAGAGAGAGAGAGAAACCTTAGAAACTAATCCACACAGGTATGGTTTTTACTTACGACACAGAAGCAGAAAATATACAATAAGGAAAGGACTGTCTCTTCAGTGAACGGTACTGGGAAAACTGGACACTAAGTGCAGAAGAATGATGTGACTGGATTACTTTCTTACACCACACATAAAAATGATGAATGGATCAATGACTTGAACATAAGAACTGAATCCTTAAACCTCTAAGAAGAAAACACAGGTAGTCAGTTTTTCCATACTGTTTTTGGTGAAGAGTCTTTTACATCAGACACCAAAAGCAAAGGCAACACAAGCACAAATGAACAAGTGAAAGGACACTGAACTGAAATTTCTGCATGAGAAAAGAAAACCATCAAACCCTTAAAAGGCATCCTACCCAACGAGGAAAAGTATCTGCACATCGTATGTGTTAGAAGAGGCTAATATCTAAAGTACACAAACACTACTTCAAATCCAAACAAAAACCGAATAAAAACTGGGGAGAATATGTGATTAGATACTTTCCAAAGATGTCACACAGGTGGCCAGCAGACACAGAAAAAGTTGTTCAACATCAGTAACTGTCGTCAGGGAAACAGAAGTCAAAACCGCAATCAGCTCTCACCTCACCACTGTTGGAACAGCAACGGGCCCAGAGACAGACAGCAGGTGTGGTCAAGGGTGTATACACAAGGGGACCCCATGCACTGTTCGTGGGAATGGAAATTGGTGCAGCCACTGTGATAAACAATATGGAGTTTCCAGAAAAAATGAATACACCTACCACATGACCCAGTAACTGCTCTACTGAGTATTTCTTTGGAGAACACAAAAACAACCCCTCCAAAAGAGAGATGCTCTCCCATGTTCACTGCAGCATTATTCACAAGAACCAGACATGGAAATACTGACCTTGGGAGCATTATGCTAAGTAACTCGGACACAGAAAGACAAAGACCAGAGGCTCTCATGGACATTCCACATGGGATCAAAAAAGTACTGAATGCCTCCATACTGAGAACAGATGCGTGGTTGCCAGATTCAGAAAAGAGGGAAAGGGTTGAAGGTGGTCAAATGTGCCATTTTTTGAGTGATAAAATCCACAAGTTTGTGATATATTGTGTGGAATATTCTGTGCAGAATGGAGACTAAAGCTAAGCCTGCAGGATGGAGTACAGCACACAGCCCTCCCCCCACCCCCCGCTATTTGACAACACAGTGTTCCTAGGAAACCTTTCACAGCAGAAATGGTGTGAACTAGAAAAGGAATCACCATTCATTTCCACAGAAAAATGAGTGATCCTGCTCAGACACCAAAAGTTCCTTCTCTTTGGCTCTCCTTAGGCCTCAGGACACAACATCCTAATGGATACCCAAAGACAAATGGAGATTAATCACAGCAGATGCTCACAGACACAATTCGAAGTGATCCATAATGGTGCCTGTTGGCTGCTTCCCACCAAGCCCCCTGCTGAGACGAGGGCTTGAGAACCCAATGGGAAGCAACTTTCATATCACATCTGCAGCATGAGGGCTGGCTAGGGAGCCGAGCCCTATCCCTGGAGCAAGCTGGCCTGTGCATCAAGAGCAATGGCCCACCACCATGGCCTCATCATTTCCCAGCTATCTGATCTCTCTACCCTGCCAGGCTCACACCTGTTGATATGGTGACTCATAAGACCCAGAGATTGCTTTCCACCCTAGCTCCATACTACTCAGAAAGAAGCAAACTCCAGTCTCAGAAGTGTGTTCATTATTAGCTCTGGAATTCCCTGGGTTTGTCTACACTGATGCACTCAGGTGTCCCTTCCAGATCATTCCTTAAGCATCCTTTCAAGCCACTTTCAAGCTCTCCTTCAAAGGGCAGGAAGTTCTCTGATGAGGCAGACCAGCTGATGACTCTGTGTGTGGGGAACTCGGACAATATCCTCCCCGAACACCACGGCTTCCAAGTCCGAGCTTCAAAAATTCACTTACTGGGGATGGAGCACCATGACAGCATGAACACTAATCTTTCAAATCTCTTGTCTCCCATTCCTTAAATTCAGAAACCAAGCTCCAGTCAACACTCTATTTTCTTTTCAGAGAAGTTAGGAAAGGGACAGAAAAAAACACTACGTGTGCACAGCGCACTTCTATCCAAACAGAATGCCTTCTTCTTTCTCATATGGACAGCCCTACATTACCCACAATAATGAGAGATGCCACAGGTTTAATCATCATATATTTATTTTGTACCTTGTGTCATTCATATGTACATGTGTGTGTGTGTGTGTGTGTGTGTATATATATATATATGCATGACTTTATGATATTTGGATCTTGAAGACAATGTCTATATTGCTTTCTTTTTTCCTTCTTTTTTTTTTTTAAGATTTTATTTATTTGACAGAGAGAAAGACAGCCAGAGAGGGAACACAAGCAGGGGGAGTGAGAGAGGGAGAAGCAGACTTCCTGCCGAGCAGGGAGCCCAATGTGGGACTTGGTCCTGGGTCTCCAGGATCATGACCTGAGCCGAAGGCAGTCGCTTAACCAACTGAGCCACCGAGGTGCCCCTATATTGCTTTCTTAAAATAACAATAATAATAATGACATGACATGGTCACATAAAGGTCTGGAATCCATAACCAGGCAACATGGCTCTGGTTCAGATAAAGATGAAGACACAACCTTTTCCCATAAAGCAAAGCCCAAATCCTCAGGGATTGTGACATGCCTTATAGGTGGTGAGTTCCTTTGCTCCACGGAGTTGTCTGAGTGCAATGGATACAGGCACCCTCCATCGTTCATTCTGTTTTCTTCATTAATTTCCAGTTCAAGTCATAAGTGGCTCACTGGGTCAAGGTTTCAGAGCCCAGGACCGGCTACCAAGTGAGCATCTCCCCTCCCTCACCAGGGAAGGCCAACAGGGGTTTGTGTTTCACTGGGAGCACAATAAGCCAGTCTCGGTGCTCCTAAATAACCTACACTCCTCCATTTCTCCCCCTCGCAAAGGACACTGCACCCCGTTGGAGCTCTGAGGCTGCGCCTTACTTAGAAAAATCGTTTCTAATATCAAAAAGAGGTTCACAGAAGAAAACATAAACTCCCACAAAAGATTTTTTTACTATTTCATAAGATTGTTTTCCCTTTGTTTCATTAAAACAGGTAAGAAAAACACACAGACAGCCCCTTTCACTAGCAGGTACAATTCACTGTGGGGACTTAAGGAAGAGCAGGAAATAAAAGAGTAACAGATGTTCTTATGACCTGTCATTTCCATAACCAAAGTTTTGAAACTTCCCACACACACAAAGAAAGAAGCACAAACATCTTGGCCTGGCAACGTGGAGAAGTCTGAATTGGAGTGACAGGGAGAGACGATGAGGTTGTGTGTGTTGAGTGAGGCTGGTGGCATAGAGGAAGGTGCTCTGCCAGCTTTCTACCTGTGCCTCACCTGTCCTCAGCCAGGAACCTGCTCAAAGACCTCACCTGTCACAACTGTCACACGGGAGACCCACAGCCACCCCTGGAGCCCACCCTACCCACAACCTCTTATAGAAGGCACTCAGTTCTCCTCTGGGACTCCTGTCAGCTTTACCCAGACCTAAAACTCCACTGTCTTCTGCAAAGCTCCAGGATTTCCCCCTCTTCTTCCAAAATCACACTGGCCCATGTCTTCCATGAGAAAGGTGTAAGGCTACCCACCTCATAAATGGTTAACAGCTACTTTCTCCTTCTGTCCTATTTTTCTCCACTTACCTTCCTACCTGTGCAAACTGTAAGTAACCTATCAATGGAACATGAATGTGCTCTGAGATCTGAATCTTTCATTGTAGCCTTCTGAGGTCTCCCTGTGCAATAAGACACCATATTCCATGACGGGGTTTTAAGAATATCATTTAGAGAATAGTACAGCCCAAATCATCTCATTTTTAGTTGCTTTACATTAGACAGAACAGTTTCTGTGTAAAAAGCCTTTCCATAGATATTACCTGGCAGATATTTCATAGGGAGGAAACAGAAATGCTGTGGGATAACCTGAGTCCACCTAGGGTCAGGCAAGCAGCTGCAAAACTCACCCCAGCACTCCTGACGCCAAGTCCTTTGAAGCCGCCAGCATGCCTCTATCCAGAAGAATTCCTGAAGACTCTCCTTCTGACTTCACCACAAAAGAAACTGCAGAGAAAATACAGCACCTCAAAACATCTGGATGATACATTTAGTGAAACTGTAAAGTCAAGGTCAGCTTTTCAATGGTAAAAGTCTACTTTGAATATGTTTGAATTTTCTCTTAACCCTAATTGTAACTCTTTTTATGAGAAGACTAATAAATTATGAAACATCACCTCTGACAAATGACAAGACATCATCCAAGTATCTATCTGACCACCAGAAGCCACATAATTTTAGATGCTGGCTACTCCATCACATCTGGGGCCCAATGGAATAAACACTGTTAGATTAAGGAACAAATGATATGTTAAAAACACACACAGAGTAAATCTCATCTTCCCTTTCTAATAACAGTGATTTCCTAGGAAACAGATGTTCAGAATACATCTTTTAAGCAATAGATGAGCAGAGAAATTTCTATGCCCTATAATGTTCTCCCTGCAGGGAAACTAAGGAACTCCTGCACCAAATCCAGAGCACTGATAGCTACTGCAGTTTTGCTTTGTGGCTCCCCTCGATACAAGAGAAAAGCCCAAGAGGTTTGGGGTTAAAGAGAAGTTTTACCTCCAGCCCTCACATGAGTGTGATATTGTGCCTCATGGACCCGCTTCTTTCTCTGAACGCTGACGTCCTCTGACAAGCTGCATGACTGACTCAGGCGCTGATTTCAGGCCTCGTGGAGCCAGAGTGGAGAAGTGTTGTCAGGTGGGCATCAGCAGTCATCTGCAACCTAAAGCCTGCACACCTGCTTTGGTTTCTGGGAGAAGGAAAAACACATACTTGTCTTTTAAGAAGTAATTATCTTCACTCTAAAGTAGACCAATGACTTTGCGTTTTTTTGAAAAGTAAAATCACTCTTCCAAATAAACATCTTCACTCACCTGTTCCTCATGCAACTTGAGTGGGTCTGGTGTACGGCAGCTTCCAGGCCCCCACCTGGAGGACGCTCTTGCAGGATCCTGACAGCCCATTACCACCAACCCCTGGGGACAAGGAACACAGTGCTGAAGTTTGGGGATGGCTCTGGGGCTTGCTATCTGCCACCACACCTGTTCTGGGGGGGGGCAGGATCCCGGAGGACCCTCGTGCATGATCCTGACAGCAAATTACCACCATGTCCAGGGGACAGAGAGCACAAAGCTAAAATTGGGGAATGGGTCTGGGGGTTGTTACTGCCATGCCTGTGACTGAGGGAAAGAGAGAACACCCTGCTAAATGTGGCGTGCTGCTCAAGGTCCATTACTTGCACTGTGCCAGTGAATGGGGGGTACCCCATTGAAGTTGGGGACTGTGTGTCATCCTTAGGTGCACTCATCTCAGGGAACTCATCCCGGGAAACCCTGAAATATCCGCAACCCAACCCACAAAACCTGGGGAGAGGGGGTGCCCTGGAGTTCAGGGGTCTGGGAGATAAGGCCTGTTGATGAACATCAGGCAGAAGAGACTTTCAAGGGAGAAAGAAAACTTGTCTGAGTCCCCATGATGAACTGGCTTCATGTGCCCTTTGAGGACCCTACCCCCAGGGATTCCCCTACTCCACCACACAGCATGCACTCACCAGTCCAAGATCTCTGAGAGCCTGCCTTCTCTTGCCCCACCTCTGCATCCTGGGGAGGCTCTTGGTCCGCCCACAGAGAGGTAGCTCCACCCCCAACATGGTGATTGGTTGGGGACAGTGGTGCTGAGAGACCATTGGATGCTGCGCCTTCCAGTACAGGATGACCCACCCTTACACCCGTGCCTCTTTCCTACTGCAGGTGGTCCTGGAGGTGCCTCTCCCTGCCCAGCACCTGGCTGGGCCCTGGAGGCAAAGTTGTATTTGTGGGCAGGGTCAACACACACAACACCACTCTGACTTCAGCTGGGGTTCAGAAGGGGAAGACACACTGTGAGCAAGGTGGGTGAGAAGGGTGAAAGAAGAAAGAGGTTGGAGACAGCTGGACCATGGGGGTAGAGGCATCAGAACTCCTGGCAAGAACCCAAATCCATAGCATGGGGAGGGGAGACAGGCCAGACTGAGGGTCAGTTGTCCCCAAGGGGCCCACGGGGTTGCCAGGGCACTGAGAGAGGACAATGTCTGGCCCCAGTATCCATCACCACCCTGGACTACTGGAAGTAGGAAGAGATACCCCCCTAAGTCCAGATGGGGCTAGAACACAAAAGGCCTCAGCTTACTCTTCTGTCAATTGCGCCATGGAGACAGAGTGCCCCTAGGGTCCCACAGGCTTGTAGAAGAGCCTATTGGCCTTGGATCTCCATCCCTGACCCACTGTGATCCCAGTCCTGGGGAAATGCTTTGTACTCCCTCGAGGTTCTTCTGAGTAGAGGACAGCCTGGGAGATTGTGGGGCTGAAGACCCAGGTTTGCAGAACGTGGCAGATCACTGGACCATTGGTTGGGGACCAAGGTGAGGACCCTCCTAGATGCAGTCTCTGGGTCTGCATTTGGAAGAGGTCTCAGAGTCAGTGCTCTGGCCAGGGTGAGGAGACCTCAGGAAGTAACCAAGAACCAGGACAGGAGAGGGAAATGGGGATAAGGGAGGCTTCTGGTTTCTACTCCTGTGAGACACACAAAGACAGAGAGAGACAGATACAGAGATTGCATACAGAGAAGGAACCAGGAGAAGTCACAAGCTTTCCTCAATCAGCTTGGAAATGACATCCCATCATCTTGCCTCGGTCTCTTCCTGAGAGCCCAGTCACACAGGCCATCTACCCTGGAGGGGAGGGGATTCAACAAAGAAGTGTGACCAGGACTCAGGAATACCTGGGAGCCACTGTGGGAACTTTCCAGCACATGGGCACAGACAAGCCCCTGGAATTCTGTTTCACAGAGGACAAGGTCAGAATCCATTCACTGCAATCCTCCCACAGGGGCTGGGACACAGGTAGGAGGATAGTGGATTTGCCTGGACCCCAGAGCATATCCAGGTCCCTCTGGAGTGTTCCATGCCAAGACCAGCCCCTGGCTGATCCTTGCATCACTGGGTGTGTGCATGAGCCTCCTGTGATAGCAGGTACAGAGCATATGTAGAGGGTTCCTTCTCGGCTGCGGCTTCTCTGGGAGACCCTGGGCTGTGCTCTGTCTCTGCAAAGGCACAGGGAGAAGCAGGCATGTGGGTGAGATTTTCTCTTCTCAGAGCTGCCCCATCTGAGGAGGTAGAGCTGGGCTCAAGTTTGGTAGCTCGGGAGTGGGGAATGGCGCCTGGAGAGATTACTGGGAGAGCAGGAACCAGCAGGTGAACTGGCACCTGTCCAGGAAGAGCTGGAGCCTGCTCCTGCCCCCTACTCTGCTCCTGCCACTCCCCCTTAGCCTGTTCGTGTCCCTGCCAGAGCTGTTCCCTTGCCCTTGCCCCTGTCCCTGCCTGTGTTCCTGTTCTTGTCCTCGACCTAGCTCCTTCCCAGGATCCTGTCCCTCTTCATGCTCTTGCATCTGTTCCTGCTCCTGTCCCTGTCCCTGTCCCAATCCCTGCCCCTATTCCTGCTCCTGCAGGGTTCCCAGAGCCAGGTCCAGAGCCCACAGTCCTTCAGGGAGGGTGTCTTGTACAATTATCTGTTCTATCTCCTGACCCAGATGGCCGGCAGGAATATTTCATCCCCTACCTGTTTATGTTTTCTCTCTGGTACATATTGACTGTTATTTTATCTTTCCATGTTCTGTATACTATTTATTATTTGTTTTAAATAAAATTATTGGTTTCACTTGAACAAGTCCTGAGCATTAAGCACATTCCCAGAACTGTGCCACCACACCATAGAACATCACTGCAGGATATCTCTTTCCCGAAAGGAATCCCTCAATCCAAAGCCCTCCCTGTCCATTTTCCCCCAGCCTGGCCCCTCCCAACCCCTAAGCTGCTTTCTCTCTGTTCCCTCATCTGTTCTGGATGTTTTCTGGATGTGGAATACTGAAGAAGGTGCCTTTGTGTCTGCTCACCAATTTTCAAAGGGGACTCATTTTTTAATGTTTCTTGGACATGGAATTTCCCTTATTTGATATTGAAATACCCAATGGATTACAGATGAGATTTAATCATAAAGGCCCATGTAGGAATTAAGGGCACTATTTCAGGGCTCAGACCCCTGTTCCTGCCGGGACATCACAGCCTGACCCCAGTCAGGACAGGGCTGGTTCCTCCTGTGACCCACACAGGAACCAGGGAAATGCAGAAAGCTAGAAGACATACCACAAAGGGCAAAAGCATTTCTCACAACCCAAGGCCAGAGAAAGTTTTCCTATGATTCTGCTCCAAACCATGCTCCAAGCCACTGGGTCCCACAGGGACAGTGAGCAAACACATATAAGTCCAAGGGGGAGGAATCGGCACACGGGGAGTTTGTGTCAGAGATATGGGATCTCCCACGGAAGGACTCTGGCAAAGGAAACCCTACGGAGGCAGCATAGGTCACCCTCAGACAGGCAGGTGTCTGGTCTGGGGACTAGCAGCCCTGGGGAGAAGATGAGGAAGCAGAGGTCCAATGCAGGTCCTCTGGAGAGAAGGGTGACATGGGCCCTTATCTGGAAGAACAGGGAGCAGCACCCATCCCAGGCTGCAGGTGCACCCATCATCTAGCAGTGCTTGTCCTTGGACTCACCCCCAGAAACTCTGGCATGGTTTTTCACAGATGTTTTTCAGGAGTACTCAGCACAGCGGTGGTGCACAGAGCAGGGAATGGAACAACACTAATGTTCAAAGACATGGATGGGCTCCTTGGCCCCAGTCCATAATAGAATGTCCTGTAGCTACTGTCATGGTGTCATCCTGGACATGGGATCCAGGAAGCCCCTCCTGAGACCCCCCACCTGCCACCCTGCTCCTACATTCAGAATTGTTTCAGGAAGTAGAGAGGATCCAGGATGACAGAGGGCCAAGGAGAAGGAAGGTCAGCACTGCGAGGACAGTTGGAAGTGCCCTGAGTTACCATCCAGGGCTCGGGATGTGATGCCCTCGGACCTCACCCCAAATAATAGCTCCTGATGTATGTGGGTCAGCTTCTGTGGCTTCACTCCCTCCTTCTCTCCCTCATTTATTCACTCCATCATTCATTCCCCTCTCTCCTTTCCCTCCACCCTCCCTTCTCTCCCCGACTCCATCCCCCTCCCTCCTTCCCATCCTCCCTGGGATCCTTCCTCTCTACTTCCCACTCTGCCTCCCTCCCATCCCCTCTCCCTCCTTCCCCTACTTCCTTCCTTCCTATCTTCCTTTCCTCCCCTCATCCTCCCTTCCATCTTCCTCCCTTCTTTCCCATCCCACTTCCCTCTCTGCTATCCTTCCTTCCCTCCACCTTCTCCCCCTCACTCTCTTTCATCCTCCCTCCATCTCTCTTTCCCTCACTCCCATCCTCCCTCACACCCTCATTCATTCAGCAGAGGATCTGGGGTCCCTGCTATGTACTGAGCACTGGAGCCACATCAGTGAGCACCCCCCAACTTACATGGTTATGTCCACTGTGGGAGGTGACAGAGGGTAGAGTGAGATGTCTGTGAAGGTCTCCACCCCTAAGCAGATCACACCTTCCTTACTCCTGGGACTACCACTAACCTAGTTGAAGACATAGGTGTAAACATGGACATACCATTCTACCAAGAGGGCATACAAGTGACCAAGAGTCCCATGCAAAAGTGCTCCACATCAATAGTCATCAGGGAAATACAAATCAAAGCCAAAATCAGATACCACCTTACAACGGTTGGCATGGCTAAAATGATCAAGGCAGGGAACAACAAATGTTGGTGAGGATGTGATGAAAGGGGAACACTCTTACACAGCTGGTGAGAATGTAGGCTCCTGCAGCCCCTATGCCAAATGTTACTGAGTTTCTTTGAGAACTTAAAAAGTAGAGCTACCCTGTGACCCAGCAATTACACTACTAGGTATTTACCCCAAAGATACAGACTGAGTGAAAAGGAGTGGCACCTGCCCCGCAATGTTCATTGCAACAGTATCCACCCTAGCCAGACTTGGAAAGAGCCCATGTATCCACGGACAGATGAATGGATAAAGAAGATGTGGTTCATATCTACAACAGAATATTATTCAGCCACCAGAGAGGATGAAGACTTACCATCCCATCCACCCGGATGGAAGTGCAGGGTATTATGCTGAGCGAAATAAGTCTATCAGAGAAAGACAATCGGCACATGGGTTCACTCATATGTGAAATAGAAGAAAGGCTACAGAGGATAAGAGGGGAAAGGAAGGAAAACTGAATGGAAAGTCATCAAAGAGAGAGAAAAACCATGAAAGACTCTTCATTACAGAAAAAAAAACTGAGGGATGTTGGAGGGGAGGTGGATGGGGGATGAAGTAACAGGGGGGTGGGCACAAAGAAGAGCACGTGATGCAATGAGCACTTGGTATTATACACAATAGGTCTATTATTGAGCACTACATCTGAAACAAATGATGTACTCTAAGTTGACTTGTTGAAAAAACTCAAGCAAACACTCCAAAAAATCTGTATGGAACCACCAAAGATACTGAAGATCTAATGCAATACTGAGTAGAAAAGCAAAGCTAGAGGAGTCACAATTCCAGATTGCAAGTTATATTACAAAGCTTTAGTTATCGAAACAGTATGGTCCTGGCACAGAAACACATGCAGCAACCAAGAGAACAGGATAGCAGCTTAGACATAAACCCAAGATTAGGTGGCCAATTAATCTTCCACAAAGCAGGCAAGAAAATATATTGAAAAAGAATGGGACAGTCTGTACAACAAACGGTGTTTGAAAAACTAGACAGCTACACACAGAAGAATGAAATTATTCTGTTTCCTTAAAACAGACAGGCCAATAAACTGAAACCTATTTCAAAACTTCAATGGAAAACATGAAAGCATAAAAATCCTACAAGGAGGAAGACAGTAACTTCTTGACATGGACCAAAGCAACTTTTTTTCTAGACTGCCTCCTGAGACAAAGGAAATGAAAGCAAAAATAAACTGGGACTGTATCAAAATAAAAAGTTTCCACACAGCAGAAGAACTATGAAGATGTAATAATAACAGCACAACCTACTGAAAGGGAGAAGATATTTGCAAATATCCTATGCAATAAAGGGGTCGTGTCCAAAATATATAGAATGGGTACAACCCAACACCCAAAAAACAAATAATCCAGGTAAAAAATAGTCATAATACATGAACAGACATTTCTCCAAAGAAGAAATACAGATGCCCAATGGTCCCATGAAAAGATGTTCAAAATCACCCAACCTCAGGAAAATGCAAATCAAAAGTATAATGAGATATATCACACACTGTCAGAATGAATCCCATCAATAGCACAAGGAACAACAGGTGTTTGGAGGATGTGCAAAAAGGGGAACCCTCATGCATTTTAAGTGGAAAAGCAACCCAGGGAAGATGCTCTGGAAAACAATGGGGAGGTTCCTCAAGATGTTAAAAATAGAGCTACCCTAGGATACAGCCATCACACTACTGGGTATTTACTCGAATAATAGGAAAACAATAACTCAGTCATATACATGCACTCCTGTTTCTTATAGCATTACTTATAAGATCAGAATATGGAAGCAACCCAAGTGCTTGTTGACAAAGAGATAAATGAGATGATAGATGTGTACAAACACAGACACACACAGACACACACTGTGGAATATTACTCAGCCATAAAAAGAATGAAATCTTCTATTTGCAGCCACAGGGGTGGAACTAGAGAATATTATCCTAAGTGAAATCAGTCAGTGAAAGACAATACCGTATGATGTCACTCTTAGGTAGAACTGAAGAAACAAGTGTACATAAATAAAGAAATAAAGAAAGAGACAACCCAAAATACATATTCTTAACAATACATAAAAAAAATGATGGTTACCAGAGGAGGGGTGGATGGAGGGATGAGTGAAAGAGATGTGAAATAGATGAAGGGAGGGCAGTACCCCGGGGGGTCATGGGGCAAGAGCAGAGTCCACTTCTCTTGAAGAGCAATGAGTAATATGGAGAATTACTGAATCACGCTATTGTATACCTGAAACTAATACAACACTGTATGTTAACTGGACTGGAATTAAAATGAACAATAAAAAGGATTTTTCTATCAGTAACCTATTTGAAAAAGCTTTGGTACACAATGTTCATAAGCCCTACTTGGGTGTATTTCCTTGATAATAACTGTTCACTCTATGCTTCAAATTCAAATTTCACTGAGTTCTTATAGTTTACCTGTACATCCTAGCCCACAGGGACCATGGTCTCTTTCTGTCTCAGCTCAGCACACGTGCATTCAAGAGCATAAATAGAGACAGATGCCGCTTCACAGTCTAGAAAGCTATTATTGTTTGTTTTAGTGTGATATAGTCACAGAGTGTGGGAGAGGTTTCAGAGAAGTTTTGTTCTCTATACTGGATCACTAATTCAGTGCCCATTTCTTGGATACCTTTGGCTGATAAGTTCCCTGTGGGTGCATTTCCTTGCAAGGACATCCCACAATACACAAAGGAGGATGGGCTTGGTGTGGAACAGGAAGAAGTCAAAGTACAGACAATGATACAATCCCTCCCTTGATCCAGGAATTGCCAAGGGTGCAGGGATGGGAGACAGAAGCAACAGGAAAACACCAAACTCATCAGATGAATGGAGGAGGCAGAGCTCAAGGGACGCTGCTCTGAGCTACTTCTGGGAGGGAGAGGGGAGAAGGAATGAGAAAGAGAAACTGCCTGCACCCGGACCATCCCAGCTGCCCACGGCTCCTGGCACACATCAATCTTCACAGCTGACACAGCCTCAGCTCAGGATGGGCTGGCTCAGGTCCCTCAACACTCAGTGGGACAGCTGCCTCTAAGGCTCACGGACATGCTGAGGGGGGTGGTATGGAAGGCTGCCCCTCTGAGGTCATCCTTCTTTGAGCAGAGAGCCCTACAGGACTGCTGAAAACCCACTGGGATGTTCAAAAGACATGGCATGGATGAACTAAGGCATGGAGAAACAGAAAACAATATTGGTTTTGAAGGTCAGAGCTATCAGCTCAGGAAGCTGCAGAGCTTCCCTGAGGAGGACTGATGGGAGGGCAGGCCAGGCTGACAAGACGTGGCTCTCCTGACTGGGGACCCGAAGCCCCCTTCCAGGCAGGGCATCATCCTCACCTCACAAGGAATCTGTGGAAGTGTTCCAGCAGGGGACTGATGGAGCTGCCTCTCAAGAAGGCAGCCCTGGCTTTGCGTTGCAAAGGCAGAGGATGAGGGTCAGATGGAGGGAGGGCAGTACCCCGGGGGGGGGGGGGGATGGGGCAAGAGCAGAGGCTCATGACCATGAAGATGATGAAAAGTAGGAGGCAGCAACATGGCAGATGGCTGGCAAAGAAGGGCCAGGGGCACAGTGCCCACAGCTACAGTGACTGGATGCCTTCTGTGCCAGCCATGGTTCACTTCCGTGGGCTCCATACTGGTCCTGACCACAACCTAGGAAGTGTGCACCACCACCACTCTCCCCTCCCCATGCTGCTGCTAGGAATCACAGTCACCAGATCCCAATCAGTTTTCAGGGAAACCAAGCAGTGGCTCCCAACACACATTGCCACTCTGGTGGTGGTCCAGTGTTACCCTCATGCCTGGCTGGAGACTGCTATCACCTATCTCCACACAACCCAAACAGATAGGAGGGTTTCCCAGAATTCCATAGGTTCTGAGGAGACAGATCCACAGGCCCCACTACCTACCCACCACCAGCACCCAGTGGGTCACTTGGGACCTCGGCTATTGTCATGAAACTCGCCATGCCCTGTTTCTGTCACTTCCAACAGAAAGTCACACTCTGATCCCCCAATTTACCATACGCCCTCCTTGCTGACTTGGGGCTATGCCATGACTGCATGACTGGCACCTTTCTGTTCGAGATTGCCACCCCTGCTCATCCTCAAAATGTTTCTAAGGAAGTGCCATTCCATCAGGGTTACAGTGTGAATGGTGGTACACAGCCTGCAGGGTAGTAATTCTAACACACTTTGACATCCTCCCTCCCCCAGACTCACAAAACCTTCCTCTGTCCCCATGGAACACATGGTGTTCCCTCAGAAAAAAATCCCAGGAAACTAAACTTTAAGCTGAATGCTCCCTTCACAATAGTATGAATGTAGAACTCAGTCACAAGAAGAAAATGGGACAGTCAGAAATCTGTGGAAATTTAACAACACGCTAGTTAATAACCAATAATCAAGGTAGAAATCCAAAGAAATTTTTAAACTACCTTGAGACAAATGAAAAAAGAACACCTATGAAAGGTTATGGGATGCACCAAAACTAGCTCTAAGGGTGAAGTTCATAGAAATTCAGGTCCTTGTCAATCTGCCCGAAAGTTCTCCAACAAACAATGAAATTTTATATGGGAGAGAAGTGTGTGTGTGTGTGTGTGTGGGAAACAAGCAAAGCCCCAAAACAGTAGAAATAAGGAAAGAACACAAAGGAATGCAGAAATAAATCCAGTGGAGACCAAAAAGACAAGAGATCAATGACAGTAAGAGCTGCTTTATTTGGAAAGATAAATAAAACTGACGAAGTTTTAGCTAGACTGATCAAGATAGAGGTCTCCAATACAATCAGGAAAGACAGATGATTAACTCCTGTCTCACGCCAAAATAATAGAGAACACAGACAGCAACCTCGTCGACCTCAGACACAGCAATTTCTTGTAAGACACCTCTCTAAAGGGAAGGGAAACAAAAGCAAAAATGAACTTTTGGGACTTCATCAACATAAAAAGCTTCTGCACAGCAAAGGAAACAATCAACAAAAGTAAAAGACAACCTGTAGAATGGGAGAAGATATTTGCAAATGACATGTCAGATACAGGGGTAAAGAAAGGGCTCCAGTCAACACCAATAAAACAAATAATCCAGTCAAGAAATAGGCAGAAGACATAAACAGACACTTCTCCAAAAAAGACACATAAATGGCGATCAAACACATGAAAAAATGCTCCACATCACTTGCCATCAGGGGTATACAAAACACAATCATAATGAGATACCACATTACACCCGTTAGAATGGCAAAAACTAACAACAAGAAATAGCAAGTGTTGGTAAGGATGTGGAGAAAGGAGAACCATCTTACACTGTTGGTGGGAAGGTAAGCTCCTACAGTCACTCTGCAAAACAGTATGGAGTTTTCTCAAGATGTTAAATAGATTGGTATCTACCCTATGACCTAGCAATTGCACTCCAGGGTACTTACTGCAAAGACAGAGATGTAGTGAAAAGAACGGGCACATGTACCCCAATGTTCATAGCAGCAATGTCCACAAGAGCCAAACTGTGGAAGGAGCCAGGATGTCCTTCAACAGATGAATAGATGAAGAAGATGTGGTTCAGACATACAATGGAAGATTACTCCGTCATCAGAAGGGATGAAGACACATTTCCATTGACATGGATGAGAGCATTATGCTAAACTCATTTTCTGAAGGCAGCATTCCCTGCTACCCAAACAAGACAAGGATCCTTCAAGAATTGGAAAGGCCAATATCTCTCATCAACACAGATGCAAAAGTCCTCAATGAATTATCAACAAACTGAATCAACACTACATCAGGACAATCACACAACATGATCTGATGAGATTTATTCCAGGGATGCAAGGATGATTTCACATCTGCACTGTGCATCCACCAGAGGGATCCATCACCTTAACAAAGTAAAAGATAAAAATCCTAGGATTGTTACAATAGATGCAGAAAGAACACTTCACAACATTCCATATACATTTAGGATAAAGACTCTAAACCATCTGGGTGTTAACTGAACAAACCACAATCAAAGACCCTACATGAAAAGCCCACATTTACTTTACACTCAAGGGTGAAAATGGAGAACTTTTCCATTAAGATCAAGAACAAGACAAAAATGCCCACTCTTACCACTTTCATTCAACACGGTATTGGAAGCCTTAGCCAAAGTATTTAGACACACACACACACACACACACACACACACACACACACACACACATAAAGGAAGAAAGAACAATATGAAATCCAAGGAGAAAAAGAAAACTGTCACTATTTGCAGATGATATAATACTATATATTGAAGTCCCTAAAGATTCCACTAGAAAAAACTGTGAGAATAAACAAATTCAGTAAAGCTGTAGGACACAAAGTCAATATACAGAGACTTGTTGCATTACTTTTTTGTAAAGGTTTTATTTATGTATTTATTTGACAGAGAGAGAAAACATGAGCACAAACAGGGAAAGCAGCAGAAGGAGAGGGAGAAGCAGCTCCCCATTGAGCCAGGGGAGTCTGAGGAGGGACTCCATCTCAGGATCCCAGAATCATGACCTGAGCTAAAGGCAGATGCTTCACTGATGGAGCCCCCCAGGTACCCCAGCTTCATGTGTTTCTCTATGCCGAAGACAAACTTTCACAAGAGAAAATTGTGAACAATACCCACAATACCCAAGAAAGCAATGCCATTTTTAATTGCATGAAGGAAAAACATCTAGGACTAACAGTAACCAAGAATGAGAAAAACTTGTTACACTGAACACATAGTGGAAAAGAAAGGAAGAACATGTGTGTGTTTGTGGGGGTGAATATATGGGTCAAAGAAATAGAAGAGGACACAAATAAATGCAAGCACAGGCTGTGCTCAGTGACTGGAAGAGTTAATGTTAACATGTCCATCATACCAAGAGCAATCTACAGTTGTGATGGAATCCTTAACTGAATCCCTATGGCATTCTTCAAAGAAATAGAAGACAGTCCTGAAATTCATGTGGAATCACAAAAGACCCCAAGTACTGAAAGCAATCTGGAGAAAGAAAGCTGCAGTTACCACACTCCCAGATTTCAAACTGGATTACAAATCTATAATCAACAAAACAGTATGATGGTGGCATAGATACAGATGCATAGGTCAATAGCACCGAGTAGAAATCTCAGAGTAAGACACACGTACGGTCTGAACTTATGACACAGCAGCAGAATATATACAATGGGGAAAGACTCTCTCTTCAGTGAATGGTACTGGGAAAACTGCACACTAAATGCAGAACAATGTGGTTGGATCACCTTCATACACCACACACAAAAATTTTAAATGGATAAATGACTTGAACATAATACCTGAATTCATAAACCCCCAAGAAGATGACACAGGTAGTAAGTTTCTTGACACTGGTTTAAGCAAAGAGTCTTTACATTGGAAGACACAAGCAAAGGCAACTTAAGCAAAAATAAACAAGTGGAATGACATCAAATTGAAATTTCTTCACGGAAAAAGAAACCATGAAAGATTTAAAAGGCGACCTAACCAATGAGAAAAAAAATTTTGCAAATCCTCTGTGTGAGAAGAGGCTAATATCCCAAACACACAAAATGTTCATACCAATCAAAACCAAAAAGCGACCTAAAAACTGGGGAGAATACTTTCCAAAGATGGCACACAGGTGGCCAGAAGACACAGAAAAACTTGTTCAACATCACGACTCATCACCAGGGAACATAAATCAAAACCGCAAGCACCATAGATGCTCACAGACACAATTCAAAGTGCTCGCGGCTGGACACGGAGAGCAGTGCCCAGAAAGGAGCTGGTTGGGGTAGATGTGGTTCCCCACAAAATGGAGGCTGAACACAATACCCACTCTTTGACTTTTTTCCTAAGAGGGAGATCCTCTTTAGGTTGCTTCCTGCTACTGAAGCTGAGTAATGAAGTAGATCTTTCCAAAAAGACAAATGTCTTCCTTGAACTTTGAGAAAAGCGGGGGAGACTTGTACTTGGAAATGTTGAGGGAGTAGATGTGAACTGTGCTCCCACACACAAACACCAGCAGATCCACCATGAAAGTCACCTTCCTCAGCATGTTGAACACGGACTACCTCCTATCCCCCAGAAACCTCTTTCCCCTCACTCAGGACAATCAACAAGATATGGGAGTTACCTCAGTTCCTCTTTTCTCTCATTCCCAATATCAAACCCATCAACAAATCCTGTGAGCTCTATCTTCAAAACCTACCCAGAATAGGACTAAGTACTCCTTCCAAGGCCACCTGCCTGGTCCATTCTAGAGCCCATCTCTTGCCTGAGTTCCTAGGAAAGCTCATCACGGACCTCAAACCTGTGTCATCTGTTCTCAACATTGTAGCCAGGATAGCCCAATGAAGCATGGTCCCATGTGGTCACAGCCCTGTACTGGCTTTCTGTTACCCTATTGTCACCTCCCTGAGGTCGTGTCCTAAGCTGTCTTCTGTGGCCACAAGACTGTGTAAGGCAGAGAAGGAACCTGGGTGGCCTGCTGTTCCTGCCCTAGGGACTTTACACATGCTTTCCTTTCCATTTAGAAGGCTCTTGATGTGATATCACTCACCTTCTTTAGGTCTTGCTCAAGCATCACCTTCCTAGTGAAGTCCCACCTGGCCCCTATGTGCATAGTGAGCAAACCCCCCAACTCCCCTTCAGCACCCCAGTCATGTCTCCTGCTTTCTGTTTCCAGAGCAGTTATCCCAGTTACCCGTCCATCTTCGCAAGAGAGAAACAGAGGTTTACTCAGATGGTTTCACCACTCACTCACTCTGATTGCCTAGCCCAGAGCCCTGGGAGAAAGGTGACCAGAGAGAGCCCTTGTACAGCCAGGATGCCATGGACAATGGGTCCCTCAATGGCATCCTGAAGGCTATCAGGAAAATGAGCCATAAGAGGAATCCATTTGCACAAGAAATCTGAAACCAGACACCTTCCTCAATGACAGATGAGCACACACACTTTGTCCCCTTGCCTGATGTGTCCACCTGAGAAAGCTGAGCAGAAAAGCATCCCAGGGACCAAGTCTCCCTCTGGCCAAAGTCCTGGGAAACAGACATGTCTCCTCCCTGCACCAGCCACCTGTGTTTGACATCCGGCATCCTCCTGTGGTGGGGCAGAATGGTACCCCTGTCCATCTTTCCTGGGATGCCACCAGAAACTGGGCTTTGCTGCCCAGTGTTCAGGAGGGAATCTGCACCACCACCAGCAGCAGAAGCTGGTTGCCCAGGCTTGGTCTCAGTCTTGGACGACAGGCCCCATGTGGAACTAGAGCTTCAAGGACACTAGCATGCTGTGTGGTATTGGAACCTAATGGCAGGAGCTGAGACTTCAGTTCTGAATGAAAACTGGCCTCTTACATGCAACACAGGAATGTGGAGGGTTTCTTAGGGGTGTGACTCTGGAAGAAGTAACTCCGTTGGCTGAACTCACAGACACCAGGGAGAGGACAACTGCTGCATCTCGTCCAAGGATGCAAGGAGCACACTAGGCAAGAACCCATAATTCTGCCTGTGGGCTGCTTCCCATTAAGCCCCCTGCTCAGCTGAGAGCTTGAGACCAAACAGGAAGCAACTTTGGTATCACATCTGCAGCAGGAGGCTGGCAGGGAAGCAGAGCTCTGTTCTTGGAGCAAGCTGGCCTGCACATCAGGAGGGATGGCCCACTGCCAAGGCCTCACCATCTCCCTGCTATCTGATCTCCCTACCCTGCCAGGCTCACACCTGTGGACATGGTGACTCATAACACCCAGGGACTGCTTTCCATCCCAGCTCAGTGTTACTCTCAAAGAAGCAAACTCCAGTCTCAGAAATGTGTTCATCATTAGCTCTGGAATTCCCTGGGTTTGTCTACACTGGCGCACCCAGGTGTCCCTTCCAGATCATTCCTCAAGTGCCCTAGGGTTTCAAGTGCACTTCAAACTGCCCTTCCAAAGGCAAGAACTGGTCCGATGAGTCAGCCCAGCAGAGTGACTCTGTGTGCTGGTAACCTGGACAACAACCTTCCTGAATACCAACATTTCCAAGTCCAAGCTTGAAATCTTCACTCCCTGCACACAGCACCACATCGGCATCACACTGCCCTTTCAAATCTCTTATCTCCCATTCCTTCAAATCAGAAACAAAGCTCCAGCTCAGCTCATTGTTTTCAGTTTGGACCTACCAGACCCCTAGAACCTAAATCTAACCCTAGTTTGGATTTTCAGGTTTCTCTCCCCAGAGACCTGGCCCCCAAGCCATAGAGATTGGGGACACATGAATAATATTGGAGAACTCTGCCTTCCAGCCAGAAGGAAACCATGACATTCAGAGCTCCACAAATCACTCAGAGAAGGAGAAATGTGCATGCTTACCAGGGGACTCCCCCACATTCAGCAGCCCCCTGGACTCTAACCTGGAGGCGTGCACTCAGACAGACACAGGCCCTCAACTCAGACCCCAAGGGAGCTCGACTGCATGCTGGAAGATTGGGCCTAGTGGGCCCCTGGGCCTGAATGCTAAACCTAAGTTAAAATTTCAGATGTCTATACCCACAGTCTTGGGCCCCAAGCCCCACAAAATGAGGATACCAGACCCACACTAGAGGACTCCACATGTCAACCAAAAGGAAACCGTGTCTTTTGGAGTTCCACAAACCCTCAAAATGAGAAAAATACGCATGCCTACCAGGGGACATCTGGACATTCAGCAGCCCCCTGAAGAATAACCTGGATTTGGGCACTCAGACAAATGCACACCTTCAACTCAACCCCGTTGAAGTCGACTCAGGGCTGGAATTTCGGGCCTGCCAAACCCCTAGGAACTAACCTTTTCCTTCATTGTGAAATTCAGGCTTCTCTACCCAGGAGCTGTGAAGCCAGAAATTGAGGACTCCAGATCCACACTAGAGAATTCTGCCTTCCAGCCAAAAGATAACCATGTCACTTGGAGCTATGCAAAACCTTCTAGCTGAAGAAATCCGATTGCCTACCTATCACATTTAGCAGCCCCATGGACACTAACCTGGAGACTGGCACTGAAACTGACCAAAACCCTAAACTAAGCCACACGGGGAACTCACTTCAGCACTGTGGTTTGGGCTAACAGGGCCTCTAGGTCTTAAACCTAACCTTAGATTCTAATTTCAGGGCTCTGTAGCCAGAGGCCTGTCCCCAAAGCTATAGAGATTAGGTACACATGAGCCATACCAGTGGACTCACCTGTCAGCCAGCAGGAAACTGTGCCTTTTGGGGCTCTGAGCAACAGTCAGAGCAGCAGAAATCTGCATAAATACCCAGGGCAATGACAACATCCAATCCCTTGGATTTGGGCAGAAATCTCTTGAGAAAGTGTTTCACAAGGCAGGAAAAGACAAAGAGACACACGTGGGCAACACCAAAAGGGAAGGTCTCAGCCAAATGTTCCACGGAAATTATTTTAGGTCTTGGGAGAACTGCGTAACCACGTCCATAGCCCAGTCCAAGCCTCATAGAAATCCTTTCAAGACTGGTGAGAACTCAGGGAAACCATGGGACCTCTGGCCGGGTCTCATGAGAGCTCAGCCTGGACATGGTGAGTATAAAGGGCGAGCGCCCAACCATGACCAGAGGCGCTGGAGAGCTGCCAAAGCAGACACCACGGAGAGCGACCGAGCAGTCTCTGCCACCGGAGGTCGCAGGCGGTAGCAGTGAAGGATGCCTCGTGGAGGGGCAGTGGAGTGGCACATCAATGAAGGCAGGAGTCAGTTGCCCCAGGAGGCAGGGAGGAAGGCCTTCCAGGCTGCTGACAGCCACAGGAGGGCTGTGCCTCCATGTGGGCCAGACTGGTGTGGGCATGGCTTGGCTTCCTATCACCCCCGTGGGCAGTGCCTAACTGCCTAACAAGTGGGAGGCAGGAAAAAGGGAGTGGGGACCTCTGTCATCACTGGAAGCAGGGCTGAGCTGCCCAGGGAGGGATGCTGGAGATGGGACACTGAGCTTGCCGCCACGGGAGGTGGTGCTGAGCTGCAGGGCCAGACGCTGGGCGAGGCTGCAAGTCACACCCTCGCCACGGGCCGCACAGGGCAGGTGCAGGTAGAGTCGCTGGGCACTAGGGCAATGTTGGTCCCTGAAATGGAATGGGCGGGACCTACCTCCACCGAACCCTGGGAGCACTCCGGCAGCTCACTGGGAACCTGGGCAGAAATTGCCCTTAATGCGATCCGAACCTCAGGAGAGGAAAATATTCTCCAACTGGCCAGAGGTCTCAGTCCCAAGCTCCTGAGGCCTGGGGAAATGCTCATGAGATTTCTCCCCAAATTCTTCGGAATTGGGTAGAAAACCCACGAGAACGCATTCCAGGACACAGGCCAAAGCAAGGGGACACATGCGTGCAATCCCGCCCAGGTTGGAGGTGCATGTTCGCCGCAACACGCTGGAGCAGAAATTCTCTATGCCTCTGGGAAGGTGGGACCCCATCTCCGGAGACCGCAGCCCAAGACTCATGAGATCGCCCACCTGGACCTGCGAGACCCTGGGAAAACACGGGACCTGTGGCCAGGACCCATGAGAGCTCGGCAGGGACCCTGTGAGTGCCCTCAAGGGCCAGTGCCGAGTACTGTGGCTGGAGGCAATGTGGAGCTGCCATAAAATAGGCCACAGGGAGTGGCCACACACTCTTCTGCCACCAGAGGATGAAGGACGGCACCAGTGGGAGACGCAAGGCCTGACCAGGAGGGTGAGGCTTGGGTACCTGTTGCCCTAGTGGCTGTGCTGCACAGCATGCCACAAGGGGGCAGAAAGGGGCACCGGGCACGCCTGCCATGGCTGGACGCAGTGCTGAGCTGCCCCGGGTGGGGTTTTCGAGATGGGACACTGCAGCTTGGGGCCATGGAAAGCGTCTCTGAGCTCCAGGGAGAGACACTGGACGAGGCTGCATGTCACCTTCCCGCCACAGGCTGCACAGGGCAGGTGCAAATAGAGACGCTGGGCGCTAGGACACTGTCAGGCCCCGACATGGCATGAGCAGGACCTACCTCTGTCCTAATCCCAGGAGAACTCTGGCTGCTCACAGGGGAACCTGGGCAGAAATTGCCTGTAATGCGATCTGAGTCTCGGGAGAGGAAAATGTCCTCCAACTGACCAGAGGTCTCAGTCCCAAGCTCCTGAGGGATGGGGAAATTCTCATGAGATTTATACAGGATTTGGGTAGAAAACCCATATGAGAACACGTTTCAGGACACAGGCCAAAGCAAGTAGATGAGAATGTGTAATCTCGACCGGGGTGGGGTTGGGGGGGTGGGGACGGAAGTTCACCACAAAACGTTCTGGCAGAAATTCTCTAGACCTCTGGGGAACTGGGTCCCCATGTCCGGAGATCTCAGCCCAAGCCGGACCTTCAAGACCCCAGGGAAAATACGGGACCTCTGGCCAAGGCCCAAGAGAGATCAGCAGGGACTTGGTGAGCGCCCTCCAGGGCCAGCACCAAGGACAGTGGCCGGAGGCAATGCGGGGCTGACATCAAAAAGGCCACTCTACTGCCACAGGAGGCGGAAAGGCAGAACCAGTGGGAGACCCAGGCCCTGACCGGGGAGGGCGAGGCTTGGGTGCCTGTTGCCCTAGGGGCAGTGCCGGGATGCCTGTAATGCAGGGTGCAGCAAGGGGCACCAGGCATGCCTGCCACACCTGGACGCAGTGCTGAGCTGCACCGGGTGGGGTGCTGGAGATGGGACACTGAAGCTTGGGGCCAAGGGAGGTATCTCTGAGCTCCAGGGCAAGATCCCGAACAAGGCTGCATGTGTCCCCCACCAGTGTCGGTACCCGACAGAGCACGGGTGGGACCTACCTCCGTCCAAATCCCAGGAGCAGTGGCAGCTCACCGGGAACCTGGGCAGAAATTGCCCAAAATGCAATCTGAGCCTCGGGAGAGGAAAACATTCTCCAACTGGCCTGAAGTCTCAGTCCCTAACTCCGAGGGCTGGGGAAATTCTCACGAGATTTCTACCCAAATCCTTTGGATTTAGGTATGAAACTCAGGAGAATGCGGTCCAGGATGCAGGCCAAAGCAAGTGGACGCGCGTGTGCAATTCTGCCCGGTGGGGTGGGTTGGAGGCGGAAGTTCAACACAACATGCTGGAGCAGAAATGCTGCAGGCCTCTGGGGAGCTGGGTCCCAATCCCTGGAGACCAGAGTCCAAGTGTCTTCGGATCGCCACCCTGCCTGCTAGAACCTAGGGAAAGCTCAGAACTTCTGGCTGGCCAGGGCGCATGAAAGCTCGGCAGGGACCGGGTGAGCACCCTCAAGGGCCAGGCCTGAGCACAGTGGAAAGATCCAATGCAGGGCTGCGTCAAATAGGTCGAAGGAAGTGGCTGCGAACTCTCCTGTTAGCGGAGGCTGAAGGGCATGGCCAGTGGGAGACTCGGGGCCTGTCCAGGGACGGCGAGGCTTGGGTGCCTATTGCCCTAGGGGCGGTGAGCCACACTGTCTGCCACACGGGGGTGGAAATGGGCACTGGGCACAGCTGTCATGGCTGGATGCAGCACTAAGCTGCCCCAGGTCAGGTCCTGGAGATGGGACACTGCAGCTTGGGGCCACGGGAGACGTCCCTCAGCTCCAGGGCGAGACGCTGGACGAGGCTGCAGGTCACCCCCCTGCCAAGGGCCGCACAGGGTAGGTGCAGGTAGAGATGTTGGACGCTAGGGCAATGCCAGGCCCTGACACGGCACTGATGGGAGCTACCTCCGTCCAAATCACAGGAGCACTCGGGCACCTCACCGGGAACCTGGGCAGAAATTGCCCGTAATGCGATTCGACCCTCGGAGGAGGAAAATGTCCTCCAACTGGCCAGAGGTCTCAGTCCAAAGCTCCTGAGAGCTGGGGAAATTCTCAAGAGATTTCTTCCCAAATCCTTTGGATTTTGTAGAAAACATGTGAGAACACGTTCCAGGACACAGGCCAAAACAAGTGGATGTGGGGTGCCAATACTGACCAGGGGTGTAGGGTGGGGGCGGAAGTTCGCAGCAATATGCTCAAGCGGAAATTCTCCAGGCCTTTGGGAAGCGGGGTCTCTATCTCCAGAGACCTCAGCCCAAGACTCCTGAGATCATTTCCAGATCTGCGAGACCCCAGGGAAAACAAGGGATGTCTGGTCAGGGTCCATGAGAGCTGGGCAGGGATGTGGTGAGCGCCCTCGAGGGGAAGCGCCGAGGACAGTGGCCAGACGCAATGCGGGGCTGTCATCAAAAAGGCCGCGGGGAGTGGCCGCACACTCTCGTGCCGCCAAAGGCTGTAGGGTCGCTCCAGTGGGAGATGGAGGGGAGGGTGAGGCTCGGGTGCCTATTGCCCTAGGGGCAGTGCCGGGCTGCCTGCCACGTGAGGGGCAGCAAGTGGCCCCAGCATGCCTTTCATGACTGGACGCAGTGCTGAGCTTCCGTGGCTGGGGTGCTGGAGACGGGTCACTGCAGCTTGGGGCCACAGGAGGCATCACTGAGATCCAGGGCAAGACGCTGAGCAAGGCTGAATGTCCCCCTCTTGCCACGGGCCGCATAGAGAAGGTACAGCTAGAGACGCTAGGGGCTAGGCCAATGTCAGGCCCTGATACTGCACTGGTGGGACCTACCTTGATCCAAATCATGGGAGCACTCCGGCAGCTCGCCTGGAACCTGGTAGTAAGTGCCCGTAATGCTATCTGAGCCTCAGCAGAGGAAAACGTCCTCCAACTGGCCAGAGGTCTCAGTCCCAAACTCCTGAGGGCTGTGGAAATTCTCACAACATTTCTAGGCAAATCCAGATCTGAGTAGAAAACTAATGAGAACGCATTTCAGTACTCAGGCCAAAGCAAGTGGACCCACGTGCATGCGTGCAATCCGACTGGGGTGGCTGGGGTGGGGCTGGAGGGTCGCCACAACACGCTGCTCCAAAAATTCTCCAGGCCTGTGGGAGCTGGGTTCCCATATCCGCAGATCTCAGTCCAAGCCTCATGAGATCACCCGTCTGGACATGCAAGAACCCAGGGAAACCATGGGACCTATGACCAGGTCCCAGGAGATCTCAGGAGGGTCTAGGTGCACACCCTGGAGGGGGAGCAAAAAGGACAGAGGCAATGCAGTGGTGCCATCAGAAAGGCCGTGGGGAGCACCCGTGTACTCTCCTGCCAACGGATCCTGAAGGGCTGCGCAAGTGGGACACATAGGCCCTGAGAAGGGAGGGAGAGGTTTCGATAGATGTTGTCCTGGGGGGGGTGCCAAACTGCCTGCCAAGCAGAGGGTGACAAGGGGCATCGGGCACACTTTCTACCGGTGGAGGCAGTGCTGAGATGCCCAGGGAAGGGTGCTGGAGCCAGGACACTGCGGCCTGGGACCACAAGATGCAGTGCTGAGCTCCAGGGCCAGATGCAAAATGAGGCTGCACGTCCTGGGCCCCAAGGCCCTCAGATAGAGAACACCAGACCCATACCAGAGAATTTCCCCTGCCAGCCAAATGGGAACCATGCCAATTGGAGCTACCCAAAACCCTCAGAGTTGGAGGAATCAGGATGCGTCCCAGAAAACACTTTCATAACCAGCAGCCCCCCAGAGACTAAACTGGACTTTGGCACTGAAGCAGACCCAAGCCCTAAACTAAGTCACCCAGGGAGCTCACCGTAGCCTGGCAAGGTTGGGATGGCAGAACCGCTAGGTCCAAAGCCTAAGTGCAGGTTGCATTCTCAAGCTTCTGTACCCAGAAGCCTGCCACGCAAGCTGTAGTAGAGATTAGGTGCACTGAGACATATCAGTGGACTCGGCAAGCCAGCCAGCAGGAAACCGTGCCCATTTGGATCTCTGCCAAACATTCAGAGGAGCTAAAATCTGCATACCCACTGGAGGCCAGCACTCATTACACGGGCCCCATGACACCAACTTGGAATCTCACACTCAGGCTGACCCACGGCCTCAGCTCCTGGACAGATAGGGCCCGCCAGGCCCCTAGGCCCTAACCCTAATGCCAGGTTGGATTGCCAGGCTTCTGTGCCCAGAGGCCTGGGACCCAAGTTCTAGAGATTGGAGACACTTGATTCCTATCAGAGAACTCTGCCTTCTAGCCAGAAGGAAATCATGACATTGGGAGCTCCTACGAAACCCTCAGCTCATGTGGAAGCTGCATGCCTACTTGGGGACAGCCTGACATTCAGCAGCCCCCTGGACTCTAATCTGGAGGCATGCACTCAGACACACTCATGCCCTCAACTCTGCCCCCGAGAGAGCTCGACTGCATGCTGGAAGGTTGGGCCTAGTAGGCCCTAGGCCTGAAACCTAACCCGAAGCCGAAAGTTCAGACTTCTGGACCCACAGTCCTGGGCCCCACGCCCTACAGGCTGAGGACACCTGAGCCACACCATACGACTCTGCAGGCCAACCAAGAGGAAACCGTGTCTTTGGAGCTTCACAAAACCCTCAGAGTGAAAACAAATCGGCCTCCCTACCAGGGCACATCCCAACATTCAACAGCCCTCTGGACAATCACCTGGAGTCGAGCACTCAGACAAACGCACATGCCTTCAACTCAACCCTGTTGAGGTCGACTTAGCACTGGAATGTTGGGTCTGCCGAACCCCCAGCAACTAACCCTATCCCTCATTGAGAATTTCAGGCTTCTCTACCCAGAAGCCCGGGTCCCGAAGCCACAGATTAAGGACTCCAGATCCATACCAGAGAACTCTGCCTGCCAGCCACAAGATAACCATGACACCTGGAACTATGCAAAACCCTCTAGTAGGAGAAATCCAATTGCCTACCAGAGAACAACGTCAAATTTTTCTGCAGGCCCACATATATTCCCCTGGAGACTGGGACTGAAAATGACCAAAGTCCTAAAGAGAGCCACACGGGGAGTTCCCTGAGCACTGCAGTTTGGGCTTGCAGGGCCCCAGGTCTAGCCCTAACCGAAGTTTCGATTTTCAGGCCTCTGTATCCAGGGCCTGACCCAAAGCCATAGGGATTAGGTACAAATGAGCAATACCAGTGGACTCACCTGTCAGGTAGCAGGAAATGGCCACTGGGGCACCAGCAAAGAGTCGGAGCAGCAGAAATCTGCATGAACACCCAGGGCCACCACAAATTTAAATCCCTTGGAAGTGCAGAGACATTTCGTAAGAACACATCTTAAGAGACCTGCAAAGACAAGGAGAGTCAGGGGCTCCATCCCAAGCTTTGAGGTCTCCACTGAAATTCCCTGGGACATGACCCGAGGTCTTGGGGAAGCTGTGTCCCTATCACCGAGGACCTCAGGCCAAACCTTGGGAACTAAGCCTGGGTCCATGAGAGCTCAGGCCGACCCAGAGAGCATCCACCAGGGAGAGCTCCAAGGACCCAAGACTGGAGGCGCTGGGGAGCTGACGCGGAAGATGTCCCCAGGTGCAGACGCAGAGTCTCCTTCCATTGGAAGCGCTGGCAGCTGCACTGGGAGACGCAGGGCCGACTGGGAACGGTGAGTCTTGGATGCCTATTGCTCTCGGTGGCGGTGCTGAGCTGCCTGCCACGCCCCTAGGGGGTGGAAAGGGGCACCGGGCACACCTGCCACGGGTGGTGGAAGCGCTGAGCTGCCCAGGGATGGGTGCTGCAGAAGTTACACTGCTGTTTGGGTCCAAGGGAGCCTCCTATGAGCTCCAGGGCAAGATGCCAGACGAGGCTGCAAGTCAGCCCCCTGCCACAAGCTGCACAGGGCAGGTGCCAGGAGAGACGCTGGGCGCGAGGGCCCTGTTGGTCCTAGACATGGCACGTGGGGGACCTATCTCCAGCCAAACCCTCGGAGCACCACAGCAGTTCACCTAGAACCTGGGCAGAAATTGCCTGGATTGCAATCAGAGCCTCGGGAGAGGAAAACGTCCTCCAATGGGCCAGAGGTCTCAGTCCCCAGCTCCTGAGGCCTGGGGAAATTCTCCGAAGGATTTGGGTAGAAAACTCATGAGAACGTGTTCCAAGACACAGGCCAAAGCAAGTGCACGTGTGCTTCATTCCCAAGCGATAAATGATGCTGGGAAAATTGGACAGCTATGTATATTAGAATGAACCTAGCCCATTCTCTTACACCACACACAAAGGCAAACTCAAAATGGATGAAAGACCTCAACGTGAGGCAGGAATCCATCAAAATCCTGGAAAAGAACATAGGCAATAACCTCTTTGACATCGGCCACTGCAACTTCTTTCAAGACACGACTCCAAAGGCAAAGGAGACAAAAGCGAAAGTGAACTTCTGGGACTTCATCAAAATAAAAAGCTCTGCAGAGCAAAGGAAACAGTCAACAAAACAAAAAGGCAACCCATGGAACGGGAGAGGATATTTCCAAATGACACTACAGACAAAGGGCTGATACCCAAGATCTATAAAGAACTACTCAAACTCAACATCCAAAAAGAAGATGAACACATCAAAAAATGGGCAAGAGACACAAAGAGGCATTTCTCCATAGAAGATATACAAATGGCTAACAGACACATGTAAAAATGTTCAAAATCATTAGCTATCAGAGAAATTCAAATCAAAGCCACACTGAGATACCACCTTACACCAGTCAGAATGGCCAAAATTAACAGGACAGGAAAAAAAAAGTGTTGGAGAGGCTGCGGAGAAAGGGGAACCCTCTTATACTGTTGGTGGGAATGCAAGTTGGTGCAGCTGCTTTGGAAAACAGTGTGGAGATTCCTTAAAAAATTAAAAATAGAACTACCCTATGACCCTGCAAGTGAACTACTGGGTATTTACCCCCAAAGATAAATACGTAGTGAAAAGAAGGGCCATATGTACCCCAGTGTTCATTGCAGCAATGACCACAATTGCCAAACTGTAGAAAGAGCCAAGGTGCCCATCAACAGATGAATGGATAAAGAAGATGTGGTCCATATATACAATGGAATACTACACCTCCATCAGAAAGGATGAATATCCAACTTTTGTAGCAACATGGACTGGATTGGAACAGATTATGCTGAGTGAAATAACCCAAGTAGAGAAAGTCACGTATCATATGGTTTCACTTACTTGTGGTGCATAAGGGGTAATATAGAAGACAGTAGGAGAAGGAAAGGAAATGGGAAGTAGGGTAATTCGGGGAGAGAAACGAAACATGAGAGACTTTGGACTCAGAAACAAACTGAGGGTCTTGGAGGGAAAGGGGTGGGGGGATGGAGAGCCTGGTGGTGGGTACTGAGGGCACCTATTGCATGGAGCACTGGGTGTGGGGCATAAACAATGAATCTTGGAACACTGAAAAAATAAAATAAATTATATAAAAAAAAGAAGTCCCCATAGGAAAAACCACAGAGGTAAGCTCATCTTACAGATGCCGCTCTGAACCAAAACTCCCCCGTGTTGTCAGGGACAGTGGGCTCAAAGACCAAGATCCTTAAAAGATTGCTGAAGAATGAAAGCCTTTATTTTACAAATAGCACAAGAGTATGGATGGCGCTGTTTCCATCACTATTGTGAAGTGATACTGTTCTCTCATGGCTTCTAGGTCCCAGGCAAGTGATTCGGCCTCCAACTGAGTAAGCGGCATGTGTGAGAAACTGAGTCACACCCATGCACGTGTAGAAAGAACACAGCCACCACCTGATGTGCTCCGAGTTCTTATGTAATACTAGATATAATACTTATATAAGACAAAGTTCTTTATTCACTTTTATACATAATCAATATACAAATAAAAACCCTTGTCATTTATTTTTGAAGATTTTATTTATTTATCTGAGAGAGAGAGAAAGCAGGAGAAGGAGTAGAGGGAGACAGAAAGCAGATTCTGTGCTGAGCACAGAGCTGGACGTGGTGGGGCTCCATCTCAGGACCCCAAGACCACTACCTGAATGTTGGGACCTCCTGGCGCCCGCTAGTTTGCGGCCATTAGTGGAAGTCCTCTGGGGTGGCCTCTTGGGCCCCTCTGGCATACTTCCGCCTACATGACCTAGCTGAATCTTCCCGCCCTTGGCTCTTAGCCCACGGACAGACTGGCGAACTTAGCCCCACCCAGCAGTCCGGCTTGAAATCTGCCTAAGGCCTTAGTGATAGCCACTAATGAGCTCCTATTGGCCCCTCCTACTTCTTTTACTCCCTCCTTTCCTCTCTATATAACTGTGTCTCTGATACAATAAAGCTGAGATTGCTGGGCCTTCACGGCTGACTCAACTCCCGGTTCGGTGTGGTTTCTTTCCCAGTTTCAGGGGGGTGGCCGGGCCATCGACACTTATCATCTCGCTCAGCCCCCGGAGGATAACAGGCTGGTCCAGTTATCCCTCCCCCACACCAGTATTGCGGAGAGAGCAACACCTGAACTGAAATCAAGAGTCAGTGTCTCACTTACTTGCGGTGCATGAGGGGCAAACTGGAGGACAGTGGCAGAAGGAAAGCAAATGGGAACTGGGGTAATCTAGGGAGGGAAACGAAACAACAGAGATTTTGAACACAGAAACAAACTGAGGGACTTGGAGGGAGGGGGGTGGAGGGATAGGAAAGCCTGGTGGTGGGTACTGGGGACACCTAAAGCGTGGAGCACTGGGTGTGGGGAATGGGGAATGAATCTTGAAACACTGGAAAAAAAAAGTTTTAGTAACAATAAAAAAAAAAAAAAAAAAAAAAAAGAGTCGGTGTCCCAACCGAGTGAGCCAGCCAGGAGCTGCATAGAAAGGTAGACTGAGTAACATCTCACCTTGACTGTGATCATCCCCTCCATCTAGTCTATCCAAGAGATGTCTCTCAGTTGTTTTCAATATCAGCTGTGAGAGTTCATTCAATCACTGACAAATGTCCCTCCTAGGTGACAAATTTATCCACTCAGCCCCAGCTCATCTTACTAAGCCTCTCAGCTTTATTTGGTGTTTGAGTCATCCACATGAGCAAATCCTCAACAAATGAAGAACTCAGCTCTTATTCATCCCCATGGAAGTTCCTTGTTCACATGAAAGCAGGGATTCTGGGGACTCTTGACCTCAGCTGGGGTCATAATCTCATGTGATGATCTCAGGGTGGGATCGAGTCCAGCCTCGAGCTCTCTAGTCATCGAGGAGTCTGAGATTCTGTCTCTCCCTCTACCCTACTCCTGCACTCTCTCTTATATGGTGACTAATATAATAAAATTTTAAATAAATAAATAAATAGATAGATAAATAGATAAATGTTAGAATTCATCTGTTGGGGGTAAAAATTATATATATATGTTTGAAAAAATAAATCTTAAAAATAAACAAATTAGGGTGCCTGGGTGGCTCAGAGGGTTGAGCCTCTGCCTTCAGCTCAGGTCATGATCTCAGGGTCCTGGGATCAAGTCCCACATCGGGCTCTCTGCTCAGCAGGGAGCTTGCTTCCCCCTCTTTCTCTGCCTGCCTCTCTGCCTATTTGTAATCTCTCTATAAATAAATAAATAAAATCTTTTAAAAAAGAATAAAATAAATTATCTATAAATTAATTTGTAAATTCAGTATCTATGGATTAAAGAGTATAATTTAGTACATTTCATGGAATTAGAAGAAATCTGTGTCTAGTAAAAATAACAACATTCTAAATGTTCTTAGATAGTAATGAAATTCTAAAACATTTATTCATTTATTTGTAGTAAACAATTAACATCATGATCACGCCACCCAATAATGAAAATCTTTGATACAATATAACCTTTGTCTAAATACTAATCCCTGAAAATATCTATCAAAGAATATTTTTGTAATCCACCAAAGGATTTGAATTTGAGAGAAAGAGGCTTTTCCCAATGATCATTGCTGGAGAGATGGTTTCTGTTTCCAGGAAACCTGCTCAATTCCTACTTCTCAAGTATCCTCTACAGCTCACTCATCTCTCCCCTTCTGTCCACACCATGGGTCTATCCAAACTGCATGCTTTGCAAAGGAGGATAGTTCCACCCTAAAAGAATAGAATGCTCATCACTCTGGAACCATACACAGGGTGTCTGGAGGGAGACACATGCTCCTGCAGGGGAATGGCTTCCACCGATGTTCTGGCCACACGTTCATTCAAAAGCCAGTTCTTCTCATGTATCCAGATTAGGCCTGCTCTGAAAAAAATCTTATCACATGGGTGGAATTTACATATTCATTAGTTCATTCTCTCACTGAAGTTTTCTTTCTGAATCAAATCTTAACTAAGATGCTACCTGCCTCCCATGGTGGAGAAACACATTTTCTAATTTAAAAATCCCCAGTAGGGAAGAACAGATAATTTTTAGGACAGTGAATTTTCATAGTATCTACATATTATTACACATTTGCCAAAACCTATAGAATGTACGATACCAAGAAGAAACCTAATGTAAATATAAACGTTGGGTGATAATGATGTGTACATTGAACTTCATTGCTTATAACAAATGTACATTCACTGTAGGATGTTGAGAGTGTTGCCCATTTCTCTGCCTTTATTGCCCACAGTTCCTGGTCACACCACTTGGAAGAATGAAGAGGTAGACCAGACAGAGAGTGGTTGACAGAAAAGCAGCATTTTACCGAGGAAGAGTACTGAGCAAGAGTACAAAGCTGACGGGGAGGGAGAGGGACCCAAGTGGATTGCCCTCAGAGTTTTTTTTTTTTCCTTAAAGATTTTATTTATTTGGCAGAGAGAAACACAGCCAGAGAGGGAACACAAGCAGGAGGAGTGAGAGAGGGAGAAGCAGGCTTCCCGCCGAGCGGGGAGCCCGATGTGGGACTCGATCCCGGGTCTCCAGGATCATGACCTGAGCCGAAGGCAGTCGCTCAACCAACTGAGCCACCCAGGCGTCCCGCCCTCGAAGTTTCTTAGATTAGGGGTTTTTCTGAGCTATTTTGTCAACTTCCCTAAACAATCAGGGTGTGCTGAGTTGTGTCAGTTAGATTTGTATAGCTATTAGGCTCATGTCCACGTGCTGATGGTCTTTTTTACTGACATCTGGGGGCTTAGGTTTAACTGCCCCACAGCATAATGGTGACAAATGCTCTGTAGTTCATTATCTTATTTTAGGGTGTTTTGCAGAAGTCATTTCTGCAAAGGCTGCAAAGCAGAATGATCAGTATGGTCCTAAGTTGCAGAACGGGATGTCAGTGCTATTCAATCTTCTCTCTGCTGACTCCATATTTCCTTCTTGGGGACCCTGGCCCTGACTACCTAACTGTCCAATGAACTCCCAACAATATTATGAGATGCTGGGCCTGTGTAGGGGCCAAGGGCTCTATACTTTCTGCTCAACTTTACTATGGATATAATCTACTCTAAAAACAGAATCCATTGAAAAAAAAATTTGGCCCTGTCCCAAGAGGACAGTGGGACCCTATGGAGTCTGATGGTTATGACCATGCTAACCTCCACAGCAGGGTCCTCATTCTAGGCACTGCCAACCCAGCTGGATGAAGACAGGCCCTGTCCAATAGAACAGGAGGGTCTGACAGCAGAAGCAAATGCAGGAGAGTGAACTGCAAATGCACATACCTTGCTAACTGGCATCCAGGCTTTTGGGGATCTGTCCCAGGTCAGGGCATGCAGATGCCCCCACAGGTGGGACTCCTGGGGGACATTCTTGGCAGTGGGAGTCCATCCCACTCCTAGACAGAGCTGCTAATACCCCAAAGCCAGACCTCGGAGACTCCAGGGGCCACCCCAGGCCCACTGTGAAGCCCAGAGTGGGAGACACCTGGGACTTTGCCAGACATGTAGGGCTGGCCTGTTACCACCTCGAAGGTCCTCATCAGTAGCATATTGCAGGAAACAGAGGATGGCCTGGGTCCCCAGACCGTCCTCGTCTGGCCCTGCAGGGAACAGTGGGCACAGGTGGGTGGGGGCCCATAGGCTGCTAAGGTCCATCCTGCCCCAAAACAGAGCTTCAAGTCCCCTGAGAACAACTTAGCCTCAACTCTGGGCAGGGCAGAGGAAGCTGTCTTTTGCAAAGGGCCTTCATATCTTCGCAAGACAGAGCCCCATTCTCTCTGGCTCAAAGGACCTTCCCTGCTATGCACATACACACAAGCCACTATTGTACAGGTCATTTTCATCATTCTGTATTACACTAACCCAGACATTCTTACAACAGGACTACTACTGTTAATAGGTGTGTGGGGACACTTGGGCTGCTACTAAAACAGGAATGGGTATGGTATGAGAATAATTGTCAAAAACAAAATATGATTTCTTACATTTTTTACGGGATGTGAGGGATAATGGCCCTAAAGATAGGCATGGTTGTTGTCTTCATTTAACAACATCAGAACAATTTTACTGAGGCCAAACACTTGACCCAATATCATACAGGGAATAAAAAAAGAAAAAGAATTGAGCCAAGCCTATCTGATTCCCTTAGCCTACACTGATTCAGTATTTATGAAGAATTTGCTCTGTCACTGACCATTTTCTAGGACATGTCTGTCAACAAGATAGATACAAACCTAGATTGCATTGTAGGCCTATTTTGAGGAGATGGGGTAGGAGTCAGCCCAAAAGAAAACCAGATTTCTAGAGAAGGATGATAGATACAGATAATACATGCATAAATCATGTAAATATATGTATATTTTTAAACACCTTAAAAAAATAAATATAAGAGATATAGAGGTTGGTAGAAAATGACTGGAAGGTGCTCCTGGGGAGTTTACATTTTAAAAAGAGACAGGAATGTGAAAGAAACACCCTTCTGAGGAAGAACGTCCCAGGGCACAATTGCTAGGGTAGAAATGAACCTGGGGTGCTTAAGCAACCAAGATAAGGACAGTATGACTGGACCACCATGGAACAAGGGAGGAGAATGAGGGAGGGGCTGGGTCGAGAAGTCAGATTTCATTCTAAACACAATGGGAAGATGCCACTCGTGGTTTGAAGCAGGAAAATGACATTCCAGATATCCTCTCACTGACATATTGTAGGGAGGCACATGGGAGACAGTCTGGTCAGGAAATGAGTAGGCTACTCCAAGACAGAAATGGTGGTGGCTTGGACCAAGATGCTGATGGTATAGACAGAATTAGAAATGTAAATTCTGGATGGGGAAATAGAGATACAGAGTTTATGGTCTTGGATCCTTACTAAGTGAACACCCTAAAAATCATGATGGTTTCCAACAGCACTGTCATCTTCCATAAAGTAATTCCACTTTAGTGGACTCAGTGAAGAGTTAAATGTCCTGTTGACTCTTGGTTTGAGGGAGTATAGAGTCTATGGGGGAATTGCATCTACAGGTCAGCACCATGATGCTATTTGCTGAGTTCATCAATGATGGCATACTATAATGGTAGAAATAGAATTAACATGGACCCAAACCTTAGCAACCATAATCATCATTATAAACACATATTTTAATTTCTTCCCTGCATTTTATTGCATGATTTTAAATATGAGTAAGACTCTGAAACCATACTAAGCTTCTTTAATAATTGCCTAAGTACATTTTGTAATACATGAGAGTTCTGTAAATCTCATTAAATGATACAAGTAAAGAACTAATAAAGAATACTGGCTCCTTATTCCTAAATGCTTTCAGAGGTTCCATTTTCCTTTACAGGTTGAAGCAAAGTGGTTGCCAACAACATGAGAAATTGTTAGTTTGAATTTAAACCAAGACTAAATGGTTTTATAATTCTCAGGAAAAATACACTCAAAGAGTTCCTATCATCCTACTTAATAGGAATGTCACAAGCCGACTTGTACATAAATATGATTAATGAGATCTTATAAAATTACAATGGAAGCTGAAGATTTCTGCATTCTTCTTTCACTATCAAGACAGTGAAGTGAGGTCAATAGTTACTCTCTCCACATCCAAATTACATGTAGAGATTTCATCTTTTTATATTTAAAAGTGTATTTATTAAAATGTCCTTACAATATTTCTACTCATTCTGCTTCCCTTGTTCTTTATTTTATAGATCTTCTGTGATTCTATTCCCTGCTTGCTTGACCTTGTGATCTTGGTAAGTAATTGATAAACATGCATTACTAATATACATTTTGTGGATTTGTGTTTCTGTTCTATTTTTTCTGAAACTTGTATACATCTGAAATTGAGAAATTTTGAGCTGATAAAGACTTAAATGTATATTTGTCTGTTTCTCATGACCCTTTGACACCTCTTAGAGGGGAGGAAAATAACTTACCCACTACCATTCTAAGTTCTTGGTTGAGACCACACACCCCCCTCCTCCAATAATAAAAGACAGAATAGAAGGAGAAAAGTGTAACAAATATACCTCTTGCATACATGGGAGTTAATCCAGGAAAATGGAGTAACTCCATAAAATGATCCAAGCCATCTCCTTCAATGCCATCTGCAGCTAAAGACAAAAGAGAGATTTCGGGGAAACAGGAATCCAGTTATGGGAGGTGACCAGGAAAAATGCAATAAATTAGCATATAGTTGTTATGCATGCAGATTTAACTCACTGTATTCTCCATTGGTAAATATCTCCAAAAACTGAGTCATCCTCTTCTTCCTGGTACAGACAAAAAATAAATAAATAAATAAAGGTACCCTTACAAATGGATGTTTCCCTTCTAAATCTAACTATATCTTCGCTCCGTTTTCAGGTCTTCTCCAGTATCTGCTATCTTTTAAAAATAATCAGCTTAAAGTAACCCTTATGGCAAAAAAAAAAAAAAAGAGCATATTTAGAGGAAGCAAATGCCGTTCACTTTCAAAATCTTAATCAACATAAAGTAGAATTCTAAGGAAATAATGTCCAACATTCTGTGATGGATAGGAGAAGATGCAAGAAATGTTTTTTTTTAATGTGGCAATTAGAAAACAAAATCCCATACAGGGTTTACATTTATAGCTCATGTATTATTTCTGCTGGGCCAGAAATAATGCCAATCCCTCCCTAATAAGTCCACCTTACTCAGACCAAACAACCTCAGATCCTTCAGCATTGTCAACAGTCTGGTTTCTCAACTCCTTGAATGATTTTCTAAATATTCCTTTAATGATCATATGACTTTTGAAATATTAACCAAACACAATTCTGTGGCTTTAGGTGTGTAAGGTACCTGATCTCCATTATTAGCTATGCACGTTTGTGCAACAGCTTTGCTGTATTATTGGATTTTTTTAAACTAGCATCTTGTATTATCTTTCCATTACTGCTATTATATCTCTTTTCCATCTCTTTTCCTATTTATCACTAAAGTACACATATACATTTCTTTTTCTCATATTTAAATATTTTAGGTATAGGTAACTTTTTGTGGAAGTGGGGGATCCTATGTGTAATCACAGGCTGAAACAAGGAAATTTGTACTTAGCATTCACTTCACAGGGAAACCACTAAAATCTAGAGATGTATTTTAATCTTGTGTATATAGCCTTTGATTCTAATCTTTTTGGAAAGTTATTAGTATTACATGTAAAATGTATGGACTGTTAATTGGTAACGTTATAGCTTGCATGTGAAAATGAACCCACTTATAACAGCTTAAGCTAAAAGGTATTTACTGATGAAATAAGTGAAAATTGAGGGATGGGACTGTTTTCAAATGAGGTTTGATCCATGGTCTAACCACATGGAGGTGGAGAGTAGAATTTGGTGATTCTTCTATATTAATTAAGTCCTACTTCTGGGATACTACTGAGTGGACTTCTCCTAGCTCAAAGTATAAGGATTGAAAGCAAGAGATAGGTGATTCTCTTTTATCAGGAAAAGTGTGATTGTTGGATACTCGTATGCAAAAGTGACATCTCAATTCTGCATCAATTTGGTAGTATTGTCTACTTGTTATTTTCTAGTATGTTAGTGGAATAACAAGCCAAATTAAGAGAACAATAAATTCAACCCTAAATATTTTGTGGAGAACAACTATTGAAATGGTTGTTGTTTCTTTGTTTCTAAAATGATGCAATCCATCTATATGTAAATTCATGAATGGAAACTATAATTTCTAACAAGCATTCTCTTTTACATTGCTCAATCCTCTGGATCAATTCACATGATAGAATGGCATTGAAGGGAGTAAAAATATTTAATTAGGGCAGGACACCAAATGTAATATTTCCACTGGTTTAAACACTAAAAATAAATAATTTGGAACTTTTCATAATATTCTTTTTTTAAAAGATTTTATTTACTTATTTGACAGAGAGAGAGATCACAGGCAGGCAGAGAAGCAGGCAGAGAGAGAAGAGGAAGCAGGCTCCCTGCTGAGCCTGATGTGGGCCTGGATCCCAGGACCCTGAGATCATGACCTAAGCTGAAGGCAGAGGTTTTAACCCACTGAGCCACCCAGGTGCCCCATAATATTCTTTAGAGGAAGGTGCAGCAGAGCATCTCAGCTAATGTATGAAAATCTCTTGCAGGTCTTATACCCTCCAGCCTATGTCTGAGTCAAATGATGTCCTTTCTATCAGAGAAAACTCCAGAGGAAAAAAAGTCTTTTCCTCCTGTTTTAATACGAAAGACTACTTGTCTAGGTATGATTCTTGTTAGGTAGGTCTTGCTTTTGGGAAAAAAAAAAAAAAAAAAAAAAAAAAGGCCCTGTGACTCTCTTTTGTGATTAATACTGGAATTGCATTCCAGTGTCCTTTGAGAACAAGGATCTTTAATACTCTCTGAATTTGCCAAGCTCCAAGAATCTCTTGAATTCTGAAAGTATTAGAATTTGTCAATCTTAGGGACATAACTATGTCAAACAGTATGTAATCATAGAACTCCAAGATTCAAAAAATATTTTGCCTTCATCAAATTATTTTGTTTTTGGTCTTTTATTTACTTAAGTAGTTATTAAATGCATAGAAGAACTGGTTCTCTACGAGCCACTGGATGTGCAAAGGTCTCTATTTTCATGAAGCTTACATGCTATCAAAAGACATGATAAAAAAAGGTAACAACAAAAAGAGACAAATACACAAAAAGTAAAAGAGAGTGAGGTTAGAAGAGTAGCTGGGTAAGAAATACTAATTTGGAATAGATGTTGATGAAATGCTTCTTCTAGCAGGTGACACTTGAATCAGGACTAGGATAGTGAAAAGTAGCAAACTATATGCAATGGGAATTAAATATCCCAGAATACATTTCATAATAAATAAATATGTCCAGAGATTAGACAAGATATAGTGCAAACTTTTACCCAGGTATCAACACTGTTTATATGAAAACTTGCTTTAGAAAAAACATTCTAGTCCAATATTCTAGGCTCTTTTAAAATGTAGCATTATAGGGGCACCTGGGTGGCTCAGTTGGTTAAGCGACTCCCTTCGGCTCAGGTCATGGTCCTGGAGACCCGGGATCGAGTCCCACATCGGGCTCCCTGCTCAGCAGGAAGCCTGTTTCTCCCTCTCTCACTCCCCCTGCTTGTGTTCCCTCTCTCGCTGTGTTTCTCTCTGTCAAATAAATAAATAAAATTTTTTTAAAAAGTAGCATTATAATGACTTAAACATCAGTGTGGCAATAGCTGATGCTGTTACAATCAAAGTAGAAGACTAGGTCCTTAGCTATATTTACAATATACATTCATTGCTTTTTGTTTATTGTTGCAATATAAAATTTATTGATCCATACTCTGGTCTCTGATAAGACTAGGCTGATGTTTCTTAGTTAGTGTCTAAGAAGGTAAGAACCAACTTCTCCCTCAAATGCCTGTATCAATTTGACAGCTTTCTCTATCTCAAATAGTCCAAAAAAGTGTTAGCTGTCTTCCTAAATTTCAGAAACCTTGAGATATATAATTTAGAGTGGTTTAAAGGCAATATATTAATTTCCCCTTAGTAAGTCCACTTACTCTGACTGCCAGAATTATTTTCACTTAGTCTGACTCTGTATAACGGAAGAGATGACTTGGTTGGTAAGTTTATGTTAGAACAAGGATGTCTGCACTTCCAATGGCAAAATCCAGATAATTTTCATCAATCCACTCAAAATGAATTTTTAAAACATTAAGAGATATTTTAGCATTTGCCTTTGTGTTATTTTGCCTGGGAAATCTGTGATTTGATCACATTTTCCTAATTTGGTAAACCCTCCCATAACCTAAAATAGCAAATTGGACAAAGTCACAGAAGTCCTGTATTTCAAACAATGACTAGATGCAGCCATGTGCAAAGAGACCTTTGCATGCATGGACAATTGATTTTTTAACAATACTTTCTCTTGAAAAATTGTGGTTATTTAAAAATTTTTAAAGCTTTTATATTAAACAAAGCTAGTGATAAATGTAAATCAGATGATATAATTGCCTCTGACATGACAACTTTAATTCTTTTTATTTCATTGAGTTCTCAAATATCTGATTAGCCTATTTTATAAAAGAAACAGATTCAAAGGTCATATACAAGGTCATTAGAGTAGGCTGAATAATCTTTGGGTAAACCAAAGATGTCTAGATCTCAATCTCTGTTAGAAGGTATATTAAACAAGAGGGGCACCTGGGTGGCTCAGAGGGTTAAGCCTCTGCCTTCGACTCAGGATCCAGCCCCACATGTCTCTCTGCTCAGCAGGGAGTCAGCTTCCTCCTCTCTCTCTGCCTGCCTGTGATCTCACTCTCTGTGTGTGTCAAATAAATAAATAAAATCTTAAAAAAAAAAAAAAAGAAGGTATATTAAACAAGAGATTATCCCTTGGGACTTCCAGAGGAGTGTAGACATGCTGATACCTTCATTTTGGCCAATAAAACTGATTTCAGACTTCACATCTATAGGAATTATTCATTGCTCTAAGCCATCAAGTTTGTGGTAATTTGTTAGAGCAGCCATAGGCAACTAATACATTCATAAAGTCAAACTGTTGAATCCTAGATAAGAACCAATCTGTTACCCCCCCACACACATTTTATTTCTAATACATCACCTAGTTATGTTGCTTTCTATAGGAACCTTTAGAGTGGCAGACTCATTGCAAAATAATGAATAAATTATTCATGGGAATTTATAATTGCATGAGGATGCCTTAATTGTAGATCTGGTAAGCAAACACACTTTAAAATATTGACTTCTTTGGGGGCACCTGTGTGGTTCTGTTGACTGAGCATCCAACTCTTGATTTTGGCTCAAGTTATGATCTCAGGGTCCTGAGAACTAGCCCTGCAGCAGGCTCTTCCCCTAGAAAGGAGTCTGCTTGAGTTTCTCTCTCTCTCAAATAAATAAATATTTTTAAAAAATGGTTTCTTTGCTTAAATTGAATTATTCATTATGTTTTGAAAGATGAAACTCAAACCTTAAAAAATTATTGACACTGGTTATCTCCTCAGACAGGTTTCCCTTAAGAGAAACTTACTCAGAAATGTGGATCCTTTGTTAGGCATAATTTGCAACTTGTTCAATTTCTCTTGATTAAACTATGGTCTAGCATTTTGTGTATAAAATGAGAAGGTTAATCTGGTCTAGGTCTCTGATAAGGCTAGGCTAATGTGTCTCAATTAGTGTTTAGGCTGAATAATCTTTGGGTATTCCAATATAACCAACCAATAATCACTGCTTTGTTGTATTTTTGGAATAGATGAGAAGTTGTAAAGAAGGGCATTTTCTATTATGACTCTGGAAAATACTAGAAAGATAGGAATATTCAAAAGAAAAGTTGAAAGAATACAGGTCACATCACTTGAATTGAATTAGGCAATTTATCAAGTTACTGAGTGCTGTTTTGGATCTGAGTCAAAATAATTAGATTTCTTCTGGTTTCTGGGAAAGGAGGTGATGAAATAACCTAGAACATCACATGGAAAAGAAGATCTACTTATTGGTTAGATTCCAAAATAGAAAGAGTGAAACAGGATTCAAAGCTGAAGAATTGTGGTAAGTCTGGGTATCTGGGTGGAGTGAACAGAAAGGGATGGAAGCCTGCAATCAAAGTCAGAGAAATGAGGAACAGAGATGACAAATTTGAAATCAAGAGCTCCATGAAGGGCAAAGACTCTATCTTATCATTTAAAAAAGTTTCAGTGGCTGCAATGTGCCCAGAACTTGTCACAGTAAAAATTTAAGTTGAATATTTAGAAATCAAACAGCATACTTTTTGAAGGTTAATGGTTAAGGGTGAGCAAAGAATGTGAAGTGGTTAAATTCATTATTTCTGGTCAAGTTTGGTCACAGAAAGCGAGATCACAGTGAGCATCAAGTAGTACTCAAGAGCACTATTCTAGTGTGAAGAGCGAGTTGCATTTCCAAAGGTTAAGAACTTGGCTGGTTCCAAAGCACTTTGCTTTTCCATTGCACCAAGAAATGGTAGACGAATTAGAAATACATTGCCTACGTGGATAGTGTAGTTTTATAAACTCCAAATTTTCATACATCTTGAAGGCCTGTGTGTAGGAATGCACTGGACAGAGGGAAATGACAAAAGGTAAGGCTGAAGAGATAGACAAGGGTCAAATCACTGAGGGCCCTGTGGGCCATGGGAAGGAGCCTGAACATTTTTATACGAACAAATGAGGGTCACCAGAGAATTTTAGGTAGAAGAGGCCACTTTCTTTAAGATCAGCTTGATGGTCCTGGGAGGAAATGAATCAGAGAAGAAAAGGAAAAGATGGACTTCTGAGCAGACCACTGCCATTTCCTAAATGGAAAATGATGACTAAGATGGTGGGAGTGGAGTTAAGGAGAAAATTTTGACATGCATTTTATATTGAGGCACAAGAATTTGCCATCAACGAGTAATGTACATTATATGTACAGTATGTGTACGAATATGGTTTGCAATGAGTGGAAAGAATTCAAATTAAAATAACTGGGAGTCATGTCTAGGAATTCACTGAGATGAGAAAGATTAGTAGAGAAAAGGATTATTTATGGATTTTTGGTGGGAAAAGGGAAAGGAGAATCAAGGGCTTATCTTTTTGAGTTTTTCATACTTAAAAAGAAACTTACTTAGAACATACTTAGAAAGAAAAAAAAAGAAAAAAGAAGAAAGAGGCATCATGGAAACTGAGGAAGTATTTTAAGAAGTATTCACTGGTCAAGTGTAGAACATGATGAAAAGTTGCCTGAAGTGAGAACAGAAGAATGTCCACTGAAAGACTCCAAAGGAAGGTTCTTAATCATGTTGACAAATGAAGTATCAATGAAATACGGACTTCACATATCATAAAAGCAGTGAATGTGAAGTATTGGAAAAAAATATATATGATATTGTTGAGGAGTTTTACTTAGAAAGGGAATAAAGAAATTCAGTGGCTTCTGAATTTGTGGTGTGGTGGCTACTGGAAAAATATGCATCTATTAAGAGAGAATGTGTTTTCTGGATGGGAGAACATGTTTATATGTACTAATATAGGAACAAATTAGTAGAGAAGGAAAAACTGATTTAGGAAAAATAACATAAAACCAGAATAATAAGACACTGAGAAGGCATAGGGATATCAAATTAAAAACAAACAAACAAAAATGTATTTCCTCTCGAATCACAAAAGAGAGGCAGCAGAATCTAAGCAAACATAGGTACATTCTGGGCGCCTGGGTGCCTCAGAGGGTTAAAGCCTCTGCCTTTAGCTCAGGTCATGATCTCGAGGTCCTGGGATCGAGGCTGCATCGGATTCCCTGCTCAGCGGGGATCCTGCTTCCTCCTCTCTCTCTGCTTACTTGTGACCTCTATGTCAAATAAATAAAATCCTAAAAAAAAAAAAACAAAAACAAAAAAACAAAAAAACCACACCAAAAAAACCCAACATGGGTACATTCTATGATAGGAAGGTGAATCCATCTTATTTATTTTTATTTTCTTATTTACTTACCAAGTGGAATCATAAGCTGATTCAGAAAAAGGAGGAGAGGGCTACGAAAGATTTGTTGAGAGTTTATCTGCTGAACTATCTAAAGCACCAAGAATAATGCCTCACACATGGAAAGTACTCTTAACTGTGTGCTGAAGGACTGGAGGAATGAAGGAAGGAAAAGAGAGAAAACTGTTATCTTGGAAAGTAGAAAAGTTGGCTTACAAGGGGTACATAATAGGATGGTGTAGCAAACTGTAATCCAGTTTCTAACCTGTTCACTCCTTCCTGCAGGGCTTTGATCATAACTATTCTACACTAAGAATAATGTTCAGATTTCTCGTCAATGCCTGGTTTGGATGACATCAGGAGAAGGAAAGGAAAAGTGAACTGCGGTAAATCAGAGAGGGAGATGAAGCATGAGAGACTGCGGACTCTGAGAAACAAACTGAGGGTTTTGGAAGGGAGGAGGTTTGGGGTGAACCTGGTGGCGGGTATTAAGCAGGGCATGGAGCACTGGGTGTGGTGCATAAACAATGAAACTTGGAACACTGAAAAAATAAAATAAAATTTAAAAAAATCTATCTTTGCTTTTTGGGCTGCATCGGTGGCGCAGCTGGTTAAGCAGCCAGCTCTTGGTTTGGTCTCAGGTCATGATCTCAGAGTCATGAGAAGGAGCCCCATGTCAGGCTCCATGCTCAGTACAGAGTCTGCTTAGGATTCTCTCTTCCTCTACCTCTGCCCCTCCTGCTCATGTTCTTTCTCTAAAAAAATAAATAAATGTAAAAAAGAAAACTTTGCTTTTAAAAAAATGCAGATTAGGAAAAATGGTTCCCTTCTACCTCTAGGCAGTATTATGTTGGAAGATAATAGGGGGACCTAGTCAAAAGTTCAATAATGGCAGAGGAGAAGAATGAGAAGGACTCAGGCACAGTCCAGCATTCAACGAGGCCCATAGCAGGGCCTCATAATTTGGCAACCTTGAAGACCTGGAACATCATAAACCCAATGAAAATTACATGTTTTGAAGAATATGCTAGTGCGTTTGTCAATATGGTTTTGTGCTCAACTGATGCAAATGTCAACCCATAACCCTAAACATCACCTTTCATGGTTAATGTAGGATAGCCAGATAAAGTACAAGACACACACTTGAACTTGAATTTTGTAAAGACGGTGATGTCCCTTGCAGTGTCTGGGACATGTTCATATAAACAAATATGTTAATTACGTGAAATTTAAATTTCACTGAGCAACCTAAATTTTTATTTGCTGACTCTTGCTCTTAGGCTTATCAGCTTCTCTGTATCTTCTGTCTTGTGTCCTTAAAAGAAAATGTAATGGCGTTCAAATGCTGTCAACTTCTGGGTTGTCCCATGGCTGGCACTGGAAGACAGGTGCTCATTGGGAGGACAGACAGCACTCGCCAGCAAGTGCTTCAGTGAGAGAAGACAAATACAGTTTTGTTTCTATTTTGTACAAAACTCTTTTTATATAGTAAAAATGGAACAGATTTCCACACAGATACTGCCATTACCGTAGTGCCAAGCATCCATCTACTTTTCTCTTTTGATGTTTTATTTATGGTTCTAGAGGTACTTATCATTTAGAGGATTAACATTTGTAGATGATAACTGGGGAATATTTGGCTATATTAAGCAATCTATATTATAGGTCTATTTGTAACATGAGTGGGACAGGATACTGATTCTTTATGTGGATCACTGGATGTTCAATGAAAGCTAAAACTCTAATTTTAAGTCTTAAAATTTATTAGGCAAAAATGAATTTTATGGAAAAAAGTGAGGCATATAATTTTCCTGAAGTGTATTTATTTATTTATTTATTATATTTTGTTCTCAAGTTTCCCAAGCATAGCACTTAGCTAGTGCCATCCTAAATGCAGAAGGGAAAAGTTAATTCATTACGCCAAACACATGCCTTAAGATACTAGGGCTCAATTTTCTTTGTGACCCTAGGTGAGAAAGGCTGAAAGGGTCTAGGTTTTCATGTAATAAACAGAAAAGTCCATTATCCCTAATAGAACTTGTTAGAAAGTAAATGATGAATGGACTTTAACACTTACCAAAATATACAGTTGAGATGCTCTGGTATTGGAACAGAGCAGGTAAGGAATAGACAATTCCAATGACCGATTCTTTAGATTCTTTGAAAAAAAGAACCACATATACATATAATTATATATTATTGAAATATCTATTATATAATATATATGGGAAAGTGGCACTAGAATTGCACATTTGGATTGTGTTATTTTAGTTCCTATATCAATGTCCTCATTCTTTTACAAAGCATAATTTGTCCTGATTTGCTTTTCTTGCATCCATGCCTTTGTAATAGGACTTTGGAATATCTCATGTCAAGAAGAATTTATTTTCCCAACACTTAGGACAGAATTGGTCTTGGATTTGTTTTGGTTAATAGAATATAACTGAAGGGATAATTAATAAACAAAAATTTAAACTCATTCTTTTTGTGTGTATGTCTTTTAACTTATATCCAGCTGTATGAATTAGATGATTTTTTTCTTTAAAGAGAGAACAGAATAAATAGATTTTTATCTTTAGATGATAAGAATTTTTATACTGGATGGTTATTTTTCTTGTTTCTTCATCACCTACTACTACTTCATATCATACTTCATTCTAAGCAAAATACATGTAGAAGAAAAAGACCCTTAAATGTCTTTTTTAAAAAAGTAATCTCTGTGCCTAACTTGCAACTCGAACTCAGACCCCAAGATCAAGAGTTTTTTATGCTCTACCAACTGAGCCTACTAGGCACCCCAACTGCTGTCTTTTAAAAAATATTATAACTACTTTTCTCACTTTTTCACTAGAGCTTTTTAAAAAATTGTTGAGTCAGCACTGGAACTACACAAACCTGGTAGACTTAAGATACTCACACTCTTAATCTGTTACGGCAGTACCTTGAGGCATATTACCTAGAGCCAATTACCAGGTTAGAAGTCTATATTTTTCAAGGATGGTGTTTTTAAGAATCTTTTAGGCATTTCCAGGTTACTACTTGACAATTTTTGAGTTTTAAAATAAAAGCTTATTCTTTGTGCAATAGAAAACCTACTGTTTTATCAAAACATTGTCTGGAAACAGTGAGGACTGTATTTATTTGGAAACTGAAGTCAAAGTATATTTTTATGATTAACGTATATCTTTATTTTTACATGCATGATATATAAATATTGTCTTCCAATATTTAGTGTTTCCTCCATTTAAACATTATAAATCAATATTTTAAGATTATAGCAAATGTTTTTTTTAGATATACATGCTTATTGGGACACCTGGTGAAAGGGCAGAATAAGAGTGGCGCCATCCTGTGTGCTGTGCCCTCCATCTTGTGTAAACCCCCAGCTTGACCCCCTCCCCAGAAAAACCGTTTGAGAGTATTGCCCAACCCTGGCCTAGCCCGCCTTACACAACTGACGCTTGGCCAATCAATATAAGCCACCGACATCACCCCGCCTATTGCTACCCGCCCCCTATAAAACTATTGTGCTTCTGCAAACCATGCTTTTTCTCTGCATCTCACTGCTGCATTGGTAGGTGTGGAAGACTGAGCCCAAGCTAGTAAAAGCACTTTGCTTTTACATCGGAATCGGCGACTCTCTGGTGGTCTTTGGGGATTTCGAAATCTGGGCATAACACTGGGTAGCTCAGATGCTTAAATGTCTTACGTTTGTCTCAAGTCATGATCCCAGGGTCCTAGGATTGAGCCCTGCATTGGGCTGTCTGCTTAGTGCAGACCCTGCTTCTCCCTCTCCCTCTGCCATTCTGTCTGCTTGTGCTCTCTGGCTGTATCTCCACAGCGATTGGAACTTGTATTTTAGGGGCGGTGGGAGAAAAACAGTAAGTTAACACACATGCACATACAACCATGCATGTGCTTACACAATCACACACACACACACACACACACACACACACACACGGTAACTAAGAAAACTGGAATAGGTTAGCAATGTAGAAGACAGGGGACAAAAATTAGTTACTGGGCTTGGGAAATTAAGTTCAGGGTTTGGGAGCAGCCCGCTGCTAGCACACCAAGGTGCTGACTCCCAACTCCATTTCCCCCACAGGCATTTCTTCCATGGGGAGCAGCTTAGCTCGCCTATCCCTCACCCACCCATTGTATGGAAACACAAGGATTGCAGCAGAGATGAAGTGTCTCCCCTGGGGCTGGCCCTTAGCAGGGCCCTGCAGGTTGGGTAGGAGGCTTTGGGCAGCAGCTGGGAGGCTCAAGAGCTGGGAGCAGTGATGCTGTGAAGGAAGGAGGGGAGCGGGCTCGGATAAGCAGGTGTGCAAACAAGGCCATGGGGCTGGCCACAGAATACTCTGGAAAAGCTGAAGACCATGGGCTAGCATAGCTTGGACAGAGTCTGCATCTTCCAGGATTGAAAAGCCAGGATGGCATCCCTATGACCACCATGTAGAGGGTTTCTGAAGCCCTTCTCTTACAGCTAGGGAAATAGCTCTAATTCTGATGAACTAGTGCTACTCTCTCACTGCTGGGGAGAAAGCTAGGTGCTGTTTTCTGGGGAACTGTGGAATGTGCCCAATGGAACAAAACAAAGATGCTCCAGACCAGTACATATAGCCTGGTGCTCTCCCCGCAGTCCTGCTGAGGTCCTTTGATCTCTTTGTTAACTCCTCCACAGAGCTACTCTGAGTGGCTCCTATCTTCCCTGTGTTTTTCATCATCCAGGATACTGCGGTTCTCTTCAACATCACCATCATTTTCCTTCTCTTCTCCAATACCTTTGTCTTCCAGTCTGGTCTGGGCAACCCTGTTTTCCATAAGTTCAAAGGGATCTCATCTTCACAGCTGTGTTCTTTGCCCCCAGCATCTTCCTTCATGTCTGGGTCATGAATTTACACTGGAAAAGATCCCAACTGCTTTGTCCAGGACAGAGGGACTTCTGTTTGTGTTCCAGAGACTAGCATGGCAGTCATTATACTGGTACTTCTGCCAAGGGACAGCTGTGAGACTGAGTGGTCCTCGCTTTTTTATGACTGCACAAATTCACCAAGACCAAAGGTGATCAATTCTTGCCACATTGATGGATGCCTTTCCTTCCTCATGGAGGCTACATTTGTGCCTCTGTGGGACATGGGTTGTCCCTATGCACAGGAAACAGTTTAACTTAGGTAGGACAGGATCAGGCCACTTGCTGAAGAGTTAAGAAGATAGGTCCTCCCTCTTGCAAATTAAGATGTTTCCCAATACAGATTCAGTACATAATGATCCCTAGCCTCCACCTTGGTTATTCCCCCCACTTCCTTCCTGCTCTCCAACTCTTTTCCTCACAGAAGGCTGAGGCTTTATCCTTGAGAAGCTGTCATTTCACCTGGTACAGAAGGGGCTGCTGGTAACTTCTTTCTTTATTCCACACACTGATTAATGACTAAAGGTTGCAAAGAGTGACATTTTAAACTCCTGACTGATCATGCCGAGACATTTAGATTTTATACCCAAGCCTCCCCTAGGAACACTGGAAAAAAAAATTTAAGTAACAATAAAAGAAAAAAAGAAATTGAATTTTTCTATAAAAATTTTTCTTATTTGCAAAATCAGTATTATAACTCTGAAGCCTAAGGGTTCGTACATAAACTAACATTAAAGTCATCTGTATTTAAGTTCCATCTTTTAAAAGGGGTTTTATTTTTGATTATATTAACATTTAATGACTGTAAAAGTAGTGTTCAGGTGTTAATAGACTAGATGTATATATTTATACAAAAGTATATCCCCTGTTGAATTTCATTGGCCTACACTTCATACATTTGTATAGAATTTTGGATGATTTTAAGAAATATCAAAAGTATGTATACACAGACATAAGTACATATGAACATATGTATGCACACGTGTGTGTTGTATGGAAAGAAGGTATACCCTAGTGTGTTCATCCTGTTTCTCCAAACAAAGCTTGGGTATAAATCTTAGCTCCTGATACACACTTCCTTGCAATTCTTTTTTTCTTATCAGTAAAACATTTGTTCTGTGACTATGACCTTGGCATAGTTATCAGATACTGTTTCTTACATAGTATACCACTCACCCATTAAGCACCTGCTAAATAAACTACATTAAATTAATCCATGGTAATTTCCATTTTTTATTAATATATTACTATGTTGGGGGGGCCTGGGTAACAGAGTAAATAGGTTTTGACAAAAGTTTTAGAAAATGTACTTTAACCCAAATGAAAAATACCTTACTTCTGAAATTTCAAATATATGACCCGTTAATTAACAAGTATTTTATATATAGGAGCCTTCTCATTTTTTATCTCCCAGTAAAGTTAACCATAATATTTATTTATCAGGTATCTTATGTACATACAATATGTACACACATATTATTTAACAGTAGGTATTTGGGGATGCTTTAAATATGCATCACACACATTATACACACATGAAGTAACAACACTAAAAGTCTAAGGACTAGCTTTCAGGTTTTCCTAAGCTGAGATTTACCTCCTTATGTTTTTAGGTATCATGAGTCTGCCTCATAGAAAGTATTGGCTTGGTTTTGTTGTTGTTGTTGTTGTTTTTGTTTGTTTGGTTGGTTTTTAAGCACATTTATGTATTTGGGAATCAGAGAGGGAGTGAGCAAGCACACAGAGGGAGAGGGAGAAGGAGAAGCGGGCACCCCACTGAGCAGGGAGCCTGATGAAATGAGGTGCTGGATCGCAGGACTCCAAGATCCTGACCTGAGCTGAAGGCAATCATTTAACCAACTGAGCCACAGGGATGCCCTGATACTGGCTTTAAAAGTCAAGATAAATGGTCTTAAGTTCTATAAGGACCTGTTTTAAAATACAAGCCACCATCTTGCTTACTCAGAAAAACAGCTCCAGGTGTTATGAACAATGGCCCCTGGAAAACAAAGGCAAGCCAAGTTGGGGGAAATGTCCAATCAGTTAACCCCCTTTACCTCCCATCCTGGGAGCATCCTGGGAGGTTTTTATGCAATCTAAGAATGCGCAGCCCTGTTACCAGTACTTGGGCTCAGGTGGGAAAGCCCAGGTGCCTTCAGCCTCTGGGGTCCAGGGGCCATGGAAGTGCAAATTAACTCAGGCAAGCCACATGAGTCGGATCAGCTCAGGGTGCAGTTTTCCCCTATACAGTGGAAGTGTAAATTAACTCTGGGTAGTTACGGAAGCCTAGTCAGCTTGTGATTTGGCGGGAAGCCCTATAAAAGCTAGCCTGAGAAATTAGGCGAGGTCCTTCTCCCCAGAGAAGCAACACTGGCTGGCCAGTAAAATTCTGATGCTTTGCATGAAATAAAGCTTTGCTTGACCTTCACTTTTGTATCAGTCTCGTTTCTTTGACCATGGACCCTATTATTATTTGGGGGCTCTTGCCAGGAACAAACGACGAGGGCTGAGCCAGCATCAGAATTTTGGGGAAAAGCCTGCAGAGATAAGGTAACATATGGCAAGATCTCAAGATTCTGTTCTGTTCTGTGTGCCGAGCTCCAGGAGAGTGGCCCACCAGGGAAAAACTGGATGCAGTATAACTTCCCAGGGCTTGAGTAGATGTGGGGATGCCCTATCCTTCCATCTGTGGTCACCAGGGGTTTCTAATCTCTCTCAGTGATCAGGGGACTGAGAAAAATCCCCATCTGTGGTTCCCAGGGGGTTAGAGTCCCTCTGGGTGACCAGGCCATGTTTTGTCTCTGTCTTGTCTTCCTGTTACTTCTTGTGTTGTTCGTTATGTATGAAGAGATGGGGCAGACAGGGAGTAAGGGACCTGTGACATCCCTAGATCTTGTTCTCCAGCATTTGAAGGATTTCCAAGGTAAATCCACTAGTTGGGTGACAAAGTTTATCCAGGAAGACTAAAAACACTTTGGAAGTTAGAGTGGCTCACTTTCTTTATAGGATGGCCGCCAGAGGGAATGTTTGACTTGGCCCAAGTCTACTCTACCCAGAGTAAGGTCTTTGATTTCCACCGAGACCAAATACTATATACATCGGTATGGAAGTGCCACCATCATGGCTAAAACATCACCTTCCCCCCTCCATGGGACCCAAACACTGTTGAAGGCAAGGAGAGTCTCCATTTCTATGGCCAGGCTCTGTTGGGGAAACCCCGGGCAGCTGCAAGGAGACCCATAAATTTATCTAAGATCAGTGGGTGTCTCAAGATAAGGCTGAGTCCCCAGGGGCTTTTCTGGAAAGGCTTATTGAAATCTATAAAATGTACAGCCTGATTGACACTGAGGCACCAGAAAACCAGAGGGCAATTAACCTGGCCTTTGCTAGCCAGTCAGCCCCAGACATAAGAAAGAAACTACAGAAAATTGAGGGATTTGAAGGGAAAAATTTGACTGAATTAGTGGGCATAGCAGAAAAGGTGTTTAACAACAGGGATGCACAAGAGGATGAAAGGCAGACTAGGAAAATAGCTAAGGTTTTGGTATTACATGAAATGGGAAAGAGATAGGTGGGAAGAGGCCAGTGGAAAGGGAAGAAGCAGGTAGGAGATGGTCAATGGAAGGAAAAGCTTAAACATGGAAAAAGCAAATGGAGAGACTCAGATTCAGATCAGTGGGCCTACTGCAAGGAGAAAGGACACTGGGCCAGGGAATGCCGTAAAAGGAAAATGGCAATCCTGGCCACCAAAAATTGAAGAGGCTATGGTTTGGAACCCCTCCCCAAACCTCGGGTTAAAACTGAGGTGGAGGGGAAATTGATTGACTTTTTGGTGGACATGGGAGCCCAATTTTCATCATTGTTAGGACCTATGGGAAAACTATCTGGAGAGGAAACCTGGGTACAAGAGGCAAATGGCACAGAGACATAAATGGACAACAGAGGACTTTGAATTTGGCCTCGGGAATCATTAAGCATCGATTCCTGGTCCTTCCTAATGCCCCATATACCCTGATGGGAAGAGACCTTCTCCACAAGTTATAGGCTGGCATTCAGTCCTTGGAGGGAGACATGACCATGACTTTGGGGCAACCCGCTGTGCAGATGCTTGTGGCAGCAGTGGATAAACACCTCCTTTATGAGCCAGTCTCAAAACCAGAGACAGAGGAGGGAGGACCTCTACAAACCCTGAAGATTGAGTTTCCCAAAGTCTGGGCAGAGGGAAATTCTCCTGGCCTGGCCAAGGGATAGCCTCCAGTACTGGTACAGTTAAAAGCGACCACTGCAGCTGTTCCAGCCTGGCAGTACCCCCTCCCTGGGAAGCAAAGGAAGGGATCAGAAGATATCCATCTGAGTGTGTCTAACCCCTGTACCCTACTCTCCCTCCTGGGTCCCAAGAGAACTGTGATAACATCCTAGATCTCAAAGATGAATTTTTTCTGCATACCTCTGGCAAAGGAGTCTCAGCCCCTCTTTGCTTTTGAGTGGTCTGACCCACAGGAGAGATTCTAGGGCCAGCTCCCCTGGACAAGACTCCCCAAGAGTTCAAGATCTTTGATGAGGCTCTACATGAAGATTTACGTGGTTACAGGTCAGTATGTTAATGACTTGCTAATAGCCACTAAGGACTGTGAGTTATGCCTACAGGAGGACAAGAGCCCTTTTACAGACTCTGTGGAAAAAGGTTATCAGGTGTCAGCAAAGAAAGCACAGCTTTGTCAGAGCTACGTTCATGGAGATTGCCTGACCCCTCTATGAGCTAAGGGAGGACTCACTGCAATAGAGTGGAATGTCAGGCGGTAAATGCAGGAGGAACCAGGATGGGGAGAGGGAAGAGAGTGAGCAGTAGGGAACCAGGAGTTTATTGGGAAGTAAATTTTACAGAAATGAAACAGGGAAAATATGGACACAAGTACAAGCTTTTGTGGATACTTTTTCAGGCTGGGCGGAGGCTTTCTCCACCAAACATGAGATGGCAGAGGTAGTAGCTAGAAAGCTACTAGAGGAAATAATCCCTAGGTTTGGGTTTCATCTGGCGATTGGGTCAGATAATGGCCCCGCATTTGTGAGTTCAATTTCACAGGCACTGGCCAAGGCTGTGGGCACAAATTGGAAACTACACTGTGCCTACCTGCCCCAGAGTTCTGGACAAGTAGAAAGAATAAACCAGACTCTTAAAGAGACCTTGACAAAGTTAATTCTAGAGACTGGTGGTGGATGGGTGGATCTCCTTCCCTTCACCCTCCTTAGGATGCGGTGCACCCCCTATTTAAACAAGATTACCCCATTTGAAATAATGTTTGGGAGAGCCCCATCCCTCTGCCCACAGCTAGAAGAAATTGCCTTGGCAGAAATGACTGATCAGTCAGTACTCCAGTCATCACAGGTGCGGCATTCTGTCTTAAAGAGAGCTCATGTGGGAGTCTAGGCTGCCCACTCTGGGACAGAGGTTGAGCCACATCCTCATCAACCTGGAGATTTAGCCACCAGGTGGGAAACCTAGAAACTTGCTGGAAAGGGCCATTTACTGCCATCCTGATCACCCCCATGGTGGTAAAAGTAGAAGGCTTCAGGACCTGGATTCACACGTGTCATGTCAAACGAGCTGAGGACGAGAAAGCCCCCCAGAGATGGACACAGCTGCCAATGGACCCCACCGACCATGGACTGAAGCTAAGACTCAAAAGACAATAACTTTGTTGTTACTTTTATTGTTGCCTAATAATATGGGAGCTTCTGAGTCACCTTATATATTTGAGAGTGATTGAACATTTTTCCATCTGTGTGCAACTGGCTCTGATTATTAACCCTCTCTCCTACCCTTTCCTGGGCAACTGAAATTGGTCATGGTAGATTTTGTTCATAGATTTGAATGGATTTTTGGCTGTTACTAAGTTTGGAGTATAGATCTGGGAAAGAGGTTTTATTTCGCAGAAGGGTCAACGATTTGACCTTTTCCCAAAGAGAAGAAGGGAATGTAAGGACCTGTTTTATAATCCAAGCCATCATCTTGTTTACTCAGAAAAAAAGCTCCAGGTTTTATGGACAAATGGCCCTGGAAAACAAAGGTGAGCCAGGTTGGGGGAAACGCCCAATCAGTTAACCCCCTTAAACTCACATCCTGGGAGCATCCCAGGAGGTATTTAGATGCAATCTAAAAATGGGCAGCCCTGTTATGGGTACTTGGGCTAAGATGGGATTGCCCAGGTGCCCTCAGCCTCTAGGGTCTGGGGCCATGGAAGTGCAAATTAACTCAGGCAAGCCAGGTGAGTCAGGTCAGCTCAGGGTGCAGTTTTTCCCTATACAATGAATGTAAATTAACTCTGGGTAGTTAGGGAAGCCTAGTCAGCTGTGATTTGGTGGGAGGCCCTATAAAAGCTAGCCTGAGAAATTAGGCATGGTCCTTCTTCCCACAGAAGCGATCCTGGCTGGCCAGTAAAATTCTGATGCTTTGCATGAAATAAAGCTTTGCTTGACCTTCGCTTTTGTATCAGCCTTGTTCCTTTGATCATGGACCCTATTAAGTTCAACCAGATTTGTGTTTGAAAGTAAAAGCCTAAATGCTGCTACATGCAGGTAATTTCAAATACATCTAACAATTATAATTTTTACAAATGTCACAATCTGGGCTAAATAGACAAAAGTGTAGGTTACTAGGAATATTTCTACCAAAAATATAATGCTACAAGGATGGGTAGAAAACATATAATAGAATTGCTCTGGGTAATACTTTATAAAAAAAAAAAAGCAATGTCACTTCTCTGATATACATATTATTTCATTAATTTAGATAAAATACTGTGTGCCCTGCTACACTTTTTTTAAAAAACAAAATTTTGGATGCTGCATATACTCAGGAAATAACCCAAGTCATTCTTCATTAACAGAGGCAAGTTTTAAGTTACTACCTACTATTAAACTAGACTTAAATTTGAAATACCAGTACATTACTTCTTCCTCCATGAGCACTCTAGGAGACCCATTTCACCTTTTTATGTTTTATAGATACATGTTACATACTTTTCCAAATTCAGCTATGAACTATATTGAATTGGTCTTTATAATTCTCATTCAAGAGGTTTATATTTTTACACATTTCTTCATTAAAATATGTATTGTTCTGTGCATTCTCAAAATCTTTATTAATGGAATTCAATCCTTTCCCAACTTGATCTTTTCATTCACTGTCTTATTTTAGAGTTGCACAAAAAGTGGTACACATTGATGTTAACTGTATTATATTGCATGCATTAGTCATTATAGCCACCTATGATAAAAAAAAAATCCACATTGAGATAAATTACATATAAATGCATTCCAGTACTCCATGCAATACATTTTATATCACCCTGAGACAATGTGGTGAGAAAAGAGCTGAAATGATTGCCACTTCATTTTACTTCCTTCTTTCATTTACACTTAAATAAGAACATTTTTTATTACCACCAGTATGGCTATTTTTATTTAAGCAGAGTTAAGATATGAATCCTCTAACTATAAAATACAGATCGGTAAATCAAGGATTTAATATGTCGACTGGCCTCAGTTTGCAACGCAGTTTATAGTGCACCTGTGGAGAGGCACACGGGGTTGGATCGTGATGCTATGAGCCTTATTAGATCAAATCAGGCACTATGTTATCAAATGCTTTTTGTATTATGTGGGTTGGGAGCTTAAGAATCATTTTTTAGCAAAAAGAATATTTACTATAACATTTTATGAAAGCTACACAGATCATTTCACTAGAAGGGCAGTAAAATAGGTCTGTGCCCAATGAAGCTGAGTATGCCATATTTTACGGACAATCTTAGAAAGATTCTTTCTTGGAACTGATGATTATTATTTTAAAATGAATTACATTCTGATATATTTTCAAATGGGCATTTTATCATATTCTTCTACATTTCTCTAAAATACACAAGGTAAATACTGTTATCCAAAAAATGAATTTTCCTATGATACCAGATGGGCTAAATAGAAAGCAAAGCATTTTTTAAAGAAACAAATTACTTTATATGCAACTCAGAGTTGCTGGAGGACACATATATTCATGTTTTCCCTTAGGGGGAAAAAAAAGGTTTGACATTAGTGAAACAACAGATTTCCTTTTCAAGCATGCACAAGATCAGAAGAAGATGGGTAAGTCCATTCATTGGTTTCTGTTTAGGACTTGGTTAACAGCATGCAAAAGAATGAAACGATCATTTTCTTATACCATACACAAAAATAAATTCAAAATGGGTTGAAGACCTAAATGTGAAGCATAAGACCATAGAAGAACTATGGAAGTACTACAGGAGAACTCAGCAAGTCAATTCTGGCATTGGCTATAGGAACTTCTTGTTCTGAAAGTCTCCTGAGGCAAGGGAAACAAAAGTAAAAATAAAACAAAAAACAAAGAACAAAAACAATAAAAGTGAGATTTCACCAAAGTAAGTTATCTTCTGATTATTAACTATCTTGTTAATAGATATGTATGTATATGTAATATATGTATGGCCTGGCTTCTTTTCAGATTGACAGATCTTGGGGCACCTGGGTGGCTCAGTTGGTTAAGCGACTGCCTTTGGCTCAGGTCATGATCCTGGAGATCCCAGGATCTAGCCCCGCATCGGGCTCCCTGCTCAGTGGGAAGCCTGCTTTTCCCTCTCTCACTCCCCCTGCTTGTGTTCCCTCTCTGGCTGTGTTTCTCTCTGTCAAATAAATAAATAAATAAAATTTTTTAAAAAAGAAGATTGACAGATCTTTTTACTGGTCATGAAGATATATCCCCGTGTCCTCTATATGTTTGTTATTGTTTTTTGGTGATTGTCCCTCTTTTCATTTGCTAAGTATATAATCAGAAAATTAGAGGAATACATACTTGGCAAGATATAAGAACTGTTCACTCGATGACCTCCTATAAGATGACTTATTCTTATTTTTACTCTTATAGCAGGAACAAATATTTATATGGAGTGGCCCAAAACTTATCAACTCTATTTTTTCAGTGTCTATTTGACCAGTTGAGAAGCCTTATTGCCTGGTTCCTTAGAAACATAAACCTGTCATTCTCAGTATACATGTTACATGGTCTTTTCTTTTTCTTCTTCGATTTCCAATAATTTGCTCAAAGAAGCTATAATTTTGGGGACACAGTCACCCCCCCCCACACACACAGTAGTAATTTTAGCACAAGTACTGATATACTGATTTTCACAGTAGTTTCAAGTACAACGAATTTAAGACTGTATCTCCAGGTGGCATTTTAAAATGGTACCAGGCTAGTAAAGAATCACTAAGGAATGCCACTTAAGACCCAGGAATTATTTCAATACAAATGATACTCAAAATCATAGTTATTTTACACCATTAGAAAATAGACATGGGGGGTGCCTGAGTGGCTCAGTTGGTTAGGCGACTGCCTTCGGCTCAGGTCATGATCCTGGAGACCCGGGATTGAGTCCCACATCGGGCTCCCTGCTCGGCGGGAAGCCTGCTTCTCCCTCTCTCACTCCCCTTGCTTGTGTTCCCTCTCTGGCTGTGTTTCTCTCTGTCAAATAAATAAATAAAATCTTTAAAAAAAAAAGAAAATAGACATAGGAATATGAACCCTGTGAATACAAAAAATTATCAAGTCCCCTGCTAGATGAGACCCATGGTGGATTTAAGGAGGAAGAAACTTCCTAATGGTGTGAAAAGGAAATTTGAACATGGGCAATGACTGCCTGTTCCTGGAGATGAGGCAAGAGAAGTAAGGGTCCCTTGTTGCCAAGGCTGAACAAGGGGCCTAATAAAGTAAGGATGTATGTAGCGGAACAGAAGAAAGTTAACAGTAGCTGAACCTTACACAGTGCATCAGGCCCTCAATCCTTCAAACCCACATCAGTCACTTGGCGGATGAAACAGTCTCATTTTTATGGGAAACAATTTATATCAATTTTTTTTAGATACAAGATATCTCACATTTAATCAAATAGTAATATGTTTTCACATTTCTCAATATTATATTAACACTATCAGACCCAGATATTTCCAGTTGTTGGGATTATCAGAAATGGATTAAGGTAATTATGATTAATATGTAAAATAATTTAGAAAAGTAAGCAACATGAGGGAATAAATTAATGCTTTTCTATAAAGAGATGGAAATTTAAAAAAGCATTAAATGGAAACGCTATGATAAAAAAACTCACATTAGGCATTAAGAATTTTTTTGGATTTCAAGAGAACTGTAAAGAGCAGATAAAGGATCAATGAATACATACATTTCAGCCAAAATGTGGAAGAACTTATCTCCACTAGACCTGCCAAGTAAAGTCTGTTAAAAGAATTTCTTTAGACTGTAGAGAAAGGATGCCATATAGAAAACTAATTCTGAAGAGATAGCAATGCCTGGAAGAATAGATATATGATAAATATAACAATCTCAAAAAAACAAAACTAAAAAAACTCTTCATAAATTAGTAGTTGGCCGGGCGCCTGCGTGGCTCAGTGGGTTAAAGCCTCTACCTTCGACTCATGTCATGATCTCAGGGTCCTGGGATTGAGGCCACATCGGCTCTCTGCTCAGCAGGGAGTCGGCTTCCTCCTCTCTCTCTGCCTGCCTCTCTGCCTGCTTATGATCTCTCTCTGTCAAATAAATAAATAAAATCTTTAAAAAAAATTAGTAGTTGGCCTCATTGATATCCTTCCTCCAGTCTTTAATTAGGCAAAGAAAAGTCAATAAATATATAGAACATTAGAAGAACTGTACCAAACATTTTGACTTAATTCATATTATATAACATCACACCCAATATCAGGTGTAAATAAACATTTCTCTCAAATGTACTGGAAATAATAACAAAACCTGTATGCTGAGGCACAAAACAGACCATATTTTGTTAGAATTTGTACAGAATTTGTTCTGTACTATAGAAATATCCAATTCTAAGTCACTAAGTAGTATGTATCTAGAAAATCTCTGCATGCTTGAAGATTACACAGTCTACTTCTACTAGATCATAGGTCTAAAAATAAAAAAGCTCAAAAATAATTGAAAACAAAAGTTGTCAGTACTTAGATATTAAAAGCTGATCAGTTCTTAGATTTATAACATTAAATGCAATAAAGAAAAAGGAAAAAGGGATCAAGTCTATAATATAATCCACATTAGTTGAGGGATGTCTGGCTTGTTCAGTGAGTAGAGCATGTGACTCTTGATGTGAGTTCAAACCCTGCATTGAATATTGAGATTACTTTAAAACAAAATCTTAAAGAAGCTACTTGAGTCAAAGTTGTAAACATAAAAACAGACAAAAAAACCCAAACCTCTTACATATTTAGTTTATTCCATTAAGGGAGATTATATGCTAGCTGCAAAAGATGTGGTGAACACACCTGAGAAAATACAACATAAAATTGCTCAGAAAATTAAGAATACTAGTAAATTTTCCCAACCTCATAAATTAAATCTCAAAAACAAAACTGAAATAAAAAACTATAGCTAATACCCTAATTAATGCTGAAATTCAGACCACCTACCCATGATCAGGAACAAGACATGTTTCAGCCTTAAGCAGTGAAATGAAACAGTATATCAAACCATATAACTAGTTCAATAAGTCAATAGTCCTAAAGTCAAATGATACCTCAAAATAATATTTTAATAGCTAAGAAAATAGGAACCAGAATGGTATTTTGAAAGTAAGATATTACCAAGACCGAATAACAACCACAATAAATCACATAAGGAATAATAACTTAAGGCTCTTATTCTCATGTTTTCCATATATATAGAAAAATACACACATATGTATTCACACTCTTGTCAATATCAATATTACCTGAGATCTTCCAATATTAAATGTAGCAGATGATCTCCATTTTCAGTGTGCCCTATTATCAGGAAACTATGGTACATATGTGGGGTTTCTAATTCATCTGTAATGCTTTCTAGGAACTTTCAGAATCACTGAAGAGAGGTGATTTCACAGTGTTGGCTTCAAAGAGGACCATAAAACTAGTTCTTGATCCATTTATTAAATAAACTGTGCTGCACTCTTAAGAATCGTTTAAGAACTTAAATGATATATTTAAAACTGTAATATGTGGAGAATATAAGGAAACAATTTAACTCACAATGAAATTAACTTTGGGGATATTATATAGATTTACAGATTATAGCTTTATATAAGACAATCAGGGGTGCCTGGGTGGCTCAGTTGGTTAAGCAGCTACCTTCAGCTCAGGTCATGATCTCTGAGACCCGGGATCGAGTCCTACATCGGGGTCCCTGCTTGGCGGGAAGCCCGTTTCTCCCTCTCTCACTCCCCCTGCTTGTGTTCCCTCTCTGGTTGTTTCTCTCTGTCAAATAAATAATAAATAAAATCTTTCTAAAAAAAAAAAAGACAATCAGATGGTTATTGGTAGCACATAAACATGAAACCTTTCTCACGTAGAGTTAATAGCACTGTAATCTTTTAGTCACATAAAACAAATATTTCGTAACTCTGTTACATTTTTAATTTATAATAATGACTTGTTTCCATGCCTCCTTTCATATTCTTTTGTCCACTCCCAAGGGAAACTCATAGGGCACTGTTATCCTACTTGGCATCAGTGCTGAACACAGTTCTAGCTCAGTATAGGAGTTTTGAATTTAATTAAATTGGATTTTAAGGATAAAGTAGTCATCCCTAAATTCTAAAGAGAGCAGAACAAGACTCTTAGGATCAAAGGTAAAAACATGGACCAACTAGAAAAGCCAACACACAAGGAGGATTTTGACATCAGTGTTTAAAAAAAAGAAAAAAAGAACCTGAAAAACGTTGTAGTAGCCAATTACAGAAAGCAAAACAAAACCAAAACAATTTGTTCAGCACAGTGGAGTATTTTAGTTGTTAATAATGTTAACCTTTCCTGTGACAACCACTTATATACACATAAGTCCATTATGCATTATGGAATAAAATTGACTTGATTATCTACATAGATGTCTACTTCTGCTGTTCAAAGCATGTTCATTACTGAGAAAGCGTGATCATCTTGAGATTGCATGGAGTAAATCCTCAGGAATTACTCAACCATCATCAGGTGAACTATAACATTTTGGATTATAAGAAATAGTAATAAATTACCTCTGCTTAGAATGGAGCAGTGGTATAGTAACTTGTAAATGGATTTAAGTAGCAATGGTACTGCACTGAAAATTTACATAAAAGTTTCAAGTATGAATCAACATTTTTTAAACTAACAGGTAATATATTACCTCTTACATTCTACTAAGTCTTAATCTTGTTATTCTCAACCAGAAATATCAGTATGCAAAACATAGATTGTGCATTTCCAAAATTTGACATTAATTAGGCTGAAGACATTTTTTCACTAACAGTTTTGAACGTTTGGGATAACCATGAAGTTAAATTTCATGACTATAAGGCAGAGTGAAATTATTTCATTTCAGAGAATTAATGAATTTTAAAATTTCCTTTAAAAGTTTTTATTAATAGTAACAACTGTCCACATACCAAACTTTTACTAAACGCATTCTATAATGTAAGAACTCTGATGTCAGAACCGTGTTTTTATTTTTGCCTGACAGATACCTACGTATTAAAGTAACAGGTTATCTCCAAAAAAGTAAATGTAGAACACAAGAAGGGCTATTCCTTTACTACTCTTTCATCAGAAGAAAAATTCTCATCCACAGAAATAAATATAAGCTTAACCTCTGCATAGATTAGTACCATTTTAACAAAATTAAACAAAAATTTGGCAAAAAAAGTGACAGTTACATTTATTTGGTCACTTAATGAATTAAAATTTTTAAACATTTACATTTGTTCTTAAAGTTATGGTGAATGTGTTAAAAGAAAAAAAAATTTTTGTCCTCAAAAAGATTTTAATCTATGTAAGGACATCAGAGAATATGTAAATCTTGAAGGTGAAAATAAAGAAAAATAAAATCAAGTCTCAGAATGTGTGGCACAAAGCAGAAGGAAATATAAGTACTTTTTTTGTATCTTAAATGTCACTTAAGATACAAATCAGGAAGTCAAATGCAGTGGGATTTGCTAAAAATCAAGGTAATCTATGTGCTTTTTATGACGACACATGGTCTGGTTTCTGTGTGATTTACAGTCTTCTCAAACCAATGAAGTTCATACTATCTGTATTTCTTTGAAGAATGTTTTAATTTCTTGTATTGCTATGTAGGTGACCATTATAAGTAAAAACCAGGTAAAATTACACAGTTATTGCATAATACATTTCAAGACAAATTTGTGTAATAAAAACTACTATCTGTATTATCAAAAGATCTAGGTCTTTCTTCATCTTTAGGAGGAACTAGAAAATTACCTCTGTAAACCTGTTTTCTACACTCTAAAATTTTGAGTCTATGAATTTGGTCTAACTCACAACATTATGAGGATCAGATGTCCCCAGTGTGATAGCATTTTTTAATGATGAAAAAATCCGTAATATACATAAAATATTGGGAAGGTTGTAATTCTTGTAGAGAAATAATAGTCTTAGTAGTTCTTTGCCCCTCATCCTGTACTACACAACTTCTTTTCTGCTACAAAAACCAACCAAATCCTCCATGAAATACAAAAATAGCATTTATTTTTAATTCATGTTATATGAAGTCTGCTGGATGGTTGTAGCTCAGATAGTTGGTTCAATTTTTTCCAGGCTGTTAATTTGACCAGTTTATAAGAAATCTGAACTGGAATGTCCATACAAAAATATTCGCTAAGAACTAAATCAATGCATGTATATTAGCCATGAATTTTATAAGCATGCTTCCTTTTATGTTCTCCTTGCCCAAGATAGCACCGAAGTAGCAAAATGTTATTCATTCCCTTCTCCAACTAATCTGATTTTATAAATAAACTTCTAGTCACAAATTTCCATGCTGATTGTTCTAGAAAAATCTGTTTCATGTCTTTCAATGAACCCCCAATTGCCAACAGTTCAACTCCTTTTTGAATTCAACTTCTTATAGTCATTAAGATGAAATTAGTAACATATAACTTGCAGTACTAACATTCTGCCTCAAATTTGTTCTCCCAGAGCAACTTCACTACATGTATTTTCAACCTCCTGCTTTAACCAGGCTAACACTATTAATTTTGCCAAAACAAACTATGGACCACTACTTCTTCAGTCTTCTATAATGGTAAAATTGATAAGCCTCAAGTCAGGTTATCAGTGGGAAAAAAATTAGGACACAAATTACAAATAGCAAAATCTGAAGAGTGCCCATCACTACTGATCCCATGAACACTGCAACATTAGCAAATGAATATTATTAACAACTCTCTGCCCACAAACTTGATAACTTGATGAACTAGAACATTCCTTTACAGAAGATGTATTATCTGAAAAGATCTCTATTAAAACTACTGATTCAGTGATTAATAACCTTCCAAAATGAAATTACCTGTTGCAGGTGGTTTCACTAGCTAATTCTGATACACATTTCAGTAATAATGATACCAGTTCTCTACAATCTACCCCCAAAATAGGTAGCAAACACTTCCTAACTCATTCTGTGAGGTCAGTATTACTCAAATAACAAAACTGAATGGCAACATGAAAAAAAAGAAACTACACACCAAGATGTTTCATGAAAACAGATATAAAAACCTACAACAAAACATTACTAAATAAAATTCAGCCCTGTATATAAATATACACCATGAACAAGTTGAATGGATTCCAGGTGTATAGGCTGTATCATTTTTAAGTTAATTATTATAATCCACATGTTAAACATGAAAAATTTTTATTGATACACAAGATTTGAAAAATGCACATTAATGATTATAAAAAACAAAAACTTCAACTAGAAATAGAGCGCAAAACAATCAAGTTGATTTAAATTAAAACTGATGTCCTATTTAATAGTGAGAAACAAGATACTTTCCCTCTAAGATCATCAACGAGGCAAGGCTATTTTTCCTCACTACTCTTACTAAGCACTGTACTGGAATTCCTTGCTAATGTAGTAAGAAAAAAAGTTACTTAAGTTGAAAGGAAAGAAAAAAATCAACAGCAAATGAAAGCACATGAGAAGCTTCTCAGTATCTTATGTTATTAGGGAATTGCAGATTAAAACAAGTTACCACTGTTCACCTAGAATGATTAAAACCCAAAACACTGACAACACCAAATGCTGATGAGAATGTGGAGGAATAGAAACTCTCGGTCGCTGCTTCCAAGAAAGAAACTGGTTTAACTGCTTACATTTAGAACACAGTTTAGAAGCTTGTTATGTACATCAACTCAGTCTTATCATATGACCTGTCAGTTACTCTTCTGTTTACTCAAATGAGTTGAAAACTTATGTTCACACAAAAAGCTGCACATAAAGGCCTTATTGCTTCATTCATAATTCTAGAATATGGGAAGCAACCAAAACGTTATTCAGTAGGTGAACAGATAGGTTGATACATTCTAACAAGAGAAAATTATTCAGCAACAAAAAGAAACAAACTACCAAGTTTTGAAAAAACAAGGAGAAACCATAAGTGTGCAAAAAGACTAAGTACAGTATCTCTGTAACTAAATGACATTCTGAAAAGACAAATATATGGAGATAGTAAAGAGATAAGTGGTTGCTGGGGATTAGGGGTAAGAGTGAAAGATAATTAGATAAAGCACAGGAAATTACAGGACAGTGAAAATATTCTATAGCACATTGTAATGAAATATAGACATGATACTATGCATTTATCAAAACTTCCAGAATATACAACACAAAGAGTAAACTCTAACAAACTATGTACCTTAGGAAATGATAGCAAAGCAGCAATGATGAAATTTTAACCAACATATCACACTAATGTACGAAATTACTAACATGAAAAACTAAATAAAGGAAACTATATGCGGAAAAAGAGGATACATATCAAATTTGCAGTTTCTATTTCATTTTTTTAAAATATACTCTATTAATTAAAAAAAAAACAACCTAATTTCCAGTCCCAGTTCCACATGTAAGGAACTTGGAAATTCTTCCTATAACAAACAAATAAATAACAAATAGAAACACCAACCAGTTGGAAAAATCAGCAACTCTTCATGGATCTCTAAGAGAAGAGAGGACACAGGGAAAACAAACCAAATGGTCCCAACACTGGACACACAAACACGGGAATGTAGGGGAGTCACGACTTACCACAGGCAGACTCTAACAGAAACCACCACTGAAGGAGAACTAGGGTAGGAAAACCCAAAGTGTAGTTGCGGAGTTCCTAGAGGCTCAACACAAACAACTCTTAGAATTAAAAACTCCTGGGGAGAAAAGCCATAAAGTGGCCCCCACATTTCCCTCCAGGAGCTTGACCAGGTTCCCTCAATAAGTAATGGAGAAAACTTCCCCCACTTGTGTTTTGGGCAGGGGGAGGGGAAAATTTGAAGTTGGCAAATGTTGGTAATTATTGAGGATGAAATGCTCAGTATTTTGGAGCTTATTATATTATTCCTTCTACTTCAGTGAATGTTTGAAGTTTTCCACAGTAATAAAAACAATGACAGAAAGCTTAAAAAAAAAAAATTGGAAAGAAAAGAAAAGGAACTAACCAGAGCAAACTGCTTTCTCCTTAGCAAAGCTTGCCCTCAAGGGAAACCATGTAACCAGAGTCTAACCTGCTGGGCTGTTACAAGATCCAGCTGACTTGCTCAAAGAAAAATCCCCAAGCCCAGCCAGTCCAATTTTCCACAGGAAAGAAGGGAAATAGGCAAGTCTAGACCATTCTAGCCATCCTGTACCATCTAAGGGAAAAGAAAAAATAAAATAAAAAAACAAAAACTGAGAAAGCTTAGGAAGTTCACAGTTCAGAAGAGGCACACATTAACTAAAAAACTAAAATATGAGGCCTAATCATGAGACTATAGAATGCTTCCCCTCTCACACTCCATACTGCAACACCAGATGTCTATTTATCACTGTTCCATTGACCTAGTACATCACATCTGTCTATCAAGAAAAAACAAAACATACCCAAAGGGCAAAGAACAGACAGAGCCAGCATCCCGAAACAGACATGGTAAGGATATTGTAATCATCAGACCAGGAATTTAAAATGACTGTAATTAATATTCTAAGGGTTAAAATGGATGGAGCAGCTAGCATGAAAGAATATGTGGTCCATGTGAGCAGAGAAATAGAAATCCTAAGAACTCATAAGAAATGTTAGAGATAGAATACACTGTGATAGTAATGAAGAACACCTTTGATGGGCTTGTTAGTAGACTAGACACAGCTGAGGAAAAAAATCTCTGCCCTTAACAATATCGCAATAGGAGCCTCCAAACCTGGGAGGGAAAAAAAAAAACAAACCCCTCAAAACAGACGCAATACAATTAGTAGCAATAACATCAATGTAGCTCAGGGTTGCCTACTAATGAATTCTCTAACTTCCAAAAATTTGATGAGAAAGTTGTCCTCAACATACACACTGAAAAAGAAAGCTACTCAATTTGTTGATTTCCAAGATGTTTTATTTGTTTCATTAAAACTGAATACTGAAATGCAACAGATTCAAACATAAAACAATCTTGTCTTAAAGACAGTGGTAAATTACAAAAAGAAAGAAAATGGGAACTATTGGCAAGTGGTGAATATTTACTACATAATAACTTCATATTTTCAGTGGAACTAAAATTCTAGACAACCATAAAAAATATATGTGTGTGTGTTTGCTTTTTAAAATGATTTTATTTCTTTATTTGACAGAGAGAGATACATAGAAAGAGAGGGAACATAAGCAAGGGGAGCAGGAGGGAGAAACAGGCTTCCTGCTGAGCAGGGAGCCTGATGAGGGGCTCCATCCCAAGACTCTCTGATCATGACCCGAGTTGAAGGCAAATGCTTAGTGATTGAGACACCCAGCTACCCTATGTGTGGTTTTCTGTTGCTAGATAAAACATGCTAATTTACTGGTTATGTTTAAATGATGGGAAAATAACTGAAGCGTTTGGAATTGGAAAGAGATATTTATAGTTTACATTGAAAAATAATTATAAAAGAAATTTTCATAGAAAAATATAAAATATAGGCATATTAAAGCCATCTATTTAAAAGAAGAGACTAGGGGCACCTGGGTGGCTCAGTAATTAAGCATCTGACTTGAGCTGAGATCATGATCCCAGAGTCCCAGGATCGAGCCCCATATTGGGCTCCCTGCTCAACAAGAAGTCTGCTTTTCCACTCTCACTCCCCCTGCTTGTGTTCCCTCTCTAGCTGTGTTTCTCCCTGTCAAATAAGTAAAATCTTTACAAATAATAATAACATATGTAAAAAAATAAATAAGAGACTATTAGAATGGAATGAAAAAGAAAACCTGTCATATACAGAATATAATAAATATATTTAAAGCAAAACTATTTTCAAAATTTAAAATCAAAGGAATGCAAAAATATGTATTAACAAAATGAAAGGTGAATGAAGGACACATTTGTTTATATAATACAAAATAGAATTAAGACATAAATCTTGACATTCAGTACTGCTTAACATTAACTGCAAAGAGGTTTGAGCAAATTATATAGAATGTAAGTTATATCTCAATAAAACTATTTTTTTTTAAAAAAGTTTCTTTTTGCCATGACCTTTACAGGCAGCAAACAAGAGCATTACTTGACATCCAACCCCAGGCCAGCAATTGAAAACCCACATTAATGTATGACCCCATTTCCGTTTATTTTCCCCATTCATTTTTTTTCTTTTTAAAGATTTTATTGATATATTTTAGAGAGAGAGAGTACATGAGTCGGGAGAGGAGAAGGGGGACAAGAGGAAAGAGAATCCCAAAGAGACTCCAAGCTGAGTGTGGAGCCTGACTCAGGGCTCCATCCCAAGACTCTGAGATCATGACCAGAGCCAAAATCGAGAGTCACATGCTTAACCCATTGAGCCACCCGGGTGCTCCCCACTCCTTTTGTCTTAAGCACCATGGGACTTACATTGATCCAGCTTAGGTTAAATGAGGAAGGATTTTTGGTGCCTCTGAAGAGAGGCAGCCACCTGAGCTGGGATTCATTACCATTGTTATCTGGTGATTATGTGTCCACAGTATTTAAGAACTACACTGCCAATTTCATTCTGATTTTCATCCTGTTCTTTATCCACCACCTGAACAGTTGACTCACCTAAACCATTTTTTTCCATTTCTCTCATTATCTTTTCCATTTTTCTATTAGTCTTCTTTGTTCTTTAGGACAGCTTCTCATTACCAAAGCAATATATGGGAGATATGGTGGCAAGAGGTTGTTCCCAATGTGGTTTATCACCCTCTGAATGTGAGGTTGAAATAAGGTGGCCCAGGCAGAAGGAACGGCCTGTATCACAGGATATATGGTTGTTTGGACCAGAGGCATAGCCTTTTGGCTGGGTGATTGCTTGTCGTCATAAAACCAAGCTCACCTTCCTTGTATGTGTAACATTTTAAGGGCTTCAGGGGATGTTTCATTATTTAAAGAAGGTAAGACAATCAGGTGGTAAAATTTTCAGCATATACTTGCTCAATTTATGAATTCATTCCTTCCAAATTGGTCAATTCAATTATATCTAAATTCTGGAGGATTTTCTGTGTGTTGAATTCTGCTGAGACTCAGCCCAAACAGTCCATTCTTTTCAATTACCTCTACCATGAAAAAGTAAGTCTCCCAATCATCTAAATAATAAATGAAAGAATGAAGATTTATCAGGCAGTTGCTAAAATTTTCAAACAAAGTCTCACTCTCCTTTGAACTATATTCACAGGCTTCTGCTGTCACCTCTCTCCTGTGTCATATGCTGGAGTATGGCTAGTGACTAATGACCATATCTGAATAAAATTGTAACTGAGCACAGTATTTTTCAAATTCCCAACAGAACCTTCCTTGTATAATAACAATTTTTTCCAATTGTCGATTTTACCTTTAAGATTGACTTTTTTTCTTATGTTTTCAGCAATTCTACTTACATTAAAAATCAGTTAAGTTCTAACCTAGTTATAGTCCTTCTCTGTCTCCTCCTGTCAATCAGCCTTTCCTTATGAATTTATTTTGCCAACCCAACAGGAGTCAAAACTTTTCACTCATAAATAATAAACAAACAAGCAAACAAACCTCTACCATAGAAGTTTTGCTGCTTCATGCTGTGAGGGGGTCAGCAGCTGCCCCTTCATTGAAATCTGAGCCTTTTCCTCCCATGTCCTTGCCTAACCACAAAGTACCCTTGTCATATTGAGTTGTAGGTCTTAAAGTCAATCCTTCTTTTTCACGATGCCAGCCTATAAGATCGACAGTGATTAAATAGTGATTGTGGTCGTGGGTTCTGACTGATAATCAAACTTTAAAGCACAATAGCTTTCACAAAACATCAAGTTCATTAACTTTCATGAAGGTTAAAGATCAGGGATCAACATGCACAGTGGCCAAAGAGCAGTTATCTCTTGACTCTCAGAACCAGTTTTTGAATATTCCCTAAATTCTATATTAAGATTATGGCAGAGATTTGATATTGAATCTTTTTTTAGATTTTATTTATTTATTTATTTATTTATTTATTTGAGAGAGAGAGAGATAGAGAGAGCACACAAGCCAGGAGAGAGGGAGAGGAAAACAGAAGCATACTCCCTGCTCATTGGGAGCCTGACTCAGGGCTCTACCTCCGGACCCCAAGATCATAACCTGAGTACAAGGCAGACACTTAACCAACTGAGCCACCCAGGTGCCCCTGACATTGGATTTAGTAACATGGAGACTTACTGGTTACTTTAACCAAAAAGTTACAGTGTGATCATGGGGTGAAAGTTTGATTAGAGAGGATTAATAAGACATAGAGGAGGCATGACAGGCAGAAACTATAGATAATACTCTCAATGAGATGTCCAACAGAGGAATGGGCAGAGACATGAAGTAAAGGTCAAGTCAGAAATGGCTTTGAAATGGAAGCATTTGCTGATGGTAATAAACCAGTAGAGAAGGAAAAATAAAACATGCAGAAGGAAGAGGGAAGCATCACTAGAATGATGTACTTGTGTATAAAGGATTGAGTACCGCACATTGTTGGAGGACTAGGAATATTTCCAGGTTGTTCTTGTCTGCCATTACGCTATTTACTGTCATTTCAGGATTCATAAGAGGTAAATATATGCTAGCAACTCTTTGTTACATTGCTAGTATTTTGGTTCCTTTTTGAATATTTGATATTATAATTTCTTGTTGAAATCCTTTAGGGTGAATTTTAATTCAAAGAAATGGGAAAATCTACTAATCATGTCCCTATTCTATTATACTATGAAGAAATGTTTTCCAAGATTTTAATTTCTCAGAGAAAACTAAAAAAATCAAAATCAGTGTAAAGGATCCACACATAGCTGAGATTTTTTTAGGCCTTTATGCAGGAAAAGAAAAATTGTAGCTCACACAACAATGGCACTGTAATCAATGATTTCTGCTGAACTCTTTGCAGAGTATTCACAGGATTCTAGGGGTGTTTAATATGCAGGAGACAGACCCAATTACCCAAAGCAAACTGTGTAAATCCATGCTTTAGTTTTTAGAACAATCTTGTCAAAATTTTATTATTGTTTCATAAAAATCTTTTTTTTTTTTTACTTCTATGTATGCTACTGGTTTTTTGTAGCCTACTGGTTTTATATAATCAGGTTTAAGGACTTTAAATACTTTTTGGTCTATATAGAAATGCTTAAAAAATTGATGAGTCAAATTAAAAATATAATTCATCCTCATCACCGTGTTCTATGAATGAGAGATTTATTTGATTATTTAATTCATGCCCCAAAAGATACTCCCCAAAGGTTTTTCTAACTTTTTTCTTGGTAGGGGACGAGTTGATAAGGTTGTTCAGTTGATAAAACAATAGACTTATGGCAGCTATAATCTACTTAGGTATTGTCATAATCTCTCTTTACCAAAAGGCATCTGAAGTTTTCAATGTCACATCTTCAATAAATGGTCCTACAGTTTGGAATTTTGGAGAATAATCATGGTAAGTTTATTTTAAATTATATTAAATTTATTTTAAAATATAAATATTTTAAATTAATACAATGTATTTTCTCAAGTTGGAAGCTTAATCTGTTCTTTTAGCTTTAGGTATCTTTCATAGCTTATCAATATGAGGTAAGATTGAAAACCACAGTGGATGCATTGCTGTATAAATGCATTGCTGAATAAAAAATAAGAAGTAAGTCAATGATTACTTTCCCTATTGTATAAATAGGTGAAGAAACATATTTAGCACACATCCCTTCCATCAACAATATCAATGAATCATCGCTACCTGTATGTTTACCCCAAATATTTTATATATTTAACTTATCCTACTTTGATTTTATTTTGAAGTACAATGACTGACTCTCCCCCAAACAATAAGAGAGTCTGTGGTAACCTTAATTTCAACATGTCAAGTCCTGTTTCTTGATAACTGAAATGTTAGCCTATGTTCTAACAGCACAAATGCATTATCCATAAGTTGAATTTGTAATTATTTTCCCAAACAAGGAAAATTTGAGAATAAAAGAGGCGCTATTAATTGTAATAAAAGAAGAGAGGGAATAACCAGGACTGTCCCAGGCAAACATATATTCATAGTGACTTCAATTATGAAACATTGTTGACAGTTTACCAATATATCCATTTCTAAATTCAATGGTCCCCATTTTCCTTTTTTCATTCATGAATCCTACTGTAGAGTCTAATTTAGATAAAATAGAATGAAGTTGAACAGCAAGGAGTCTGTACCCAGACCGCATTGGTTCAAATCTCAGTTCTTCCACTTAATATTTGTGATATCTTGGGAAAGGTATGTAAACTGCCAATGACTTATTTCTTTTATCTTAAAGTGGAACTGAAGGTTTCAGTAAATATTTCATATATTTGTAAAATAGTTAAAACTGTGCCTATCATATAGTAAATGATTAATAAATATAAATTACCATTATTGTCTGAAATATAGTACAGTAAGTTCTCTACATAAAAATCAGAGGCAGGGAAGCCCAAACTGTGGTTTATTATTATATTTTCTTACTTTTTCATAAACAGAAGAATTAATGGTAAATTAAGTACAAACAATGAAGAATGAAGTTTGGGTGACTAGATAAGAGGAAGAATCTGAATTTCCCTTCAGCTCACATCCCTGCAGATTTGTGTGTGTACATTGTAAGAGAGGTTTATTTATTTCCAAAGACTTTTAAGAGAATTTTTAGATGTGTAACCAAATTGAGATTCTTAAAGATACCTAGAGCCCACACACACATATAGCTGCCACAACTATCAACATCACTCCCCAGAATGACACATTTCTTACCAAAGATGAACCTACAATGACATGTAACAACCACTCAAATTTTTAAAATTTATCTTGTTGTAAAAAACTCTTGATATCATACATTCTATGGGTTTGGACAAATGTATAATCATATATACCCATCACTCTAATATCACCCTGTATTTTCACTGCCTAAAAAATCTTCTGTGCTCCGTGTGGTCACTGCTCCCTTCTTCTCTCCCTCACAGTCACTGATCTTTTTACTGTATGGAAGATTATGTCTTTCAAGGACTTGCTCCCTATTATCTAGGCTACCAAATTAGTGAACATAGATCATTCATAGTATTCCTTTATAATCATTTATTATCCTTTCAGTTTCCATGGAATCTACCGTGATGTCCTCTCTTTGATTACTGGTATCAAAAATTTGTTCCTCTTTTTTCTTATTCAGCTTGGCTGGAAGCTTATCAATATTATTGATCTCTTCAAAGAATCTCCGTTTGTCTTTATCATTTTCCTATTGACTTCCTTTTTTCAATTTCATTGATTTATGCTATCATTCTTATTATTTCTTACTTTCTGTTTGCTTTGTATTTTATTTTCCCTCATTATTATAGTGTACTGAGGTGGGTAGTTGGCTGCTTGATTTTAGGTCTCTCTTCTGTTCTATATGTGCATTCAATGCTATAAATTTCCCTCTATGACCTGATTTTTGCTATATTCCACAGTTTGGTAAATCATGTATTCCCTCATTCAGTTAAATATATCTTTTGACATTTCTTTTGAAATTTCTTCTTTGACCCATATGTTATTCAGAAATGTGTTATTTAATCTCCACCTATTTGAAGATTTTCCAGTTTTGTTTCTGTTATTAATTTTTAGTTGTATTCCATTGTGATCTGAGAGCAGAGTATCATTTCTATTCTTTTAAATTTTGTTAAGCTGTATTTTATGGCCCAGAATGTGGTCTATCTGGGTAGGCATTTCATGTGAGCTTGAGATGAATGTGTATTCTATTGTTAAGCTGTCAATTATATCCAGTTGACTAATGGTGTTATTAAGTTCCACTGTGTCTTTACTGATTTGGGGCCAGCTAGATCTGTCCATTTCTGAGAGGGGTGTCGAACTCTTTAACTATGACAGTGGTTTCATGCATTTGTCCTTGCAGATCTATCAGTTTCTGCCTTCTACTGTTTGACGGTATTATTAGGTGCATATACATTAAGACTTGTAACGGAATTCTTGAAGGATTGACCCCTTTAATATTATGTAATCCTGTCTCGATCTCTGGTAACTTTCCTTGCCTTGAAGTTTGCTGTTTGAAATTAATAGAACATACTTCTTCCCTCTTTCTTTGATTAGTATTAGCATAGTATAATTTTCTCCATCCATTTACTTTAATCTATATGCATCTTTTACTTGAAGTGGGTTTCTTATACACAACATATAGTTGGGTCATATTTTGTATCCACTCTGGCAATCTCTGTCATCTAATTAGTGCATGAGACTATTGATAATAAAAATGATTATTGATATAAATGAATATCTACCCTAATTATTACTTTTTTCCTATTTGTTGCCCATGTTCTTTTTTCCTAGTTTTGTCATCCACTTTTTTTTTGTCATTTGCAGCGTTCTTCTTTTTGTTTAAGATTTTATTTATTTATTTTAGAGAGAGAGAGAGTGCAGGGGGTGGGAGAGGCAAAAGGAAAAGGAGAGAATCACAAGCGGACTCCAATGTGGAGCCCCAGGCAGGCTCAGAACTCTAAGATCATGACCTAAGCACAAGCCAAGAGTTGGACGCTTGACTGACTGAGCCACCCACATGCCCCTGTTATTTATTTATTTTTTAAATTTGTATCAGGATCCTGGGATCATGACCCAAGTCAAAGGCAGACCCTTAATCAACTAAGCCATCCAGGCACCCCTAAGAATCAGGGATGTTAGCAACTGAGGCACCCAGGTGCCCCTGTCTCTTGTGATTTTGAGAATTTTAGAAATCCATTTTCTCTTTTTCTTAGTATATCATTTGTATTTTTTTTAAAAAAAATTTAGTGGTTATCCTAGAGTTTGCAATATACATTTACAACTAATTCAAGTCCATTTTCAACTAGCAATAGATCATTTCATGGGTAGTGTACTTCATGTTACAAAATAATCCTAAATCCTTCCTCTCATTATCTTGTATCTTAGTATGCATTGTAATTTATTCTTGATAGCTGGACATGATGTACTAGGTAAAAGGAACTGCTATAAATAGGCCTTTATTAACATAGTGGGGGGGGGTGCCTGGGCAGCTCAGTCGGTTAAGCATCTGCCTCCAGCTTAGGTCATGATCCCAGGGTCCTGGGATCGAGCCCCACCTTGGGAGGGAGTCTGCTTCTCCCTCTCCCTCTGCCTCCCCCCACCCCTGGCTGGTGTTCTCTCTCTCTCAAATAAATAAAATCTTTAAAAAATAAAATAAAATAATAACTTATTGGTTTGAAATCATTATGAATGTAAACTTCATACTATTTAATAAGTAGAAATTTTAAAAGCACATTTAATTTTTTTCAGTTAAACATTTTGGGTCTGTTTCAAGGTCCTAAAATGTTAACCATGTAAATGACCATTATGCAAAGCTACATTTTAGCCTGTCAAAATTTAACACTCTCCTTTATAGTTTAGTTTAATATGATTTCATGGAAACAGGTAACAGTTGGTGGGAAAAGATTAGAAGTAGAAAATGTAATATCTTGCTTATAACTACAGTTTATAAAATTATTGAGAAAAGAATACATTGAAAAAATGTATTGTAATTGAAAAAAGAGATACATTGAAAAAAATCAACAAATATAAGTTACACAACATCAACCTCTTCACTATCCAAGAGATTAAGAAGTAATTCTTGTCAGGGGCCTCTTCTGGGATATGCTCCCATCATTGTAGATGTGGGCCCTTCTAACTGGTGAGGGCAAAAACCACACTGGTTGAATATATTTTATATTTTATTCCTGAATGTGTACAAACTATGTGAATCATAGTTGGTTATAGCAAAAAATATGCAAAGGAATGTTTTCCTTTGCTAAGGAAATAGTCATATATTGCCTTAACATGCTTTCTTTTTCTATTTTTCTAGTATGTAATTTCTGTTTTGCCTTGAATTGTATGATTCTTGAGTGTTAATTATTTGCATTTCCTAAAGCAGTGACATACTTCTCTACATATTTCAAACAATGGCAATCAAAAAAATCATGTTCAAAGGAAATCTCACGGTATTACCGTACAATATAAATCTTTGTAATCTTCTTATTCTAGAGATAAGACTAAAAGCTCAGTTGTAGATAATAACTGAGATTTTAAAGATGGAATAAGTACAAAATGAAGCATACAGTGGTGCTCCAAAATATCATAGTAATGCACATCTCTAAAAAGCAGTATTCAGATTGTATCCTACATGAATACCACCCTTGCAGTTTCAACAACTGACAGCTCTGCATAATGGTAATAAAATACAGATACATTTTAGAAATCATTTTCATGAAGGGGATAATTGATGAAAAATGAAATGACCCCATGATATTTTTTTCCAGATATTCAATAATTAAAACTGAAAATACACATCATCTTAATTTTGTTTTATTTTAGGTAAATCACATATGTGGTATTTCTACTTAGATAACTTAAAAATAATTTGGTCTAGTTTTTGATTAAGACCCACCCAGTGATTAAATCCCATAATAATTCTTCCTCACACATGTCTTTCTTTCAACACATATCAAATGAAAACTATTATAAATCATTCTTCAAAAAATTTTAAAGATTTTATTTATTTATTTGACAGAGAGACACACAAAGAGAGAGCTAACACAAGCAGGGGGAGGGGAGGAGAAGGAGGCTTCCTGCTGAGCAGGGAGCCTGATGCAGCACTTGACCCCAGAACCCTGGAATCATGACCTGAGCCAAAGGCAGATGCTTAATGACTGAGCTACCCAGGCGCCCCTCAAAAAAATTTTTTTATGTATATTTTACCTGTTTCATTAGTTGGAAACCTCCTTTATGTAGAGTAGTAGAAGCCAGAAGAACTAATGAAATACATAACAGCATGGTTACATGGCATCCATAAACACCAGTACATGATCAGTGTTCTTTTTTTTTTTTTTTTTTTAGATTTTATTTATTTATTTGACAGAAAGAGAGATCACAAATAGGCAAAGAGGCAGGCAGAGAGAGGGGAGAGCAGGCTCCCCGCTGAGCAGGGAGCCCAATGTGGGACTCAGTCCCAGGACTCTGAGATCATGACCTGAACCGAAGGCAGAGGCTTAACCCTCTGAGCCACCCAGGTTCCCCGATCAGTGTTCTTCTAATAGCTCTTACTGCCTCTATTGTGACTCTTATCACTGACTTTTCCTTGATAGAAAGTACCAAGAAAGCTTTTATTTGCTCTATGAAAGTTGTGGTGATAATGAAATATTTCATATTTGTATTTACAAGTTAAAAAAAATTAAGACAACCTAAATTACTCATCCTTTGGTAAAGTTACATGTGGGGGTCAGGACTAGTTGTAGAATTCAAGATTTCTATTCATTCATTCTCTTTCCTGGCATTATATTGCAATTTCTTTCTTTGTCTCTACACATATTTAATATTGTATACAATGAAGAGCTGTTCTACAAAGAATAAAATCTGAACAAATTGGTAATGGTATTATCTTTTTTAAAAAGATTGAGAGAGAGAGAGAGAGAGAGAGAGAGCGAGCAGGGGGAGGGTTCAAGAAAAAGGGAAAGAGAGAGAATCCTCAAGCAGACTCCCCACTGAGCATGGAGCTCCACATTGGGCTCAATTACAGGACCCTGAGATCACAACCTGAGCAGAAACCAAGAGTCTGTCACTTAAACAAAAAAGCCACCCAGGTGCCCAAATATTTTTATATTTATAAAAGTAATAGTGAGCTCACACCTGGTTAAATGGATGTATACATTTCTTTAAGTAGTTTTTAAATTCCAGGGGGTATACACACTTTTTTGATAGTTCAAAAAAGTTTTGATAGTTGGTATATCTAGTTCATAAAATGTGTGTGTGTATGTCATATATAGCTATATATGACAGATAAGCCAAGATTAGTTTTAAGACCCAGTCATTATTTACTAGCTATAGAGAACAAATACAAATTACTCACAAATCACCTATTTTTTTCCAATAGCCTCCAGATTTTTCTTTGAGGAACATCTCTCTCCAATTAATAGGCATAAAGTTTGAGGCAGATTGACAATAATCACAGCTCCAGAGAGAGTCCTTTGCCAAAATAATCTGAAAGATATCAACCTCTCATCAAGCTAATTAAAATTTAATGTGATCCAAAGGGACTCAGAGTGAAAATGAATGCTTCTGTTTAGTGACTGGGGCAATGATCCCTTTCTCCCTCTCTGGAGAGGTAGGTGAGTAGTCCTGGAGAGTTTTGATAATAATAATTTTACCAAAAGGGAAGTTAGGTTTAAGATTAAGGAGACATAGGAAAGGGCAAAGTTTAAGACAATAACTGAGACTTTAGAGACAAAATTCATTCATTCCATTAAATTGATCCTGAGAACCATCACATCTAACATTTTCCAACCACAAGTTAGTTAATTCTGTTTTCTGTTTCTTAATTTTCTGTAATTATTACTAATTCTATGACATTGGACAAGTTACTTAATTGCCTTGAATTTTAGTTTCTTTTCTATAAAATAGGGATTCCAGAGCATCAATGATAATTAGCACAGCATAGACAATAGAACATTAATAAAGGAAATAACATAGTCTTCACAATTCAATTTAAAAATCCTCTGAGCATAGGGGCTGCCATAATGTGAGAGTACCAATAGGAAAGAACTCCATTTCTAGACCAATGCTGATGACAAATGTGTTCTGCAAACAATAATCACCATTTCCATTAATCAATGAAATTCAAATCTGTAAACCAGAGATTTTCAAATGTGATTTTATTTCTGTCACAACTCCCTATGTATCTAGATTCTAGGTTTACTGAAGTATTTAGCATCAAACAAAGCAGTCAAACAAATTTGTCAGCATCATTATTACACAGGACAAATTAGAGTGATTCTTGGTACTTGGTGCTAAGGAGTTCATATTTGATAATTCACTACCCCGTTACTTACTATGAAGAATAGTGATAATTTAAGAATTGAGAAGGCACTTATACTCTGGAAACTCCCTACAAAATATTAAGTTTTTCCTTTTTTTTTTTAATGTCAATACGTTGAACAACCTAGAAGATATGGATGCATTCCTGGGAACTTATAAAGTTCCAAGACTGAAACAGGAAGAAATTGACAACCTGAATAGACCAATATCTAGTAACGAGATTGAAGCAGTGATCAAAAACCTCCCAAAAAACAAGACCCCAGACCTGATGGATTTCCAGGAATTCTACCAAACATTCAAAGAAGAAATATTACCTATTTTCATGAAGCTGTTTCAGAAAATAGAAACAGAAGGAAAACTACCAGACTTTCTATGAAGCCAGCATTACTTTAATCCCCAAACCAGACAAAGACCCCATCAAAAAGGAGAATTTCAGACCAATATCCCTGATGAACATGAATGCCAAGGTTCTTACCAAGATCCTAGCTAATAGGATCCAACAGTACATTAAAAAGCTTATCCACCACAACCAGGTGGGATTTATCCCTGGGATGCAAGGGTGGTTCAACTTTTGCAAATCAATTAATGTGATAGAACAAATCAATAAGAAAAGAGAGAAGAACCACATGGTCCTCTCAATTGATGCAGAAAAAGCATTTGACAAAATACAACATCCGTTCCTGATGAAAACTCTTCAAAATATAGAGATAGAGGGAACATTCCTCAACCTCATAAAATTTATGAAAAACCCACAGCGAATATCATTCTCAATGGGGAAAAACTGGCAGCCTTCCCACTGAGATCAGGAATAAGGCAAGGATGCTCACTCTCACCACTATTGTTCAAGATAGTGTTAGAAGTCCTAGCAACAGCAATCAGGCAACAAAAAGAAATAAAAGGTATTCAAATTGGCAAAGAAGTCAAGCTCTCTCTTCACCGACACTGATGACATGTGGAAAACCCAAAAGACTCTACCTCCAAACTACTAGAACTCATACAACAATTCAGTAATGTGGCAGAATACAAAATCAATGTACAAAAATCAGTTGTGTTCTTATACACTAACAATGAAAATATAGAAAGGGAAATCAGGAACTCTATTCCATTTACTATAGCACCAAAAACCATAAGATACCTTGGAATAAACCTAACCAAAGAAGTTAAGGATCTGTACTCAAGGAACTACAAAAACCCTCATGAAAGAAATTGAAGACACAGAAAAATGGAAGAGCATTCCATGCTCATGGATTGGAAGAATAAACATTGTTAAAATGTCTGTACTGCCCAGAGAAATCTATACTTTCAATGCCATTCCGATGAAAATTCCACCAACATTTTTCAAAGTGCTGAAACAAACAATCCTAAAATTTATATGGAGCCAGAAGAGAGCCCGAATTGCTAAGGAAATATTGAAAAAGAAAAACAAAGCTGGGGGCATCCGTTGCCTGATTTCAAACTTTATTATAAAGCTGTGATCACAAAGACAGCATGGTACTGGCACAAAAACAGACACATAGACCAATGGAACAGAGTAGAGAGCCCAGATATAGATCCACAAATCTATGGTCAAATAATCTTTGACAAAGCAAAAAAAAATGTCCAGTGGAAAAAAGACAATCTCTTCAACAAATAGTGCTGGGAAAATTGGACCGCTACGTATAGAAAATGAAATTGACCATTCTCTTACACCATACAAAAAGACAAACTCAAAATGGATGAAAGACCTCAACATGAGGCAGGAATCTATCAAAATCCTAGAGGATGACATAGGCAGTAACCTCTTTGACATCAGCCACAGCAACTTCTTTCAAGACACGTCTCCAAAGGCAAAGGAGACAAAGTGAAAATGAACCTTTGGGACTTCATCAAAATAAAAAGCTTCTGCACAGCAAAGGAAACAGTCAACAACAAAGAGGCAACCCACTGAATGGGAGAGGATATTTGCAAATGGCACTACAGACAAAGGGTTGATATCCAAGACCTATAAAGAACTCCTCAAACTAAACAGCCTTTTCTTTTTTAAATTAAATTACTAAATATTCATCAAACACTTTTTATGTACCAAATTGTCTGCTAGGTGACATGGGAAACTAGCTACATAAATTATGCAAAAAAACCCCATGAAAACTTGATTAATACCTCACATAAACAGTAATTTGAGATGAGAATAGAAAGTACAAAGAAACACATATCACAATATCATTCTGCTAAAAAATTGGGTCATGTTTGGTAAGAATCACCTAAATGTGATACCATATAAAATTATGAGTTTATTTTCTTAAATGTACCACAATTATTAGAAAGATAAGTAATGGATGGAATATATTAAAAGATTATTGCTCAACACAAAGATAATTTTAGTTAAAAAGTCATATTTGTTTTTAATATTCTATCTCTTTGTAGTCTCTAAAAATACCTAAATAGATCTAATATTTAATATAAAAATATATAAATACAAATATAACCAATAAAAGGAAAATTGTTATCATTATTAATTCCCCCAAGTATTATTGACATTCTCATGTCCTTATAAAACCTCACTACATTTTATATGTCATATGTTTTCTTTCTTTCTTTCTTTTTTCCTTTTTTTGAGTGGGGTAATCTCTACTGATTTTTTTTTAACATTTTGTTTGACAGAGAGATAGAGAGAGCACAAGTAGGCAGAGCAGCAAGCAGAGGGAGAAGCAGGCTCTCCACTAAGTGGGGAGCCTGATGCAGGACTTGATCCCAGGACCCTGGGATCACAGCCTGAGCCGAAGGCAGACACTTAACCAATTGAACCACCCAGACACCTCTCCACTGATTTTTTAATCCTATTCTTCGATAAGAACTTATACTACATTACTATTTCATTATAGCTCATTTTTGTGTTATTCTTTAGCAACTGTTTTTGACAGCCTCTTTTCTTATATTTAGTGAATTTTGTAATCAGTTGAAGTCTGGCATTTCTATTATTCATTTCCATTTTTAATATTTTATTTTGAGGCTAATAGGTTAATATTTTCCCTGAGTAGATTACTGAGTAATGGTAAATACAAGAATTCATCTAGGTATGTTGGCAGTTTGTTTCCTACATCACTGAAATAGTTTTCTCAGTAAGTGTATTATAATAAAGAAGACTTTCCAAGGAAGATTAAACTAAAGGGAATAGTTGTGTTTTTATTGACTGTTTTGGATTCTATAAAAATAATTATAGATTCCATTATAAAAATAATAATAATGGAAAAAAATAGAAATTAAGGATAAATGAAATCAACCATAAATATTAATTATCTATAATTAAATAAGAATTTAGTGTATTCTATTTTACCATAAGAAATTAAAAAAGGAATAATCTCTCCATTTGGGGCATATAGTTAAAGGAACATAGATTCAATACCTAAAACTGTTGAAATAAATCAGTATAACTGTGGATACCTTGTTATTTCCTCACGTCTTTCAAAAACGGTTGTCCTTTACACCATCCTTTCTTCTCCTTCTGAGTCTCCATTATTCCTAGTACATTACACTTTATTTTAAATTACTAATGTGGAGAGACAATGGGGAGACAGGTGCTGACCCCACTCACAGTTCCTGACGATAATGTAAAACTCAGTAAGTTTAAACAGGACCAGACCTTCTCAGCAGTCAATAAAAAATATAGTGCTACATTTTTTATTAAAATTATCCATCAATGTAATGTATAGCTTGCCGAACTGTAATTAACATTGATGTGTGGTACTTAGAAATGTTCTTAAGAGAGTAGATGCTAGGGTGCCTGGGTGGCTCAGTGGGTTAAAGCCTCTGCCTTTGGCTCAGGTCATGATTCCGGGGTCCTGAGATCGAGGCCCACATGGGGCTCTCTGCTCAGCAGGGAGCCTGCTTCCTCCACTCTCTCTGTCTGCCTCTCTGCCTACTTGTGATCTCTCTCTCTCTGTCAAATAAATAAAATTTTTAAAAAAAGAGAGTAGATGTTAATAGGCCTTATCACAAAGAAAAAAAATGTTTTTCTCTTTCTTTCTTTCTTTCTTTTTGGTATCTATAGGAGATGGTGGATGTTAACTAAACTCATTGTGGTAATTATTTCACCATATACACAAGCTGACTTATATTAAATGTATGGAGTGCCATATGGAAACTGTATTTTAATAAAAGTGGAAAATGATTTATATAAATTAAAAAATTGCACTCCCCCCCACATAAATTTATCCAGAAAAATGTTATTTCACTTTGGCAAACACATGAAATTATCCAGTTTTCAGAGAGGAAACTGAGAGGTGTTTTTCAAAGTTTTATTTAGATTATCTTTGATGTTAGTAAATATAGATGCATTGTATTTGTATTACACAAAATGTTGTTAAGCACATAAAGATCTGCTTTAGCAATTATTTGAGTGAACTTAAGTTTGTAAGGTCAATGTACTAAATACTGTTAAATATAGAGTGTTTTCCCTTTATCTTGATGAGTTCAAATGTAAATGGTAACTCCCACAATCATAGAGTTTAGAAAACATTGAGTAATAAAAGACATGAGCATATTAGATATCTCGGGATATCAGTTCTTTTTATAACAATCAATATACAATGAGACAGATGGTCTCCCTTTTCTATGTTTGTTTTTTTTTAAAAGAATGCATTTATTTATTTGACAGAGAAACACAGCTAGAGAGGGAACACAAGCAGGGGGAGGGAGAAAGGGAGAAGCAGGCTTCCCACTGAGCTGGGAGCCTGATGTGGGGCTCGATTCCCAGACTCCAAGATCATGACCTGAGCTGAAAGGCAGATGCTTAACAACTGGTGCCCCAGGTACCCCTATGAGTGATTCTTCATTAGTAATTAATTCTTGTGTTTTCTTTTTGCCTTTATGTCAAAAAAGTAGTTACTACACATGACTTGTTACTCACAAGAAAGTGAGGAGAAAGGTAGAAAGAACATTGAATCCCCATACACACACGTATGTTTTTCTGATACATCCTCAGCTTGCTGTGTGAAATGTTTAACAGAAGCTGAAGACACCTCAGGAACAGGAAAGCACATGTTTCGGCCTCCTAATCACATCTAGCTTTTCACATTCCATTGCAACAAGCCACAGAGCATCCTGCCCTTGAAGTACTGTTAAGCAGCTTGAGAGGATTTAGGTATGAAAGAAGATACTGTGCATTTAGTTGGTAGAAAGCCAGGAATTCAGTTAGAAACAATAAAAGGAACGTGAATGAAACACACTATTTGTCTGGAGGACAGGCCTGCTTTTTTGGCTTGTGGATCTCCACAGAGATCTTTGATTTCCTGGATAGAGAGTACTGGGTTCAATATTTGTAACATCAGATCATAATTTTTAATACCTATTTTTTAAAAAGAAAATATATAATTGGCTTAATTTGTACAAAAGCCATGTAATTCTTGCACTGAAGTCAATCCAGAACATTTTTGAGGGGAAAACATTGCATCTGTCAATTCATTCATTTGGCCATTATCTTTATTAAGTGCCCAATACTGTTCTTTGTATTAGAATATAGCAGTGAATGAAGAATTAAGTGCTGTGCATTTTCCTAAAGTTTATATTCTAGACAGTGGACAGAGTCACCAAAATCAACAGAAGAATACTATAAACAGTATGTTAAATAGTGATAAGCACCATGAAGGAAGATAAAGCAGAGAGTAAGGGACATGAAGGGTGGAATGGGGGTGCTATAGATAGATTGTTGGAGAAAATCTCTGTTTAAGATCATGTCTAAATATTATAACAGAAGGATGAGGAGGAAAGAAGTATGGGGTGCTGGGTCCATGAAGTGGTGAGTACAAGTGGTGGAAGCATCCAGTGTGTGCTCAGAGATGTCAAAGGAGGGCAGACAAAAGACTGGGTAAGAAAGAGTATTAGTAGATAATGTCTGAGAGGCAACGTGGAGGCCAGATCTGTAGGCCACTGTAAAAATGTTGACCTTTTTGCAAAGTGGTATGGATGTCAATGGAAGTTTTAGAGATTAAACATATGTATTGAAAGTCTTACTCCAGTTCTTTACTGATCTAAGACTATGGAGGAAGGAATGGATGGGAAAGGATTTAAACAGGGACCCTAGTTAGGAGTCTGTTGCAGGTGGCTAAGGCCAAGGTGGTAGGTGTAGGCATGGTGTGAGGTCATCAGGCTCAAGTTGTATTTGAAGGCTGCCAGTGAGTATGGCATGTGACGCCAGAGAGAAGTGAAGATCTGGGGATTGTGTAACATAAAGGTGTGAATTACTAACAACAAAAATGGAGGGAAAGAGGGGGCAGATTGTGAGGGAAACTGAGTTTAGTGTTTTTGAACAGGTATATTGTGAAATACCATTATATGTACAAGTGGAAAATGGAGTAGGCAATTTGATATGTGAGTCTGGATTTCAGGAAAGGCGTGAAAAACAAGAGATGTAAATTTAGGTAGACTAGGACAGGATAGACAGTATTTAAACACGTCAGCATCGTCCTTTAATGCACAAATAAACAGAAGTGGTAAATGATCAAAGAACAAATTTTAGAAACTCAGAACATTAGTCAGCTCTAAAAATGTCTGCTGATCTCACTCCACATAAGATTATAGCCCAAATTTACCATTGTTATGAAATGTGATTAACACAGAACTGTGAGTTTGGGTGTGAATCTTAGTCATATAGTAAAATTTTAACCAGATGAGCTTATAATAACTAGCAGACAGGACATTTTGACATTTTTTTTGTGACTACTATTTGGTCTTAAGTATCAAAACGCTTTAATGAGATAAGGACATGACCTTATTCCTTAACACATATTCACTTCAGCAGCAATTTTTATAAATCTATTAATATATGCCATAAATAGCTTATTGATAGCTATATTTTCTACTTGGTCAATATTGAATTTTTAATATTGGTTATGTTGTCCAAAAGGTTGACTAAAAGTACAAGACTAAAATATTTTGAGACATTACTCTTCAAGGTTATGAGTTGAAGCAGTGCGTACATAACAAATGCTGAAAAATTACTGATTGTTAATGAAACACAAAATATTAATGAAGAATATTCAAGTTTCAGATTATGAGCAATTACAGATGAATTATAATGTATTTAATAAAGACACAGACTGCAAACTCATTCGAATTATAACTAGTAACACTGACTATACTATTTAATAACTTATGGATCCTAATATGAGGTGTCACTGACAGCCTATATATAATTTTAAATGCTTAATTAAAGTTTTGAATTCATCAACAAGGGTTCTCTTATGAAAGTAATGTAGAAGTGAACAATGAAGAGTAAACTGAGTTTTACCAAAGGCACCGTTCATCCAGGTATGAACTACTATGCTATATATTTCAGTACGTTTAAAAATTAGACTATCCAAAACTAGAGTGTGATATCACCTCACACCAAAGTAGTTAAAATTAACAACATGGGAAAAAAGTAGGTTTTGGTAAGGAGATGGAGAAAAGGGAACTCTTTCACACTGCTGGTAGGAATGCAAAATGATTCAGCCACTCTGGAAAACAGTATGGAGGTTTCTCAAAAAGTTAAAAATAGGGGCGCCTGGGTGGCTCAGTTGGTTAAGCGACTGCCTTCGGCTCAGGTCATGATCCCGGAGACCTGGGATCGAGCCACACATTGGGTTCCTTGCTCTGCGGGAAGCCTGCTTCTCCCTCTCTCATTCCCCCTGCTTGTGTTCCCTCTCTCGCTGTGTTTCTCTCTGTCAAATAAATAAATAAATAAAATCTTTTTAAAAAAAGTTAAAAATACAACTACCCTAAGACCCAGCCATTGCACTACTAGGTATTTACCCAAATACAAAAATAATTTGAAGGGATACATGCACCCCAAAGTTTATAGAAGCATTACCAACAATAGCCAAATTATGGAAAGAGCCCAAATGTTCATCTACTAATGATTCAATAAAGAAGACATGGTACAGATATATAGTGGAATATTAGTCATAAAAATAGCAGAATCTTGCCATTTGCAAGAAGATGGGTATAGCTACAGAGTGTCATGCTAAGCAAAATAAGTCAGTCAGAGAAAGACAAATGCCATGATTTCACTCATATGTGAAATTTAAGAAACAAAACAAACAGTCCAAAGGGGAAAAAAGAGAAATGTAAACTGACAGACTTAACTATAGAGAACAAACCCATGGTAACCAGAGGGGAGGTGGCTGGGGGATGGGGATTAAGGAGGGCACTTGTGATGAGCACCAGGCATCCTACGGAAGTGCTGAGTAACTGAGTGGTACGCTCAAAACAGATATTACACTGTATGGTAACTAACTGGAATTTAAATAAGAACACAAAACTTAAAAAAAGAAAAAAAATTAAGATTACCTAACAATAACAACAAGTGATAAATGCCACATCATAGAGGGATGAATTGAGATTTTCATTAACCAAGAGACAGATACTGCTCAACCATGCTAGAAGAAATATTAAACTATACTTTCTTTCTATAGATTCCACAGAAAATATTGTTAAAATTATTGTCACAGGAAGTGAATCTCAATGAGCAATTTCAGTGTCTACTGTAATTTAAATTAGTAACTGGAATTTAAATTGAAAAAATTAGATGGCAAATTATTTGCCTCTTCTGTAACTTAGAAAGAAAACATCGCTTAATAAATATTCCTGAAAATTAAATCTAATGCATTATTTCTAGTAATCTCAGGTGCCATTTTGTATATGTTTATATTTCTCACAAAACTAATATTGACTCTTTCAAGTGTTGACACTGAAAATTTTTTATATATATTATTGTCAAAATCATACAAACTTTCAAATATCATTTTATAAATTGAAAAAGGTATAAACTGAAATGCTGAAATTTCTATTTGTTGACACTAGATGGTGGTAGAACACTTTAAAAAGGTAGAACACAGTCTAAATCAACAAGGATCAAAGAATCAATAAAAATAAAATGGAAACAAAATGCCCAGAGACTAAATGTTTATTAATTTTCAATTCACTAGTTTATTTTTGGAGTCAATTCTGGTTAAATTGGTTATTAGCATCTGGCAAGAATAAGTCTTCAAGTTTTATTTAATTTTTTTCTTTTAAAAAATTTATATAAATTCAATTTAGTTAACATAATGTATTATTAGTTTCAGGGGAGAATTTACTGATTCATCAGTTGCATACAAGATCTAGTGCTCATTATATCAAGTGTCCTCCTTAATGCCCATTACCTAGTTACCCCTTCCCTCCACCCTCTTCTCTCTCTTTAAATTTTAAATAAATTCCAATACCAATCACAGTTCATGAGACTTAAACCCATTTTTCTTCCTCCTACATAGTTACTTACTGGAATATTTTATCAAACTTTTATTACAAATACAATATGGAGAAACTTCTGGTAATTGTGGATTTACAATGCTTTTGCAATAATATAGTCACGAAAGACACATTAATTAGAGTAAATTCTACATTAACAATGTGGAAAGGTAGGTCTTTAAGCTGTGATAGAGCATAATGTTTTTGACAAGGTGAACCATCATGAAATAAAAATGGTCATTTAAATAGTTTAGGTAGTTTAAAGCCACACACAAATCTATCTGTGAAATAGTCATTTTATTTTCCAAAAGCCATCCAAGCAAAGATTTTCATCATATTTCTGAATGGCAGATATCTCAGTGCGAATCCCTCACAACCTCCTTACTGTGGAAACCTATAAAGATTAAATGACTAGCCCAAAATTGCTGGAAATAGAGCCAAGTGTTCTCTGAAACACACCATTTCTGACACTTCTAATTCACCTGTCCTCATGTTATGAGTTATCTTTTGATACTGAGCCATTTTGTCTAGGGAAATAAACAGCCGAGCCAGCATCTGGTTATGTGTATTGCAGTTCATAGCAGAATAGTGTTAAGTATGCATCCAACACAAATGTAATTGTCCCCCGGGTGCTGCCGTTGTTCTGTGCTCCACACCCACATCAGGCTGGGACACACCACTCACTTTGGCAAAAACCGCATGGCTCTATGGGTACTTGACTTATTGCTCATGAGTGTCTATTTGAAGGACATGTATATGCAGTTAGAATGAATGAGATAATACTGCGGTCAGAAAAAGAAAGCTAAAATTGAGGAATTAAATTTATACATGCCAATCATAATGAAGAATGTATACTTGGTGCATCAGACACATCAGGAATAAATTTCCTATGGCACATTTTATATTTGATTATCATAGTTAGTACTACTTCACATCAATAGAACCATACAGACTTTCCTATAACTGCCACTTCTTTTCATAGAATCAGTCATTTTCCTAAGGGCAATACCTGGAACACTGAAGCTAGAAAGTTCTATAAATGAAAACTTTATTGTCAAAGGTATGAAAACTCTGCACAGTCTACAACCGAAGTCTCTACCATGCAATTTCTTTTTGCTCACAGTATATATTAGCAGATTAATGGAGAGCTTTAAGGAACCCGTGGAATTTTTTTATTTGGCTATACAATTTATTTTAACCCTAGAATTTATTTTTATAGAACACATTTTGGGAAATAATGCTCTTGTTTTTGTCTTAACCCTCAACCTGTTATGTTCTTCTCAGTATAAATCACACCACTTCCACTTTCCTAGCACTCACTTGCGAATATTTAACTCCTTAAATATTTAACTTCTGAACATGTCATAGCTTTAGATTTGTCACTCTCAATATGTTCTTGGTGCCATTTTCTTCACATTTCTTCGCTATCTCAAGATAAAAATAAATGCATACGTGAAAACAGCATCCGAGTCTTGACAACAGTTCATATTTAATATGATTTTTATGTTAAGTGATCCAAATACAGGGGGAGACTAACACAAACAGAAGTTAAGTGGAATTCCCTAAGGTTGGGAAATATTCAGCCCTCAAAAATGTATCCCTCTAACAAAGCACAGCATAAAATAACTTTTCCTTTAGTAATAGATTTTCTAATATGCTAATCTTGGTTCTGCCAGTAAATCTCCCTGAACACACACAGATGTTTATGCCTATGCAGTCACTTCATACACGTCAGGCAACAAATCAGGAAGCTAGGAGCCATTATAAAACTGAAATTGATTTTCACAGCAAATTTTCATGAATTTATTATTTATACCATATTATTTGCAGAAACTCATTTAGGCAAATGACAATCCAAGTCACATATTCAATATAACTGCTGAAACATATAGAACCATGAAGATATTTTTGAAAGTTTATCTAAGCCCAACACGAATAAATAATTTCCAATTTAATTAGGCATTTTATTTTGGGAATATAAAATATTTGATTTTTGTTTTTTTCTTTTTTTCCTTTTTTGGAAAATAGTAAATCTTGTATTGGTATTGTGTGGGGAGTGGGGTTCTTTTTTTTTTTTTTAAATATTTTGTTGATTTATTTGACAGAGAGAAATACAGGTAGAGAGGGAACACAAGCAGGGGGAGTGAGAGAGAGAGAAGCAGGTCTCCCGCCGAGCAGGGAGCTCAATGTGGGGCTCGATCCCGGGTCTCCGGGATCATGATCTGAGCTGAAGGCAGTTGCTTAACCAACTGAAGCACCCAGGCGCCCCAGTGGGGTGGGATTCTAAAAGGAATTTATAACACAGCTCTTCAATTGCTAGGTCTAGATCATCTTAATGAGGAATGCGTTCAGTAATGACTCATATCAAGTGGGAACACTGTTTCTAAGCCTATAGAAAATTTCAATATAAGTAATCACAAAACATTTCAAGTTTGCCAAATCACTGAGGATCAAATTCCTTCATCACCCTTGCAGGATTTATTGTGAGTGTTATTTTAAGACTTGTAAAACAATCGCAATGTATTTTATTTCATTCTAAACTCAGTGTTCCCTTGGCATTTTAATTCTCTTGAAAACCTTTTATGCTTCTTGTCTGTTTGTTCCCCGTCAGCTCCAAAGGCCAGCAGTCATACCCAAAGCACCCTTTCAATATATTTCAAATCTGACTTAAGTTTTTTGTTTTTGCTTTTGTTTTGTTTTTGCCCATGCCTTTCGCTCCCAAAAGTCTGGGCCTACCTGAAGCAAAGGGATTACATTCATCTGATGTTTACCTAAAGACCAAGACTCAAGGCTCAACTGAGAAATATCATGGATCTTGTTTTTAATTCATGCATATTCTTTTTGTTTGGAGAAAAGCAGTAGGCTTTTAAGACTAAGAAGTTTAAAATTTATGGACTTTCTCTATCCTTTTCTGTTTCTGCTCACAATCTGGCCAAAGATTTTCTGATCTCCTCTTTCTTGCAATATGTTATCCTAGGAAGATTCTAACAGGCAATGAGTAGGGATGCAGCCTAAGTTCGTTTATGTTTTGCTTCCCAAGTTATTGTAGGTGATAATTTTACCCAGAGTTTCTGACAGCACAGCTTGGATCACATTTTCAATCACTGATAGAAGTTTCTTCACCACCCAATACCCACCAGCAGCAAACACTTAAACTTTCTCTTCTGAAATTGTTAAAGAATTTTCCATTCTTACAGGCATAACATCACTAAAGTTATTTCCTAGTCAAATAACATTTCAATACAAGTAGGAATAGGAGAAGCTATTTTCCAAAGAGTTATGCAGAAATTTGGGTTTTATTTCCATATTTCTGTGAGAAATAGATCACACGTTACTTCTATCACATCATTTGTAGAAATAATCACATGACCCTACTCAGATGTAAAGTTGCTATACAATATCATCTAACCATTGGCTGTGGAAGGGGAGAAGAATCAAAAGTGCTGAATATCACAGGTGTTGTCTAACATTACCAACACACTGAGGTAATTCCCCTGGGTTCTGGGTTGAATTGCGTACTTCTGAAAAAAGATATGGTGAACTTCTAACCACTATACCTAGAACGTGGTCTTATCTGGAAATAGGTTTGCAGATGTAATTAGCTGAGGTAAGCTGAGGTCACACTGCAGAAAGATGGGCCCTTAATCTAATGACTGGTGTCCTCATAACAAGAGGGAAATTTGGATACAGATATACAGAGACGAACTCCAAGGGAAGACAGAGATGCAGAGAGATGTCATATGAAGAGAGAGGCAAATATTGGAGTGATACATCTACAAACCAAGGTGTCCAAGACTGCTGGTGGTCATTAGAGGCTAGGAGGGAGGGGAACACATCCTCCAGCAGAGCTCTTAGAAGGTGTAAACTTGGGCGCCTGGGTGGCTCAGTGGGTTAAAGCCTCTGCCTTCAGCTCAGGTCATGATCTCAGGGTCCTGGGACTGAGGCCCGCATCGGGCTCTCTGCTCAGTAGGGAGCCTTCTTCCTCCTCTCTCTCTGCCTGCCTCTGCCTACTTGTGATCTCTCTCTCTGTCAAATAAATAAATAACATCTTTAAAAAAAAAAAGGCATAAACTCTGCTGACACCCTGATTTTAAATTTCTAACCTCCAGAACTGTAAGAAAATACATTTTCATGTATGAGCCATTCCAGATTGGGGTACTTTGTTGCAGAAGCCCTAAAAAATAAATTCACCATGTACTTTAAACTTATTAGTAAGATCCTTAATGGATGATATATATATATATATATATATATATATATATATTCATTTCATTTTTTTATGTTCAGTTAGTCAATATATAGTACATTATTAGCTATGATATAGTGTTCAATGATTCATTAGTTGTGTATAACACCCGTGCTCATCACATGTGCCCTCCTTAATACCCATCACCTCTCTAGTCCACCCCCTAACCCCCTCCCTTCCAAAACCCTGTTTGTTTCCAAATCCATAGTCTCTCATGGTTTGTCTCCCTCTCTGATTCATTTCAGAGGAAGAGACTGTCAAACTCCCTTGTAAATAAGATGTAAGTTTACCATACTGATAAATGATTTGTTACTGATAACAATGGCAAAAATTTAAAAGTTTAATAGGTTCTCACGTACAAGTTGGTAGAGATGAAAAATGATACAACCACACTGGTAAGTAAGTTGGTAATTGTAAAATGATATATAGATTTACCCTTTGACCTGGAAAAACCACTCTTAGGAATCTGTTCTCAAAAACAAAGTGGCACAGACATGAAAAGGCAAAGCACAAGATTATTCATTGTTGCACTATTTTAAATAGCAGGAGACCAAAACAAAACAAAACGAATAAGCAAAACCCAAATCATTTTTAATCAATGGCACTGTTTGAATTAAGATCCACATAAGAAAGAACTATCAAGAATAGAAAACATCTTCTCTATGCTTGGGTAAGGATGATCAGGCTATGTTGTAAGTGTGAAAACCAAGATATGAAACACTACAAATGGTATTCCATCCTTACTGAAGAAGACACAGATTGAGAATTTAAATATTTCCTTTGCTTCATATGTTTTTTCAACAAGAAGAATACAAAAAAAGAAAAAATAAACAATTGTGTGTGTGTTTAAAGATTTATTTATTTATTTATTTGAGAGCAAGGGAGTGTGAACAGGAGGATGGGCAGAAGGAGAGGGAGAGAAGCAGATTCCCTACTCACTGAGCCCAACGTAGGGCTCTAGCCCATAACTCTGGGATCATGACGGGAGCAGAAACTGAGTGAGATGCTTAACTGACTGAGCCACCCAAGCAACCCTAAAAATATATTTTTTGAATATTTATTTCTTTATTTGTCAGACATAGAGAGAAAGCACAACTAAGGGGAGCAGCAAGAAGGGGCAAAGTCCCTACTGAGCAGGGACCCTGATGCAGACTGGACTCTAGGACCCTGGGATCATGACTTGAGCTGAAGGCAGGTGCTTAACTGACTAAGCCACCCAGGTGTCCCTAAAAAGACTGTGTTTTAAGAATTGAACTAGATGGAAGATTTATGGGTAGAATTTCGCTAAAAAGACACTGGCTTTGTACATTTCACTTCACAGCTATGTAAACATTTTTATAAAATTAAAAAGAAAAAGGTAAAGGGAAAATTAAGTAAGGAATCTATTATCAAATTATTGCTTATACAAATAAAATGTATTTAAATTTAAAGATAGAAATGTTTTATCTCCGTAATGAGTTATTTTTTATGAATTTTATTTTTATACATATGTATATATAAATACAAAAAGGGAGACAGATACAAACACAGATGAAGAGAGAGAGAGAAAGAGACATATATCATATATAAGGTGACATAAAATTCAAAAAAAGAAACTGTTTATAAAATCAGTTACCAATAATCTGGCATAAGGGACACCACAGAAGAAAAGATTAGTAAATTAGAATACAAAGCAATAGAAATTATCCAAAATCCATCACAGAGAAAAAAACCCTGAAAATACATGTAGAGAGCGCCAGTATTTTCTAGACACAACCTCAAGTGTGTTACTTTTGTGTACCACAGGCTTCAGGCATAAATCACAAACTGCTGCACAGAAATAGTGAGCAGATAGTGATCGTGTTAAGGTGGGTGGGAATCATAAAAAGAAAATTTTGTTTAAGCGTTGGAAAATATACTCCAATATATTTGCATTCTCCCCGATTATAATTACCAATACTTTTTGGTGTTACACTTTGCTTCTTCTAAGTTTAACAAGCATACCTGAGGAGAATGTGAGGCTTATCACATTTAATATACTGTTTAGCCTGCCCTAAATATAATACCTTGATCTTAAAACTCTTAGGTCTGAATGAGTTTGATGCTTTTATATCTTTGAATTTAAAGATTATAAAGGCTTACTGAATAAGGGCATTTTTGTCATCAAGTAGGTTCTTAAAAAAACCTACTCTTTTGATGGCTTAATTATAAATAGATTTAATTTCAGTGGTCAAATGCCAAACTCAGAGAGTGAAGGGGACATGACTGGCAAAATGTGCTTTTACTTTTGTAAAACACATTTAATCATATACTTTATGATAGATAGCAAAACAACAAACCATATTTGTCTTCTTCATTCTTATACTGCTTTGGGGATTATCTTGCACATTTACAACTGGATTAATTCTTTATTCACTGCTATATTCTAATACAAAGAACAGTATCAGGTACTTAGTAAAGATAATGGCCAGTGAATGAATAAACAGGTGCAATCAGTTTTCCCGTCAAAAATGTTCTGGATTGACTTCAGTGCAAGAATTACATGGCTTAAGCAAAGAAAGTCAAATATCATGTGGTTTCATTTACTTGTGGAGCATAAGGAGTAATATGGAAGACAGTAGGAGAAGGAAAGGAAATGTGAACGGGGGTAAATCAGGAAGGGGGATGAAACATGAGAGACTATGGACTCAAAAACAAATTGAGGGTCTTAGAAGGGAGGGGGTTGGGGGGTAGGTGAGCCTGGTGGTAGGTATTGAGGGCATGAATTGCATGGAGCCCTGGGTCTGGGGCATAAACAATGAATCTTAGAACACTGAAAAAATAAAATAATGTAATAAATAAATAAATAATAAGATTAATAAAATACTTAAACCCAGAATGATTCAGGACTTTACATTTATCCCTTTCATTTACAAGAGGACTGTAGCTAAGATTACAAAAGATAAAAGTTATAATGTTCATTTAAGCATATCATAGCTTTTATAATGATTATATATTTGAAAGGCCATTTAGATGTTGTTAAAAATAAAATTGAAGCTATGAAAATTGAAAAAAGGAAAATCCATCAGGCAAGTATTATTATTATTTTTTAAAGATTTTATTTATTTATTTCATAGACAGAAACACAGCTAGAGAGGGAACACAAGCAGGGGGAGTGAGAGAGGGAGAAGCAGGCTTCCCACCAAGCAGGGAGCCCGATGCGGGGCTCAATTCTGGGACCCCAAGTTCATGACTTGAGCCAAAGGCAAACACTTAACAACTGAGCCACCCAGGTGCCCCAAGCATTATTTTCAGCGCCCTTTAACTCCACCTAGTGTAGACAAAACTGTATGCCCAAGGTTCCATCTAAAATACTTGAAGCATAAGAGTTCAATCACAGAATAAAAGTTCATTTCTTTCCTGATTTTTTTTCTCCCATTTGATTGTATTTGTCATTTACTAATAAAAAATGTTAAATTCTTTAAAAAATAAAATCAATAAATGAATGATACAACTGAAGAATGTTTACTTCTTTCCTGGACTTTCAAAGGCAAATAGATTTTCCAAATAACCAAGGTACCTCATTAGTTACTAACTACGACCATCTCATGTACCAGAGGCATCATGGAAAAATTACTCAGTATCTCCACACCTCACGAGACAGCAACAAAAAGTGGGATTTTAATTTGGAATTACAAGCAATAGAAAATATATTATCTTAATGTAAATATTAATTTATTACTTACCTAGTTGTTACTGTTTACAACAACCCTGAGATCATAACATGATCCAAAGTCAAGAGTCAGAAGCTTAACCCTCAGAGCCACCCTTACACCCCTCACATTTTATAAATTATTAATGAAGCTAATATGGTTCCTGAGACATTATTCTTTCTATTGTTTGTTTCTTCTTCATAGAATAATAAAATCTCAGATTTAGAGGGAGCATAATGTTGGTCTTGTAAAATCAGTTTAGGAGTATTTGCTCCTCTTTGATTTTTGGAAGAATGTGGGAAGGAAGGATGTTAATTCTCTCTTAGGTGTTGGGTAAAAGCCACAAATGAAGCCATTTGGTCCTGGGATTTTCTTCATTGGGAGACATTTTTTTTCCCCCTGATTCAATCTCCTTAATAGTAATCACTTATTCAGACTTTCTACTTTTTTCCTAATTCATTCTTGGTAAACTTTATATTTCTAAAAATTGTTCATTTCTCGTAGATTGTCCAGTTTGTTGGTGGATAGTTATTCATAATAGCCGCTTATGATTCTCTGTATTTCTGTAGTATCAGTTGTAATGTCCCCTTTTCATTCATAGTTTTGTTGATTTGTATCTTCTCTCTTTTGTCTGGGTTAGTCTAGCAAGAAGCTTGTCAATTTTGTTTATTTTTCCAAAGAATCAAATTTTTTCTATTTTTATGGCTTCTGTTTTAACTATTTCTGCTCTAATTTTCATTATTCCCTCTCTTTCGGCTAACTTTGGGCTCAGTTTGTTCCTTTTTCTATTCCTTAAGGTATAGAGTGAGGTATCAAAGCCATCAGTAGATTCATTGCAATCTCTATTGACATTCTAATGGCATTTCTTACAGCAATAGAAGAAATATTCCTCAAATTTATATGAAACCACAAAAATCTCAAATAGCCAAAAACATCCTGAGAAGATAGGAAGCAACACACTTCTGGATTTCAAGCCATACTAAAAAAACTAGTAATTAAAACAGTTTGGCACTGGCATAAAAGCAGACAAATAGAACAATGGAACAGAAGAGAGAGCCCAGAAATAAACCCAAGCATATAGTCTACTAATATTTGACAAATGAACCAAGAAAAATCAACGGAGAAAATGGGGTCTTTTCGTTAGTGCTAAGAAAAGTAGATAGTCACATGGAGAATGAAAATGAAAGTTTTCCCTTATCTTATACCACTCACAAAAATTAACTAGAAATGCATCAAATATTTAAATGTGAGACTGGAAACCATGTAACTCCTAGAAGAAAATATAGGAATAAAACTCTTTGACATGAGTTTTGGTAATGATTTTTTGGATATGACACAAGCAACACAATAAAAAATAAATAAAACTACATTAAATTAAAAAGCTCCTGCTCAGAAAAATAATGACCAATAAAGTAAAAAGATAAACCACATATCTGATAAGGGGTTAATATGCTACATATATAAAGAACTCAACTTAATAGTGAAACTTGCCTCCCCCCCCAAAAAAAAACAATTAAAAAATGAGCGAAGTACCTGAATAGATGTTTCCCCCCAATGATTTATGAACGAACAACAGATACATGAAAGGATGCTTAACATCACCAATCATTGGGGAAATGCAAATTGAAACCCCAATGAGATATCACCTCACACATGTTAGAATGGTTATCATCAAAAAGACACCAAGAGATAACAAAGGCTGGCATGGATGTGGGGAAAAGGAAATGCTTGTGCTCTCTTGGTGGGATTGTAAATTAGTGTAGCCATTAAGAAAAACAATACGGAGGTTCCTTAAAAAATTAAAAATAGAACTACCATATGATCCAGCAATTCTGCTTCTGGGAATACATCCTAAGGAAAGAAGAACTCTAACTCAAAAAGATATCTGAACTCCCATGTTCATTGAAGTATTTTTTTTTTCTTTACAATATCCAGGAGATAGAAGCAAGCTAACTGTCACTGATAGATAAATGTATAAAGAAGTTGTGATATGGAATGGAATATTATTCACCCATAAAAAACAAGGATATCTTACCATTTGTGACAATTTGGATGGACTTTTTTTTTTAAGATTTTATTTATTTATTTGACAGAGAGAGATCACAAGTAGTCAGAGAGGCAGGCAGAGAGAGAGGAGGAAGCAGGCTCCCTGCTGAGCAGAGAGCCCGATGTGGGCCTCGATCCCAGAACCCTGAGATCTTGATATGAGCTGAAGACAGAGGCTTAACCCACTGAGCCATGCAGGCGCCCAATTTGGATGGACCTTAAAGGCATTATGATAAGTGAAATAAGTCAGAGAAAGCTGTATGATCTCGTTTACATGTGAAATCTAATAAAAGCAACACAAAACTCACAGAAAAAAAAGATCAATTTGTGGTTACCAGAGATGGGGGGTAGGAAGATGGGGAATTGCAGGATGGTGGTCAAAAGGTACGCATTTGGGCACCTGGGTGGCTCAGTGGGTTAAAGTCTCTGCCTTCGGCTCAGGTCATGATCTCAGGGTCTTGGGATAGGGGCCTGCATCGGGTTCTCTGCTCAGAGGGGAGCCCGCTTACTCCTCTCTCTCTGCCTACTTGTGATCTCTCTGTGAAATAAATAAATAAAATCTTTAAAAAGAAAAGGTACACATTTTCAGCTTCAGATAGGTAAGTACTACTAGGGACATAACATATAACATGATGATGAGAGCTAATGCTGCTATACGACATATAAGAAAATTGTTAAGAGAGTGGATGCTAAGAGATCTCATAACAAGAAAACATTATTTTTCTTTTCATTGTATCTATATGATAGGATGGATGTTGACGAAACTGATCATGGTAATCATTTCACAGTATATATAAATCAAACTATCCTGCTGTATACCTTAAATTTATCCAGTAATATGTGTCGATTATTTCTTAACTAAAGTGGAGGGAAACGTCAGCATATTGTTTCATCCAGACAAGATGCTCCACTTTGTATCCCTGCTGCCAACTTGCTTTGTGTCAACTTTAAAACCTCTTACAGAGGTGTCTGGCTCCTTCTCTTTCAGCTAATGTATCTTCTCTTCCTGGAGCAGAGCGAACATATTTAGTTCCCCACACCATACTGGACGCAAAGGTATTTGTGGGGCTTTTCTCAGGCTCATCTGCCAGAGGAGCAGCACATTGGTGAAAATCACAGAATTATGATGTGACTTCTTAGTTAAACCACTAGACTAGATGAATCCAAAGCTCCATTCTGCTTCATGTTTCTAGGATTCTATGGCAGTTCCTAATCCATAGTATGTCCTACTACTTTTAAAAAAGTAGTTATACCACTTTTCCCCCTTCTGTTTATTTCTGACTAGTATCTGGTTATTTTACCTACCGTATATCTAACAGAAAGATCTTGAGAAAAATTGCTATCTTGCATATACAGACAAATGGAATAAAATAATTTTGAATAACTTAGGTTACCAATTGTAAATTTATGGAGAAAACTATTTTTAACATAGAAACCAATTTTTCAGTTATACTTTAAGGTAACGACATTATATTTCAAATCTAATGATCTAAAACAAGGCCTGAGAAAATTATTCCATATGAAGGTGAAAGGTAGGATAGGAAGGTAAGCCTGATAGGATCCACTAGAGGGAAATGAAATTCTCAGGATTCTTATAGTTGCAAAAAGAATGAGGCTCAGTTTGTCAAATGAATTCTTTTGTCCTCACTTTAAAAGACCTTGATATGCTGATGAATTTATACCGAAGATAGGTCATAATAAAAATGCAGGTACTCTTCTGGAGTTTATTTTCTGAACACACAATAGCTGACATCTAGTGTATTCCCTATAAAATCTGTAACACACTTTAAAAATTTTTCATTAACATAGTGATTATTCTTTTAACACCAAGCCAGATTTCCTGCTAAGCTATCTGGCTCACCCCAGCTCTTTGAGGGTTTGCTACACTATCATGGGATGTTCCATTACACTCATTCTTTACAGAGCGCAAAGCTTATTTTCTGAAGTTAAAGGCTTCTGAAGACAAATGTAAATTCTCTCGTCTGTCCCCACCCCCTGTCTCTTTCTTTCTCTCTCTCTCATTTTCTAATGCTGGTTAGATATTTTCAAAATATTTGAGCACATTTTTTTTTTAATTGTTACTAAATTTTTTTTTCCATTGTTCCAAGATTCATTCCGCATTCCCAACACCCAGTGCTCCACGCTCTAGGTGTCCCCAGTACCCACCACCAGGCTCTCCCATCCCCCCACCCCCTCCCTCCAAGTTGCTCAGTTTGTTTCTGTGTCCAAAGTCTCTGTTGTTTCGTCTCCCTCCCTGGATTACCCTAGTTCCCATTTACTTTCCTTCTCCCACTGTCCTCCAGTTTACCCCTCATGCACCGCAAGTAAAACCATGTGATACTTGACCTTCTCTTCCTGGCTTATTTCACTCAGCATAATCTCTTCCAGTCCAGTCCATGTTGCTACAAAAGTTGGATATTCATCCTTTCTGATGGAGGCGTAGTATTCCATTGTATATATGTACCACATCTTCACACCCACAAGGGCACCCACATGCTCGGGGGCCGCCCACACGCTCGGGGGAGCCCACACGCACGGGGGAGCCCACACGCACGGGGGAACCCACACGCTTGGGGGAACCCACACGCACGGGGGAGCCAACACGCTCAGGGGAGCCCACACGCACGGGGGCACCCACACGCACGGGGGCGCCCACACGCTCGGGGGAGCCCACACACACGGGGAGCCCACACGCTCGGGGGCGCCCACACGCTCGGGGGACGCCCACACGCACGGGGGTGCCCGCACTGAGCACATTTTTTAAAGGAGAACATTTGACAAATGTTTTGGCTACTTCAACTCTTCCACTGTATTTCAATGATTTCTGTATCTCGAGTTAGGAAGCAACTGCTAAAACCAGTACAAGTTTCTGGAATATGAAAGAAATTAGTTTGTAGAAAGAAGACTTTTTGTGTCTCTTTCATACCTATGGAGGACTTTTTACCAGAACTCCAGGTATAAAGGAATAAGGAATCAAAGGATTATTGATGCAATGTATTTAGACTACTAGTGCTCAGACTTTAATATATATCAGAATCACCTAGAAGAGGATTTGGTAAGAAACAGATTGGTAAGTCCCATCCCCTGAGTTTCTCATCCAGTAAGGTCAGGAATGAGTCTTGAACTGTGTGTTTTTAAAGGGTTTTTATGCAATTCTGATGCTTTTGCTCCAAGGACCCTGCTTTGAGAACCACGGATATAGGTTCCAGTCAAAGAAATCTGTCATGTAGTTCCTAGTGTTTTATGTATATCTTTTGTAACTATTAAGAAAGTACCCATTTAGATGAAAAGGATTTGATGGTTTATTTATGTGCAAAGTTTTCATCATTTGGGAATTGGCACGATCGGTGAATAATCCAGGCTTATTACTTTCCATTTGTTATTCTATTGCCATTTGATGATTTTTAGTTATATTCTTATCTAATTCCAAAGGAGGAAAGCAGTTATGCAAATCCTTGTATAAGATTAAGTAATAGATAATCTGAAATCCAGTTTGGCTGTGTTGTGCCCATTTTCCGAGACCCCCATTTCCGAGAGTCCAGAGTCAAAGCCAAGAGGCAAGGGTCGTTTATTGTCAGGTTCGAACCCGGGCCTCCGTGCGGACGTTACTGGTCACGCTCAGAGACCCCGAGCATACTTTCAGCACAGCTTTTATAGGCAAGGACAAACAAGTTACAGAGAAGTTGGGTGAGATAACATTTTGACCCCCTCACACACACCCACACACATACGCACATATTCCAGGAACTGAAGCAAGATGCACAAATGGTTCCTTGACTTAACTGCCCTCATTTGGTAAACAAGGCCTTGTAAAGGCATGAATCACCAGGGGGTCTTAGATATGTAGAGGCCTAAATCATCAGGGAGTTTCAGAATTTGTTATGGTGGCCTTGAAGCTAAGCAGGCCCTAACAGCTGCATTAGTTTATTGTAAAATATGTGTCCATATAATAACCTTTAGTTAGTGAACAGAGAAAAATGTCTGTATTTCAGAGACATTTTAAAAATCACATTTGAAAGAGAGACAGAAAGAAAGACATAAAAAAAGAGAGAGAGAGAAAGAAGAACAGAGAAAGAGAGGAAAAAACAGAGAGAAAGAGAGATAATATTCCCCAAATCAGTTACCTGGAACAGCTAATTCAAACTAATTGAGTTAATAGCATTCTAACATATTGTCAGCCTGTTTAATACTATCATTCTGTATCATCAGCAACAGTACAGCTTTTCAAATAATGATACGTTTTTACTTATAGAGTTTTTTAAAAATGTTTAGTTATATACCAAATATTTTAACATATTGTCCTGTGTTCAACTTGGCATGATCTATCTTGCTGATTTGGTCTGTTACATTTTAGTGGGCTGATGAATACTGTATAATTCTATGTGGATTCCTCCAATGCACAAGCATTTTTCACTGGACACACACCAGATCCAAATACACATCCTTTGCCTTTTATGATCTGTGAGTAATACACAGCCCAACTGGATTCCAGTCTACAAACATGAAAACAAAGACTGGGAAAAACTAATCTTGTTTCTGAACGGTGAAGTATCTGAACACATGTGAGCTCTTAGCTTTTTTCTGCTTATTTGCAGAGCAAATAAGTTCATATATGAAAAAGCAATACAGGGGCGCCTGAGTGGCTCAGTTGGTTAAGCAACTGCCTTCAGCTCAGGTCATGATCCTGGAGACCCGGGATCGAGCCCCACATCGGGCTCCCTGCTTGGCGGGGAGCCTTCTTCTCCCTCTCTCACTCCCCCTGCTTGTGTTCCCTCTCTAGCTGTGTTTCTCTCTGTCAAATAAATAAATAAATAAATAAATAAATAAATAAATAAATGAAAAAGCAATACATAAGAAAGGTTTTGATGATTTTTACTTAAATAGTTCATTATCTGACAGTCAACATGTGCTGAATGTTAACTGAATTCTTATAACTGTTTAAACTGGCAAATTATCAAATAGCTATAAAAACTGGCAATTCAGGGGCGCCTGGGTGGCTCAGTTGGTTAAGTGACTGCCTTCGGCTCAGGTCATGATCCCGGAGACCCACATCAGGCTCCCTGCTCGGCGGGAAGCCTGCTTCTCCCCCTCTTACTCCCCCTGCTTGTGTTCCCTCTCTGGATGTGTTTCTTTGTGTCAAATAAATAAAATCTTAAAAACAAAAACAAAAACAAAACTGGCAATTCAGAAGTTCAACAAGTGGCATCACAGTTTTTCTATAGTCCGAAAATGCCAATTGACTGTGGCTAAAATTATCTAGAAATATAGTTTAAAATAACATATTTTATAGAAGTCTAATTGATATTGATATGTGATCTTTTGATAAAAAGTTCTCTCTTTTACATTGAAGAAGCATGAGATACAGAATGTTAAAACTTTTACTATGAGGGTTTCAAGAATCATGGTGATAAGCATATAAATTGATTTGTTCATTTTCAGGTCTGAAAAAATAACAGAGCTGTATTTGTTAAATTTTAATTTCCATCCTCTCCATGAAAAGGTAAGCAAAGTTTATTTGTTGTTTTTGTTTTTTTTTCATCTAAATATTAAATTATCCTTTTAACATAATCTTCCCATGCTGAGTTTTCAGCATGATATTCAGTAATATAAAGGCCTCTGAAATTACCATCATTTCCCAGTCACTTAGTGAACTGTTCCATTCTGGGGTTTCAGCCAGTCAAACAGCAAAGATGCTAAGTATGAAGGAGACAAATTGAGACCAAAAGGTAGGTGACAGGGAAAGAAAAAAAAAAAAGGTAGAGCTACAAAAGAGTCCCTGTCAAGGAGAAAGTGTTCAGATGTACACCTATTAAAAACCATGGCTTCATCTGATTTCATCTTTCATTCAGGAATGACATGAAGGAAATGTTACTAATCTCAAGTAATACCCAACTGTAGGTCCACATTTTATGACATCCTGGCGTCAGTTAGTGTATTGGATAACCTGGTAATGTTCTCTCATTCTTTTCTTTCTTTAGACTGAACGTATAAACTGCCCTTTGTTTCCACAGTCATTCCACGGTTTGGAATTTCTGGTAACACTAAAGTTCATTCCCCGTGGTAATTGATACATCAGACCCACAAGCCACTTTCTACCATATATACTTCAAGTATCAATGTAGATCAAAACATATAGTGAGTAAAAGGATAAATGTGCCTGGTGTTTAGAAATGTAAAATGTATTCTCCTTTAACTACCCACTTTTTCCTCTCAAGGCATACTTTGAAAGGCCATTTTGAGCCCACCTTTTCGTTTCTTTTCTTTTTTTACTCTTCTCAGAACTTTTTTTCCTTGTTGAAAGAGAATGACTTTTGCAGATTTTTTTCTCATAGGAAAAAGGAATATGATAAAATATATTCAATATATAGAAACTAAGATAGAAATATAAAAGACATGGAGTAAAAGCATTTACGCAACAGCAACACAACATGACACTGGAAAAACAGCTGCTGAGCAACACACGGCTCACAAATACTGACAGAAAAGTATTTTTAATAGAAATGATGACAATCATAACTGTATTTTCATGTACTACATAAATGAATATATACTAAAGAGTTCTTAATTTCCATTCTGGTCTTTTCTCTAGTTAGCCATGGGCTGGCCCAGGCTAAGGCAAATGGCCTCTACTCTCCGTCCTTAAATGTGATCTACAGATAATAGCATTTGCTGTCCTTATCATTCAAATTCATGGTGACAATGCAATGAGAAGATGATATATATGCTTTTAGGACCTTCATGTGTTATTTAAACACACGGTGTTTGTCATATTGTTGATTGTCCTAACCCCAGTATCTTAATTAGATAATACAGCGTACATTCATTCATCATTTATTCATTGAATATAATTGATTACTTTATGGGAAAGTCTGAATGAATGTGTCCGCTGATAGAGTGTTTCCAAGACAGATGTGAAAGTATTGTTCCTTTTTCTAAGTTTCTCAGAGGAAGAAGAGAAGGAAACAGATACATGATACACTACTCAATTTTTTGAATGGGAACTTCAAGTAGTAGGGAATTTTCAAGGAATTCATTTTGAAAATGAAATAGAACAAAAACAAATAGGGAAAGAACAAATGATAATGCAAGTGGAGGCCCCATATAGTAGTGGAATGATAAGATTAAAGAATCTGGTATTTCTGGTGCAATTCCCCACTTGTAGCAAGATGTGCAGGATACTGTACTATGAATTCTTTTGCTGCTAAATTAGCTATCTAATATTTACTGATTCCCACAAATACAAATTATACCCAGAGGCAGTATATGCTGTGGTTCACAGCACAAGCTATAGGGCAAGGTTATCTGTACTTAAATCTCTGCCTGTCGCTTCTGACTCTGTGACCTTGAGAAAGTTACTTAAATTCACCATGCTTCCATTTCCTCATCTGTAAAATTAGGGTGATTAGAACACCTATCTTGTGGGATTTTTGTGAGGATGAAATAAATTCAAATTTGTGTGGGAAGTACTTAGAAGAGTGCCTGGTCCATTGTAAACACCATATGGCTGTTAAATAGTATTATTATCTTCACATGCTTTCTTTAGAGTCTCTAAACAATAGATGCCATACATTAATTGATAATAAGATAGATTATCTGTAAATAAAATCATCCTAGAAAATTTAAGTCACAAATAATATTAATAACAGTAAGAACAACCTTATGTAGAAAGATTAACTTTGCCTGGTACTTTCGTCAATTTGTTACATGCTACATACAGTGAATTATCATCTCAACCGTAGTTTAGTTACTATAATTATTCCCACTCTGCATATTAAAAAACTGAGGCATTTGAGATAAACTAATTTACATAGGGCCATATGGCTAGGTTGGGCTGTGGTTTGAATCCCACAACTTTGTCTCCAGAGCTTACCCGGCCAACTTGTAGTGTCTCAGAGGGTACCGTACAGATACAAAGATTTCTAACTGTGGCGACTTAAAGTTACTTAAAATGTTCACAAGAACATCCATTTTCTAGGGGCACCTGGGTGGTCCAGTGGTTAAGCCTCTGTCTTCAGCTCAGGTCATGATCCCAGAGTCCTGGCTGCCTGCTGGGTGGGAGGCCGGCTTCTCCCTCTCCCACTCCCTCTGCTTGTGTTCCCTCTCTGGCTGTGTTTCTCTCTGTAAAATAAATAAAATCTTTTTTAAAAAAAGAAGATTCATTTTCTCTAATATTCTAGATAAACAGAATTTTATTACACATACTTCTAGTGCATCATTGAGTTCTCTAATAACCTTTCAATTCTGAGCTATTCGAATAGTCCCACACAGTAAATTGTATTAATTTGCCACAAGATGGCAAACTTGGCTAGGAAGAGCTCATCCTTTTCAGGTGTAGAGCCTTCATTAGGTACTTCACAGTAGAGCCAGGAGGGAGAAAGGAAAAAAAAAAAAAAAGAAAAGAAAAGATGAGTAGCCTTATGTGAGTATTTTATATAAGTAAAGATATTTAACCTTCAATTTAACCATGCTCATTCTTGGCAGAAAACACGCAACAATATTATTCAGCTCATGTGTTCAAAGTTTGTTTCTCTTTAGGAAAAGCATTGCATCCTCTTTTATATATTTAATATTCTTTCAAGATCAAAGTTCTTGGCCTTTGTGATGCTTTTTCATAAAATATTTTGATTATATAGAGATTATCTATCCCCTGGGAGAAACCTTCTTTTAATGTACCTATTTATTTGGGTGCTTTGGACTGACATAAACATTTGCATTTGAAGAAGTGCCTCTACATGTTCCCTGCCCATTTTTTGATGTGTTCATCTTCTTTTTGGATATTGACTTTGAGTAGTTATTTATAGATCTTGGATATCAGCCCTTTGTCTGGCCTGTCAACATCACCATGGCCCATCAACACTGTCAGGGCATTAACACTGGAATATAAACACTGGAACAAAATCCTAGATGAGTTAGATGGACTAACTCTGAACCTAGGAAAATGGTCCTTTATGGGCAGATTCTGCGGGTGAATCCCATACACGAAATAACTAAACGTTAGATCTGTAGGTTCAGCACTGGGATGGAGGCCTGCATCGGGCTCTCTGCTCAGCAGGGAACCTGCTTCCTCCTCTCTCTCTGCCTGCCTCTGCCTACCTGTGATCTATCTCTCTGTCAAATAAATAAATAAAATCTTAAAAAAAAAAAGTCATGAGATCATGACCTGAGCCAAAAGCAGAGGCTTTAACCCACTGAGCCACCCAGGCGACTGAGAATGAGGTTTGTAAGATGCAAAGCTTTTTAGATAGACGTTTTAAAAAGATTTTATTTATTTACTTACTTACTTACTTACTTACTTATGAGAAAAAAAAGTGGGAGGAGGAGCAGAGAGAAAAGGACAAGCAGACTCTGTGTTGAGTGTGTAGCCCAATGTGGAGCTCAATCCCAGGGTCCCAAGATCATGACCTGAGCTGAAATCAAGTCAGTTGCTTAACCCACTGAGCCACCCAGGTGTCCCTCATATAAAATTTAATAACTTTTCACTTGTTTACTTATATACACAAGAGGACCGAGCTGAGCTTCTTTCATTAAGACCTTTTTCTGTGGTCAAATTCAACCTAACTTACACTTAACTCTTAAAAATTAATGCATCAAAATGTTTGCAAAAGTAACCTATTTCTGTGTATCTACATTTGAATATAGACAGGCATTGGCCACCCAGACAGACTGTTGGAGGTCAGCTGCTGTGATAAAAACCAGCTGTAAATGAGAGAAGGGGTTGAAGGAGGGAACTAGGGAGAAAGCAATGGTGTAGCCATAGGGAAGCAGGAATGAATCATCAGTGATGATTGATGAGAAACATAAGTAATTGAAAGATAAATTTTACAAACATAAAGGACAAGAAGAGATAACCAGATCTAGCCTCCTACTTTAGGCCGGTAAGGTCTTATTATCCCATTTTGCAGATAAAACATCTGAAGCCAAAACATCTGGAGAGGTCAAATGAGGGGACTAAGTCTTTAGTCCAGTGATTTTTTCCAAACTTCCAGAGGAGATTTTTGAATGTAGATTTTGGGGCTCAGACCCTAGGGGGTCTGACTCAGGGTATGGGACCTAGGATGTCCATTTTTTGTGATACCCTCAGATGGTTTCCAGATGGAAACCTCACTCGGAGCATGGTGCTTTGATATAACAAGTACTCAGAGAACACCTTTTGCCATCTTCACATATTAAGACTAATCCGAGTAAGTTTTCATTAATTCTGGGTAGATGGACAAATAGGGTTTATCCCATCACTGGCATTCTTTATCCATTTTCTTAGTTATCAAAAAAATCTTTTTAACAACCAGAAAATGGAAGTCTGCCACCACTGCTCAGGAATTTGAAAAGATGGTCAAATATGTGGGTCCAGACTGCTCAACACAACTGCTTAAGGTCTAGCTGAAGACCCGAGAACGTAGAATAAAGTAGAATACTGAGTTAAAACTCTGGGTTTGAGTCCTGGCTTGCCATTTACTGCTTTTTGATGCTTGTTTAAGTATTTTAATTCATATTTTGGATTATCATCTATATACTTGGGTCCATAAGACTTCCACTGATTATGTTCCAAGATTATGGAAAGGACAAAAAGAGATTGTGTAGCAATTCTCTAAAACTATGAAGACCAGCACAAGTTTTTTGAAAAGTTAGAATGAGGATCTGTTACTTTATGTAATTACTATCATATCCCTACTCTAAGTAAGCCATTGTAACAGTTACAGGGAAGTAGGATCCTCAGCCCTGCTCTCAAGCAGGCCAAAAGCCCACGGATGAGTTATACTTTTCCTGGTTTGTTCCTTCCTATCATTTTGTGGTCCCTGATATTGATCAGGGAGCATAGCCACCAAAAAGCAATGCCTTGACTGTCCCCTTCTCCAAGGTTAAGACGAAAAATTAATGGGAGGTTGAAGAGAATTATAACTGTTTTATTCCTTTTGCTACCTCTTTATTCCTTTCCTTCTATAGACAGAAGAGGTCTAGAGACTTGTGTGTATTCTTGGGAGATAACAACACTGGGAAAGTTTTATAAAGGCCACAGTAGGGGCCTGGGAAAGGAAATGCAGAGTGGCTAGTATATTTTCTTTAAGATCAGGCTCTTTCAGACAAGTAAAGGGTCTTTTTGAAGTTTTCAGCATTTTGTGGCTTATCTCATTAGGGGTAAAGTCATGATTGTGGTGGTGGATAGGAGAATGTATGTTTGGCTCCACTTAATATACTTTTTTTGGACACTAAGCAAAGAGAAAGGCCACTGCATTCAAAGCTAGATTTGAAGCAGTGAAGGAATCCTATCTAAAATAAGTTGACAGTAAACTATGGTGGTTGGAGTCAGGACAGGACAGGTGTTTAGAAAGTTTCTTCCCCTCTGACTGAGTTTTAGTTGAAAGGAATGCAGCTGAAACTGTAACCAAAGGAGGTGGTATGCTTCCAGAAAAATCTCAAGGAAAAGTATTGCAAGGAATAGGAGTAGCCACTTTAAAGGAAAGGGTGGAAAGATTCAAGCAGTTAGTGTGGAAGTTGGAGATAAAGTTCTTCTCCCAGAATATGAAGGCACCAAGTAGTTCTAGATGACAAGAATTATTTATTTAGAGATGGTGACATTCTTAGAAAGTATGTAGACTGAAATTAATCATTACTGAAATGGCATCATATGAAACTTTCCATTCCACTGAAGTTATGAAATCTTTCATCATGTAAATAATTTCCATGTCTCTGTTTTATAATAAATGAATGGTATCCAAACTAAATAATAATAATAATAATAATAATAATAATAATAATAAAATAAGTTTACAAACAGTGTAAGTCAGGATATGATTAGTGCAATGGTATTTAAGAGATGGGAGGCTGTGGGGCACCTGGGTGGCTCAGTTGGTTAAGCGACTGCCTGCAGCTCAGGTCATGATCCCAGAGACCCGGGATTGAGTCCCACCTCAGGCTTCCTGCTTGGCGGGAAGCCTGCTTCTCCCTCTCACTCCCCCTGCTTGTGTTCCCTCTCTAGCTGTGTTTCTCTCTGTCAAATAAATAAATAAAATCTTTAAAAGAGAGAGAGAGAGAGAGAGAGAGAGAGATGGGAGGCTGCTATCTGGCATGTGGGAGCAGAAGATAACAGGACATGTATTTTTGTAAAAGGTCAATGACAGTAAACAATGATACAGTAGAGAAGAGAGTGGGGTGTGGAAAACCACAGGAGGACAAATCCTCTCCGTGTGATCCTAGCCAAATTGTACTTCTGGGGGCCCTTGATCCCCATCTTCATTCATTCTCCCTTCATCTTTCTGTAATTAGAATTAAGTGCATTGGTCTTCTAATGGTCTTCTAGTCACAACTGCCAGTAACTCCTTAAACCAAGTGGCTCTGCAAGTAGAATTAACCTCATTAAAACTGGAATCTGATTTCACAACTAACTCCCCTATCAGAAAGACTTCATGACTTTCCTTTTGGTAACAAATGTCTACACCTGATCTGGGACTCCAGATCCTCCCCTGCTCACCTCCCTGCTCACTTCTCCCCTGCCTCAGCGCCTTATGAGCTCGTCTCTACCCCCACCCCTGACTTTTTTGGCACTAAAACATGTGCTTTTTGTTTTGTTTTGTTTTGTTTTTTTAAATCATTTCATGGATATGCCTCTTCACATTCCCTAGAATTCCTCTAGCTGGCAAAACTATGTTATCCTGCACTACTCAGCTGGAGTCACACGTTCTCAGTGAATTCTTTCTTGACTCTCTGGATGAACTGGTCCTTCCCTAATAATAATGGACTAAATGCTTCTAGATTGCCATAGGGTTTTTCATCTGAAGGCTTTTCTGGAATTTCCAGGCCAACTGGGTCAGCAGCCCTATTATTGGCAGGTTTATGCTTAAAAATAAATTCTCCTCTCTATCTTTCTGGAGGTAAAAAAGGATAGTTCCTGTGTTGTTCTTGGGTTATTCTCCTCACATGAATGCTTAAACAACAGGAATTATAAGAAGGCTTACATTTTAATCACAGGCAAAACGATCACCCTCTTTTGTACTTGCAAGTTCTTAAAAGATCTCTTGCTGGAAGACTGCTCAATGGTTCAAACATGGTAAATTAGAGCAAAAATTTTCAGAGGCTAACATTACTCCTTTGAAAAACGTTCCAAGAGCATCTTTCATCATTTGTAAACCAGTAAAATCTCCCTCCAGCGGGCAACCGAGTTTCTGGCAGAATAATGAGCTTTAACAGGCAACCCCAGGGGGCATTCATTAAAATCAGTGGTGGAGCCAGACCCACTTTTAGTGATAACTCATGACACAATGTTCCGTTTCTGTAGGATTTTCTTTCCCCTTTACCACTTTAAATCTCATTTTGAATCACATACACTATCCTTACTATAGTCATTAGACCTGGTTCTGGTCTGGTGGACAAGGTCCAGGATCCATTTTTCTCATTGTTATTTTTCAGTTTCTAATTATTATTTATTATTTAATTACCCCAAAGTTCTTATTCCACCCCAGATCGCCTCCCACCCCACACAGATCCTTTATTGGATTAGGTCCTTTTCAGGTCCGATAAACCTCACACATCCTGGAAGATGAGCAGATGGAAAATGATGATCCTTGCTTTCTGAGCTGGAAGCACAAGCATTACATGGTTAAAGGGAGTTCCCTAGATTTCTGAGGCACATGAGAGAGGAGCTCGAAGAGGCTCTGATGCAAGTGATTAGATCAAAGGGAATTCTTTGTCCCTAATCAGGCTTTCTGCATACTGCGCACTTCATAAAGCATCAAGACAAGAAGTGCTGTGGTCATCGTTAGCCATCCCTTCTCAAGGCCATCTCTTATTAGCAGTAAGTTGTGAGAGGGACTTTTCCTCTTTCATCACAGTCTCTTTGTTTTCAAAAGCTTTCTGTGGTAATTCAGTTCAACAGAATGGTAACTCAGCTATCCCGTTGTAATTACACCAGAAGGGATTTATGACTAATTATTTCATTTATTCTAGCAGCAGAAGGTTAAGCTACCAGAAGGTGATAGTAGCCAATGGGTCCCAGGTAGGATTAGCGTCCATCCCTTGGGTGGACTCCATACTCAACCCTAGACCTTCAGATTTCTGGAGGGATGGATTTCAAAGACCAATTTTAGAAAGAACGGGAAGTCAGTTACATGATTTGTCAAGTTCAAGAGCTACTTGTCTAGTGGTCTCTTGTAGGGGCTCTCACAGTCAGTATTCTCTGGAGAGATGGCAAAAAGTGCAGGTTTGATTTTCAACTGCAAGGGATTCTGACTTCTAGGAGGGGTCTAGAAATAGGCATTTTTAACAAGCCCCTTGGTGCTTCTGAAACAGTGACCAGTGTGCCTCCCTTGAGGAAACACTGCTCTGTTCAGGGTTTAACAAAAAAAGAGAAGAAGGGCATAGGTCGTGACACACTTGAGAGAAGTTGCCTGTATAGGGTCAGTTCTAAAGTCTTCCAAATGCTATGTTCGTCTGCCTCCAGACCACACTGATGCCCGTGCGAGAGAGTGAGGATGGAGAGGAGGACTGTCAGGGATAGGGCTGGGATTCCTGGAGTATCCTGCTTAGGATGAGGCTGGGAGAATTCCAGTTTAAAAACATGGAATCAGAGGCACCTGGGTGGCTCAGGCATTAAGTGTCTTCTTTCTGCTCAGGCCATGATCCCAGAGTCCTGGGCTGGAGCCTCACATCCGGCTCCATGCTCGGCGGGAAGCCTGCTTCTCCCATGCCCACTCCACCTGCTTGTGTTCCCTCTCTCAATGGGTGTGTGTGTGTGTGTGTCTGTGTGTCAAATAAGTAAGTAAAATATTTTTTAAAGAAATAAAAGTAAAAATAAATAAAAACACGGAAGCAGACAGACACTTATTTCCTTCCCTCTGATCTATCAGGTCCTTATGGGTTTTGCCGCCTGTGGGTGTCCCTGGCTCACCTGCCTCCTTTCCCCCAATCTGATTCCAGCTCTAGCTTCCATAGCGCTGCTAGAATGGTTTTTATAAGAGGTAAATTGTTTCTTCATGGCTTAAAAGTCTTCTCAGTGATTTACCCATACAAGATCCAGACTCAGCTGCAAAGGCTCTAAGCCTATTTGTCATGTAGCCCTTTGGTGCGTCTCCAGCTTTGCCTGTCACCCTGATTCACACGGTATGAAAACACTCCTCTGCTGGTAACGCCCTTTCCATGAGTGTGTGGTGGACTCCTCAATTTCAACCTTCAGCTGAAACATGATTCATCCTGGCAAGGCTTCTCTGACCTTTCCAGGTATTATTATTATTCCTTCCTAAACTTGTACTTACCTGTCCTCTAGTGCATATTATTCCATAGTATTTATTTTAAAGTCACGTCCTTTCAGTAGACTGTAACCATGTTTTAATATTATTATCATTGATAGTAATAAAAGTAAAAATCGTAGTAGCTATTATACATTACTAGTGCAAGGTTCTGTGCTTTCTGTTTTATATGAATTATCTCACTCAATCCTTTTAACACTTGCAGAAATAGGCCTTGCCTCCTAGGAAACAGCAAACTAGTCTTAGAACATGGGTCTGCCTGCCTTGAGAGGAGGCATTTTGCATTCAGTGGGCACTTAGCAAATACTTGTCAAATGAGTATATCATGGATGTGTAAATGAGTGAATAAACGTGCCCACTGAATGCAAAATGCAAAACTTTACAGAAAGTTTGCTGATTACTAAGTTATGGCTATTGCTAATACAAAGTGCTCTGCAAAGATTTCTTGGGCAGTATTTGTATTTGAGGAGAGATCAAAAAGGAAGCACAAGAAATGGCTTTTATTCTCTGAAAATTGCTTCTTCAATAGCAAGCCTCAAAAAGAAGCTAGAAGCTAACAGTAAAATAAAATTAAAAAAAGAAAGAGAGAGATAGAGAAAGGAAGGAAAGAAGGAAAGAAGGAAGGAAGGAAGGAAAGAAGGAAGGAAGGAAGGAAGGAAGGAAGGAAGGAAGGAAGGAAGGAAGGAAGGAAGGCCAACCTACCTTAAAAGCCCAGCTGAGGGAGGGAAGGTGGGAACCGTTCCTGGTGATCTGTGACCTGTTAGGCCCTGGTCAGTCACATATCCCTCCCTGTGTTTCTGGCCATATCTGTGACCTGTTAGGCCCTGATGAGTCATGATACCGCTCCCTGCGTTTCAGGCCACTTCCTCATTTCCTGGATCCTTTCCCCAGCTTTGTTGTCCGCAGGAAGCACAGGCTCCCTCTGGGTCCTCACTTAGAGACAGCCTCACCTCACCCTCTGACCATACAGCCCAGGTGTCAGTGCATTGGCATCTTAATTTTGGTGATCAGGCTTCCTTCTTATTTCTGGGTCCCAGGGCTTACTTTGTAGACTAGTTTCAGTGATCAAATTGCTGTCTGACCTCAATGACTAGGCTTACTTATTGCTAACCAGCCTCCTAGTCAAGCCCCAAGTAATGGCCTGACCATGGGACCCTGCTACCTTGCCTGGGAGCCCCAGCTGACAGCATGTGCTTGCCTGGGTCTCCAAATGTGCTTGTTTGCTGCAGTCACGATACCGCAGCGGGCATTTCTGCTTGGCTGAGAGCAGTCATCTGCTTAAGGAGATGCGAGTCCATAGCGACCAGCCATGAGCCACCTAGTTCTTACAGGGGCTAGTCATGTAGGTAAACTGAACAGGGATGGGATCAGGAACCCAAACTCTGCAATCTTAAAGTCTTTGATGTTGACACTAATATCCATAATCGTTTTGCGAATGAAGTTTTATTTATGATTTACTGTCTGGGTTGCTGAGAAGGCTAAGGCAGAGAATCCAAGAGATGACACCATCAAGACAATCTAAGGAGATGCTTAAATGTGTCCTATGTGGACAGTGAATATCGTAACTTCTAACACGGTACATGTTGGACTATACTTCAGGGAAAATAGAATAACACTGATAAAATATAATTTCCATATGGAAAAGAGCTTTCATGTTTTAAAAAAGTGAATTCCATTTTGTTTCTGGTTGAGTTGTTATCTATGTAACTTCGGACAAACCATATGGGGACTTATTTCCTCACCTGTAACATCAAAAGAATGCATTAGAGACCACTGGGAGCAGCAGATTTCTATGACCTCCCTAATTATTTTTTGATGTTATTGTAAAATCACAGCAATTGAAGGAATATAGGAGGACAATTAAGAAAAAATTTGGCAAAATTAACCTAAAAACATCAAAAAGTAGCGCCTATATATTACATGTAAAATTACCATGTCTCCCATGTACTTAAATTTTTTTTGGTCTGCCTGTCCAAGTCATGTCATTAGGCAAGTATCCAACAATTAAAAGGAATAACATACTTTTTTTCTTTTTTTAAGATTTTATTTATTTGACAGAGAGAAACACAGCTAGAGAGGGAACACAAGCAGGGGGAGTGAGAGAGGGAGAAGCAGGCCTCCTGCCGAGCAGGGAGCCTGATGTGGGACTCCATCCCGGGTCCCCGGGATCATGACCTGAGCCGAAGGCAGTCGCTTAACCAACTGAGCCACCCAGGCGCCCCGGAATAACATACTTTTAAGAAGATCTGTTTTCTAAGGTTTTATGTTCCGATATTTTTGCAGCAATGAAATGAGTTGCACTCTGGTCTACTATTTTGTGCTTTTTAAATAGACAGTTATGGGCACCTCAGTGGCTCAGTTGGTTAAGCGACTGCTTTCCGTTCAGGTCATGATCCTGGAGACCCGGGATCGAGCCCCGCATCGGACTTCCTGCTCGGCAGGAAACCTGCTTCTCCCTCTCTCAGTCCCTCTGCTTGTGTTCCTTCTCTAGCTGTGTTTCTCTCTGTCAAATCAATAAATAAAACCTTAAAAAAATAAAAATAGACAGTTATTTTTGAATTAAGACAATACATGTATCAGAATTAAAAAAATAGATATGGGAACTGAGAATGTCTCATTGACTTGATGTAAAAATAGTCTGTATTCTATAGTCCTGAGGAACTCAGAAGTACATAAAAGGACAAGGGGGAAAAAAGCCGTCTAGAAAAAAGTGAAAACAATGTTCCTGAGTATGATTTTTGGAGGAAGCAAGAATGACATTTGCAATATTTGGCAAGATAAGTAGGGGAAAGAGCAAGCGCTGGAATAGCTGCTTCCAAGTGTCAGGGCAATCAGGCATCAAAACCCTGGAGAAACTCAGATGGAGGGAAATTCCACTCTGGCATCCCTGGGAATGCTTCAGCTCATAGTCTTGCCTGCTAATGTTATAGAAAGGATGCTGATTTTTTTTCCTTTGGCTAAATCCAGACAGAGAAATAAACATGTTTTGTAAAACCCAGGCACATTATGGCAAAACAAAAAAAAAATAAAATACATTTCACATTAGATGTTTTCTCTGAACCAGAACTCTTTTCTTTGAGGATTTAAGAAATAAGTAATTTGGAAAATTCTAAGGAACATAAACAAATTTTAGGGATGATCTTGGAGCAACAACACAAATATTAGAAATGTAAAGTTCAATGATTGCTTGGAAAAGCACTGCCTTCAATGTATAAATGAAGTTGCAACCTCCACAAAATCTTTACCAAAATGGTTTCTCCAGGGGAGGAAAAGGAGGTAAGGAGCCCCTTACCAAAGAAGAAAAAAGTCAGCCCTTGTCAAAGTCATTCATGATTCTTCACACATAGACATAATGACTAATTCACTCAGAACTAATCAAGGGATTGACTTTATTTTTGTAATAGATGAAACTGTCACTACGTGGAGGTTTTCATTTACCAATATCTGACACTAGCAGACATTTTTAATAGAGATGTTCAAAGGAGTTTTCCAGCATTTGTATTCATTGAACTGTCTTTGAAGAATGACTTATGTCTTTAAGTAGACAAAACAATTATTCGTGGTAGAATCCTTGCCCTGTGCAATACTAATGATCAGGAGGCAGCTTCATGGTGTATGCAACACAACCATGGGAGGGTCATGAAAAGGGCAGTTGGTCCCAATGGTGCATCCTCAGGCGGGGAAAACATAATGTTAGGAAACACAATCCACAGTTTCCTAAATTTTAAATCAGATTTTATGCTAGCTTTTCTCTATCTGTTTCCACATTAAAGGAACTCCTATGCTATTTAAATATGCCATTTGATACTATCATTTATTTCTTACATATTTGTACTTAATTTGATTAACTACCCAGGTCCCTGACTGATAAACCCTATCATGCAACACGCTCATTTCCTAATATTTATACACTAAAGAGAATAAGCATTCTAAGAGAATTAGAATCACAGTAACTCTTCATCCCAGAAAAATACAGTATTTCAAACCTTCTTCTGTACTTACAAACAAAGAAAATCACCTCCATTGGGAACTATAAGAACAAATCCTCAGTTACACAAAAGATACAAAGTGGGAAAATCATATTTTATAAGGCCCTAAGGAGTAGTTACAACCAAAGCAGAGTTGCTGCAATTTTCCTGCTTCCTTATTTGGAAAACATATGAAAAATCACATTTTCCATGCGATTGGAAAATGAATACTCTACCTGTCTCTGACTGGAATTGGAAAAGTCTCAACCATCTCCCTTAAGCCTTCTCAAGTGAAGTTGCTTCAAGCTCTTCACTCATACATTCTTGTTTTTTTAGTAGAAGACTATGAACTAATGTTTGTACTTACTATTACTTTTTCTTCATTCCATTTACTAGTCTTTCCTGAGCCAGGCCCTTGATGGGCTTGATTAGACAGCCAGATGCTCAGTCTCTCACCAAATATGTGTGGAGTGACTACTGACCCCCATAAACCAGGTTCCAGGTAGTGTTCTGGCTTTGGGTTCTGGTAGTCAACTTTGTGTTCTCTTATCTATTTACCTTGTGCCCATGCTGACTATTTCAAATGATAAACCCCACTGAAAGCAAGTCCTATTTTAAGCCCGTTCCCCTAAAAGGAAATACGTGATGTCATTCACTATTGGTGAGAGTTCCAAGAGTATAAGCTTCTCAGAGGGCAAGTCAACAATGTGTATCAACATTTAGAATGTGTATATCCACTGGCCCTTCAACTCTACCTTGAGGCATTTATTCTACAGAAATACCGATGCAAATGGATAAAAATAATTATGTACAAGAAAGTTTATTAAAATTATTTTTAACAGTGAAAAATGGAGTTATTGGTTAAAATGTCTAATACAAGAGGAATATTTGGCAGCAATTTTTAAAAATGAGATGTAGTTATATTTATTGACATAAAGAGATGATCATGATGCATTACTAAGTGAAGATGAAAGTTATAGAAGAGTATGTATACAGAAGATCCTGAGATATTATCCAATGTCTTTTTTTAACCAATGTCTTTAATAAAAACTCATACTCATATTCCATATTTTTGCTTATGCATGCATAGAAAAAAGACTGAAAGCATATTCCTGGAATCATTAAAAGTGATAATCCAGACAGTGGGACAATGATTTTCTCTTCTATGTCTATATTATTTGAGTTTTTGTATCAAGCATATGTCCATTTTTTTAAGAACATTCAAAATATTTCCATTTGTGGAGGAAAATTGTCCACCGTGAGAGGAAGAGTATTATCATGGTATCATCTCTTGAGAAAAGAATTCTTGTACTGAAACATGAATATCAAGAAAACCTTTTCAAATTTCATGAATTTCTCTGGTATCAAGATTCATTCTAGAATCATTGCTGGAGAAAGCTCAACCTTTGGAGAGTTCTAAAATCAAAGGTAACTGTGAGTAAGGCTATTCTGCATTAGAGAAACTTTTCCAATTCTTCCCCACCCAGACTCACGTCCCCAAGGGTGTGCCTCATCTTCTGGGACTCCAGTACTACTTTTACCACCACAGTCACCACGACCACATGCAGGGTGAGGTATGTGCTAGGCAACATACACAGGAAATGCCAGGCAACATGCAAAATACTTGACGCCAAGGCTGCAAATTTAAATGATACCACAAAATACAGCTTTCCAATTCTACAGATGAGAAAGCTGAGTGCCATAGAAATTAATCAGATTCACAAGCCAGTGAAGAGTGGAAACAGAATTTCAATATGTCTTAGCTCCAGAGCTCATGGACCTTTTTTTAATATAACACTTGCTTATATGGCAACCACAAAAATGTCATAGGTATGTTGGTATTCACTGACTATTTTAAAATAACAACAGAATTTTAAGGAATAGTGACAGAATTATAAGGAAGATACATATATGTAAATTTATCTTTAGAGCATCAAATCATTACCAAGAATCACGTTGCTGGGATAATAAGATCTAGGTTTGGAGAATCTTGGCAAGCCGCTGAATGAATGCAGGAATGCACATTTCACCCAGTAAGAGAGGATTTTCGTCAAGAAGGAAGTGAACACCCAGATGGCAAATATAGTTCACAGATGCCTGACATGCGTGCTTTCTTACTCGATCAGAGTTCACTGGGGAGAAGTCCCACAGCAAAAGTGCCTCCCAGAAAGAACACTCAGTGTCTCCTTGTAATCAAAATTGTTCCTGGATGAGCTGCTCCTGTTCTGTCTCTTTACCAGCATCAGGTCACAGTTTGGGCCTAGTGTGGCATCTGCTACCGTCTGGTGTTTTCATTCTACCTCATGGTTCTCATTTTGTCTGCAACCTTGGGGTACTCAGGTGCTCATCCTAAGCATCCTCTTTCTCTTTCCCTTCTTCCCTCTTCCCTGGTTTCTCTTTCTTTTTCTGGTCTTCTTTCTCCCTGGCCTCTTCCTTCTTCTCTCTCTTAAATGTCGTTTCTTCAGTGCTTCCTGTGAAGCAGGAACTGTGCCTCCGGTCTGCCAGAGCCACTGTCGACCCCTCCAGGTGCACGATCCCTCCTCCCCAGAAAGTTCCCAGTCCTTAGTGCCTGCCTCTGCTTGTTGGCCTCAGGTTCACGCCTCAGCATCCAGCACCATGACTGACACTTATTAGACATTTGATGAATATGTGGCTAAATACCTTCTTTGTCTTTAGCTCTATTTATGCAATTAAAACCACATGATGTATGTGTGATTTTTAAAAGCATATAAAGTGTAAGTGGGCTGAGACTGGTACAAAGTTTGGAAAACACAGCGAGTGTTCATTCCTTGTGGGTTGAAAACATTTCTTACAAGTCCAAGTAGCAGTGTATTTACTACTCCGACTTGAAGAAGGCAGGCTAATTCTTCTATGTACTGTATATTTCCCATACCTGAAATTTTTCCCTTGACTTTGTCAAAAATAATCTCAGTTGAAAATAGAGCTACCCTATGACCCAGCAACTTCACTATTGAGTATTTACCCTGAAGATACAAATGTAGTGATCCAAAGGAGCATGTGCACCCCAAGGTTTATAGCAACAATATCCACAATAGCCAAACTGTGGAAAGAGCCTAGATGTCCATCAACAGATGAATGGATAAAGAATATGTGAGATACACACACACACACACACACACACACACACACACACACACACACACACAATGGACTATTATGCAGCCATTAAAACCCCGAAATCTAGGGCGCCTGGGTGGCTCAGTGGGTTAATGCCTCTGCTTTCAGCTCAGGTCATGATCTCAGGGTCCTGGGATCGAGGCCCGCATCGGGCTCTCTGCTCAGCGGGGAGCCTGCTTCCTCCTCTCTCTCTGCCTGCCTCTTGTGATCTCTCTCTGTGTCAAATAAATAAGTAAAATCTTTTAAAAAACCCAAAAAACAAAAACCCCGAAATCTAGCCATTTGCAATGACGTGGCTGGAACTAGAGGGTATTATGCTAAGTGAAATAAGTCAATCAGAAAGACAATTATCATATGATCTCACTGCTATGAGGAATTTGAGAAACAAAACAGAGGATCATAGGGGAAGGGAGGGAAAATGAAACAAGATGAAACCAGAGGGGGAGACAAACCATAAGAGACTCTTAATCTCAAGAAACAAACTGAGGGTTGCTAGAGGGGAGGGTAGCAAGAAGGACGGGGTGACTGGGTGATGGACATTGGGGAGGGTATGTGCTATGGGAAGTGCTGTGAATTGTGTAAGACTAATGAATCATAGACTTGTACCCCTGAAACAAATAATACATTACGTGTTATTAAAAAAATTTCAAGGCATTAATCAGGATCTATTTTTAAAAATGCAAATACTTCTACTAATGTTACAATATTATCTGTAATTTATGCCTTAATATGATATGAATCAATCTGATTGATTCCTCCTAATTCAACAATGAACTATATAGAACTTCTACATCCTACAGAATGCTAAGGCTGGGGTATCGAAGGATGAATAATATAACACTTAACCCCAAGGAAATTATAGCCATGAATTAAAAAGGGAATAACTTAATGTTAATTGAATATAAAAAAGAGAACAAATATGTGTGTTCCTTTTATGAGTAAGAGGGCAAATGAAGAAGTTACACAACACTCTTGAAGTCACAACACAAATCTATAATTAGCCATAGGCTTTTTAACTGATGCATACCCTAATACTGGTTTTTGTCACTCTTTCCAAAGCCATCACTATTTGAAATCAAAGTGTCAACAATTAGTCACTGTGAACACATAGTCAATGAATGATACACAATAAGGTTAACTTTACTTTGCCTGTTAAACCCAGGGTAGGAAATATAAAATAATCCTCATATCAAAAGTTCTAATTAATCTCTGGGGGAGAGAACCAAACAAAATATGCCTAAATTACCTGCCAAAATTTTATCTTAAAACTCTAAGAAATCTCTAAACGTTGGTAATAGTACTACACTAATATAGGAACTTTGTTTAAAAAGGAGAACCTTGGCATGAACCCTTTCTTAACCTATCACACACATTCTGTGAAAACACTCTCTGTCATCATGGCTTTGTCTCTATTCCTTATTATCCCAAGATTGGGTATGTTTCCTCTTCAACTTAAAAATTGTCAGAAAAAATACCCTCATTTCCTCCAAAAGAAATAAACACAGGCAAAGGTCAGAGGGATGCATTCCATGGAAGCTGTTCATAGTGGAGCAAAGTGCAAAGCAGTGGGCCTGAACCAGAGAGGGCTTGTCCCCAGTCAGCACTGAGTGTCTGGGGCCACATCCCTAGTCTCCACATTTCCAGAGCAAATGAAAGCTTTGGCCACTGAGCACCCCTTATCCATGGCTCTGGAATAAGAGTATGGTATGGTATGTGCATTTTAATGTTGTTATTTGAATATTTGTGAATAAAAATGTCATTATTCCTATGGAAATTCATTTTACAGCCAAAGGCACATTTTCTCCCATGTACCTTATTTATGGGGACCAGGCTCCTCCAGAAGGAAGGAGCTTCCTGTACCCTTCCTATGTCATTCTTCACTTTCTTCTACTTCTTTTCCATCATCTCTCTGCTGTTACCCTTGCTCAGCTCCTCACCATCCCTTAAGTCATGCCAGATGAGGGAAATTACACCTGGTTACTATATTCTTCATAATATACCCTTCCTAGTGCCACTATACCTTTGTGAAACACAGATTTGAGCCTATGGCTTTACTGGTTTAAAACTCATACACAAGCAATAAAAATCATTACATAGCCTAAACACAAACCTCATTACTTTTGTTAACTAATGCATTAATTAGCAAATATTTGTTGGATAAATAAAGTACAAGGAACTTTAAGTCATGGCTGAGATAAATTTCAGAATGGTGAAGGGAGATCAGGAATCAGGAGAGATTGAGGGTGGGATGAAGGTATCACTTATCTTGTGCGGATTATATGTGTACAAGGGGAGAGCGAATGAATCTCAAGCAGAGTCAGTACTGAGCATGGAGCCCAGTGTGAAGCTTGATCCCTTGACCCTGAGATCATGACCTGAGACGAAACCAAGAGTTGGAGGCTTAACTGACTGTGCCACCCAAAAGCCCAGAAATCACATCTTATTTATTACTTTTTTCCCTCATTGCACCTAGCACAGTGCCTTGGACATAGCAGATTTTCCAAAAAAGGTTTTGGGAAAAATTTTGCCAGTGTGAGTTTTAAACAATGAAACAGGATTTGAAAACATAAATGATATAATTCCTACTAGTTTTCAAGAAAGGATGACCACAAAATTTTTTATTAAATCTGAATTTTCTTCTTTAATATACGGGAAGATACTCTTTATAGAATGTTGAATCCAATTATAATGTTGAATTGTTTTTTAGTGTCATTCTCCTTATTGTATTCCATCTGTTCATATGACAATCCACCAACACTGTAGTGAATGACGGTGATTATTTGATGAGGGCACATTCTATCTTATCCAGGCAGCAAGATTAAGTCTTAGGAACTGAAATGAAGGTAATTTATGGAAGTACAGGAATTTGCTTATATTCCAAGTTATACTGCAAAGTAGATACATAAAATATAACATATGAGTTTTTGGATTAAGTTTCTGGGCAGTTTATTGTTGTTTTAAAAGACCAGGAAAATTGACAAGCCTTTAGCCAGACCCATCAAAAAAAAAAAAAAAAAAAAAAAAAAAAAAAAAAAAAAAAAAAAAGAGAGGATTCAAACAAAATCAGAAATGAAAGAGGAGAAAAAACAACTGATACCACAGACATACAGAAAATTGTAAGAGAATATTATGAAATATTAATTGGATGACCTAGAAAAAATGGATAAATTCTTAGAAACATACAACCTCCCAAATTTGAATCAGGAAGAAATAGAAAATTTGAAAAGACTGATTATCAGCAATGAAATTGAATTAGTAATCAAAAAACTTCTAACAAACAAAGAGCCAGGACCAGATGGCTTCACAGATGAATTCTACCAAACATTTAAAGAAAGTTATTACCGTTCTTCTCAAACTATTCCAAAAAATAGAAGAGAAAGGAAAACTTCCAATTTTATTCTATGAGGCCGGCATGACTCTGATCCCAAAACTTGATAAAGACACTACAAAGAAAGAGAACCACAGGTTAACATCTCTGATGAACATAGGTACAAAAATCCTCAAGAAAGAATTAGCAAACCAAATCCAAATAATACATTAAAAAATCGTTCATCATGATCAAGTGGGATTTAGTCCAGGGATGCAAGAGTAGTGCAATATTTGCAAATCAATTAACGTGATACATCAGTAAGATAAAGGATAAAAACCATATGATCATTTCAATTGATACAGAAAAAGCATTTGAAAGTACAACATCCATTCATGATTAAAAATTCTCAAAAAAGTATGGTTAGAGCAAATATACCTCAACATAACAAAGGATATATATGAAAAACCCACAGTGAATATCATATTCAAAGGGGGAGAAATGAGAGCTTTTATCCTACAGGATAAGGATGTCCACTCTCACCAGTTTTATTTAACATAGTAGTGTAAGTCCTAGCTGCAGCAAACAGACAACAATAACAACAACAAAAATAAAAGCCATCCAGATTGCTAAGGGAGAAGTAAGACTTTCACTATTTGTAGATGACACAGAAAACCCAAAAGACTCTACCAAAAAACTACCAGAACTGATAAATGAATTCAGTAAGGTTCCAGGTACAAAAATCAATATACAGAAATCTGTGGCATTTCTGTATACTATTAGTGAAGCAATAGAAAGAAAAATTAAGAAAGCAATTCCATTTACAATTATACCACAAATGATAAAATACCTAGGATTAAACTTAACCAAAAAGGTGAAAGACTTGTACTCTGTAAACTATAAAACACTGATGAAAGAAACTGAAGATGAAAACAAATGGGAAGATATTCCATGCTCATGGATTATAAGAAAAAAATATTGTTAAAATGTTCATACTACCCAAAGAAATCTACAAATATAATGCAATCCCTATCAAAATACCAATAACATTTTTCACAGAAGTAGAACAAATAGCTCTAAACTTTATATGGAACGACAAAAGACCCTGAAAAGCTAGAACAATCTTGAAAAAGAAAAACTGGGGGCTCCTGGGTGCCTGAGTCGGTTGAGTCCAGGTCTTGGTTTCAGCTCAGGTCATGATCTCAAGGTCCTTGGATGGAGCCCTGTAATTGGTTTCTGCACTCTGTGTAGAGTCTGCTGAAGATTATTTCCCTGTCCCTCTTCTTCTGCTCCTCTCCCCAATCTCTCTCTCTCTCTCTCTCTCTCTCTCTCTCTCTCTCTCTCTCTCTCTCTCTCTCTCCCCCCATCCCTTTCTAAAATAAATAAATAAAATCTTTTGTTTTTCAAAGAAAAAGCTGGAGGTATCACAATTCCAGATTTCAAGTTATACTACAAAGCTGTAGTAATCAAAACAATATGGCCCTGATATAAAAATAGACACATAGATCAATAGATCAGGATAGAAAGCCCAGAAATAAACCCATGATTATATGGTAAATTAATCTTTGACAAAAGGTACAAGATTATGCAATAAGGAAAATAAACAGTCTCGTCAACAAATGGTGTTACTACATGCAAAAAAATGAAACTGGGCCATTTTCTTAAACCATACACAAAAATAAATTCAAAATGGATAAAAGACCTAAATGTGAGACCTGAAACCATAAAAGTCTGGAAAGAGAAGACAGGCAGTAATAGCTCTGACATTGGCTGTGCAATATTTTTCTTGGTATGTTTCCTGAGGCAAGGGGGACAAAAGCAAAAATAAATTACTGAGACTATATCAAAATAAAAAGCTTCTGCACAGGAAAGGAAAAAACAAAACAGAAAGGCAAGCTACTGAATGGGAGAAGATATTTGAAAATGACGTATCTGATAATAGGTTAGCATTCAAAATTTATAAAGAACTTATATAACTCCATACCCAAAAAACAAATAATCCAACTTAAAAATGGGCAGAAGACATGAACAGACATTTCTCCAGAGAAGATATCTGGATGACCAACAGATACATGAAAAGATACTCAATTTAATTCATCATCAGGGAAATGCAAGTCAAAACTACAATGAGATATCATCCCACACCTGTCAGAATATCTAAAATAAAAAACATAAGAAACAACAAATGTTGGTAAGAATGTGGAGATGAAGGAACTGTAGTGTACTGTTGGTGGCCATGCAAGCTGGTACAGCCACTGTGGAAAACAGTATGGAGGTTGCTCAAAAAATTAAAAATCAAATTACCCTATGATCCAGTAAATCCTACTACTGAGTGTTTACAGAAAAATTACAAAAACACTAATTTAAAGAAAGTATATGCACCTCTATGTTTATTGCAGCATTATTTACAATAGCCAAATTAAGGAAGCAGTCAAGTGTCCATCGATAGATGAATAGAGAAAATGTGGTATCTATAATGGAATATTACTTAGCCATAAAAAAGAACGAAATCTTGCCATTTGTAATAACATGGATGGAACTGGGGGGCTTATAATGTCAAGCAAAATAAGTTAGTCAGAGCAAGATAAATACCACATGATTTCACTCATATGTGGAATTTAAGAAACAAAACAAGTGAACAAATGGAAAAAAGAGAGAGAGACAAACCAAGAAATAGACTCTTAGTTATAGAGAACAAAGTGATAGTTACTGGAGGGGAGGTCGGTGGAAGGATGAGTGAAATAGCTTATGGGGGTTAAAGAATACATTTATCATGATGAGTATTGAGTAATGTGTAGAATTACTAACTCACTATATTATACACCTGAAACTAATATAACACAGTACATTAACTATGTTGGAATTATAATTAAAAGCTTAAAAATAATTTCTGGAAAACTTTTGTTTGAGGGAAATCTCTGTCTTGCATGATACATAACTTAGTAGACTTGTTCATAGAATATTAGCCTTCCACAGGATGTCTCATGTGTTTGGAATATAAACTGAACTGCTTTTAAAGATACCATCCCCTTAAGTAACTCCGGCAAGTTTATTTTGTTACTCTACACAACTGATAACATGAAATTTCTTCACGTAGAGCCAACAACCTTCTTATATATTCTTTCATTGCTATTTAAGTTACCAAGTTCCTATACTATAGGTTATTATTTTTGTTGATATGAATTCATTAAAGGAGTCAGTGTCATTTCTAGAAAATTTCAGTATGCTGTTTCTCCAACAATGATCAGACACTAAATATGTTAACACAGGAACATGAGGATACTGGCCCATGGAAATATTCTTGAGGTAATTTTATAGGAGTGTTCCTGGACTCTCAATTCAATTTTATTGAATATTCAGTTACTGGGTATGTTTCAGTAAAAAATCACAATAAAGGCTCCTGCCTTAATGGGGCTTGGACTCTGCTCACCAGGAATATATTTCTGTACTTTTGTCATGGTTTAATAGAAACAAACGTCTGTGTGTGTCATGAGTTAGTGTTGGTGGTCATGTTGAGGTGAAATTATCATGAACAAGAATGGAATCCTCAATCTCCTGCTGTTCCCTGTGTCTAGAACGTCTTTTGTCTCATCTTTCCATGATTGCTTTTTTCTCATCCTCTAGGCTTCAGCTCCATTTTCTACTTCCTTTGACTGACCCCCCTGAACTGCCCCATCTAGGGTGGCCAACCCTCAGAGCAGTTATTACATCAGATACCTTGTTCTGTTTTCTTGAAAATCACTACCTGTTGTTGGTTTACTTATCTCCTTGTGTGTTATCTTCTCCAGAACTAGAATGTAAGCTCCAAGAGAACCAGCAAGTGCTGGTAAGTTTGCCCATATTGAATGCCCAATGGTGGTCAAAGTGTCTGACACACATATTGAATAAACAAAGAAACCTCGATGTCACTATATGACTGTAAGATAGTGCTACTTGATGGAAACATAAAAGGAGCCACATGTATAATCTAAATTTTTCTAACAGCCAAGTTAAAAATGTGAAAAAGAAACATTAAATTAATTAATTTAATTAATCTTAGTAATTGAGTAATTTTAGTAAGGTATTTTATTTAATCCAGTATACCAAAAATGTCATAATTTCAGCATTTCAGTTTATATAATCAGTGCAAGAATTTTCAATGAGATATTGTACTTTTAAAAATTGTCATCAAATTTAGTGTTCATTTTATCCTATTTGTATATCCCAATTCAGATTCTAAATTTTCTTTTTAAGTACTCAACTGACATTTAGATTTCATCAAATTTAGATGTTTCTATAATTGGAAGAGTAGATTCACATATTCAGATTCTCCCACATATTTTAAAAGTTTCCCAGTAACTGTATGAGAATAACTGCATAAATTTAAATTAAAAGTAAAATTAAAATTTCAATTTCTGAATCATACTAGCTGCATTTCAAGTATTCAGGAACCACATGTGACTAAAGACTATAGTATTTGGGCAGTCCATCTCTAAAAAAAATGTTTAAATTGCAGTGTTAAAATACACATGCTATATCATTCAAGTAGGATAATCATTTGAAAATCTGAAGAAATTTGTTACTAAAAGTAAAGCATAGACATGTATTTTGAAAAGTAAACCATTATTCAAAGTCTGGAGAGAATATTTGCAAAAAATATATAACTGACAAGGGACTATTATCAAAAATATATGAAGAACTGTTAAAACTTAATAAGAAAACAAGCAACCCAATTAAAAATGAGCCAACACCTTAAAAGACACTTTACCAAATAAGATGTATGGATAGCAAATAAGCATATGAAAAGATGCTCCACATCATACACCATCAGGCAATGCACACTAAAACAGCAGTAGGATGCACTCCACACCTACTAGAATGGCCAAAATCCAGACCACTGATAACACCGAATACTAGTGAGGATGTGGAGCGACATGACTCTCATTCATTGCTAGTGGGAGTACACGATGGTATAGCCACTTTGAAAGACAGTTTGGCGGTTCCTTACACAAGGAAATATACTCTTTTTGTTGTTGTTATTTTATTTTATTTTATTTTATTTTATTTATTTATTTTATTTTTGTAAATAATAATTTATTTTATTTTTCAGTGTTTTTACTGCATCTTGCTCCTTGGCATTTACCTAAAGGAGTTGAAAACTTATGTCTACACAAGAACCTGCATGTGGATGCATATAGCAGCTTTATTCATAATTGCCAAATCTTGGAAACAATCAAAATGTCCTTCAGTAGGTGAATGACATAAACTATAGTATGTCTAGACAATGGACTATTTTTTAGCGCTGATGAGAAATGAGTTATGAAGCCATGAAAAGATATGGAGGAAACTTAAATGCATATTACTAAGTAAAAGAAAGCAATCTGAAAAGGCCAAACATACAACTATATTCTGGAAAAGGTAGAACGATGGAGACAGTAAAAATCACAGTGCTTGCCCAGGTTGGAGGCTTAGGGATATGGGAAGGAGCGGAATAGGCAGAGCCCAGGGAATTCTTGGGACTGTGAAAATACTTTACGATATTATAATGATGGATACAAGTCCTTATACTTTTTCCAAACACACAGAATGTACAACATCAAAAGTGAATCCTAACATAAACTATAGGCTTTGGGTGATTATGATGTTTCAATGTAGGTTCATCCTTGATAAAAAAAAAAAATGAGTGATGTTAATCATGGGGGAAGCTGTGAATGTGTGGGGCAGGGGGTACCTGAGAAATCTCTGCACCTTCCTCTCAATTTTGTTGTAAACCTAAAACTTCTCTTAAGAAAATCTTAAGAAAAAAAAAAACCCAAACCAAGCCAAAACAAAAAAACAAATCATTGTTAATTGAGAACATTGTCAGGTTATTACTGTTTTAAGAATGATCATTTTTATTTACTTGTTGGGAAACAGATAAATTTTTAATAGCAAGTCAACCCTGAATGGTACTTCACCCACAGTCCGTGTATCTATGCAACCGTCCAGAATGGATGAACATTATTACCATGCCATTAACAATGAGAGTTGCTTGAGGGTAGGGGTGGGGCTGGGGAGAGATAGGGTGGCTGGTTATGGAAAAAATAAAAACTAATAATAAAAAAACCCCTTACTATTGTAACATGACTTTATCAGTCCTTTATAGCAACTTGTTTGCCTATAGAAAAACCTGTCCTTCATAGACTCCTCTGCCTCAAACATTTCTGGAGAGCTCTCAGGATACTTATAGGGGTCTGTGAATCAACTGTGTGTGCTGCAACTACTACTCAGAGAGGTATACAGTGCAGTGATTCATCATGATGCAATATTTTTATTGCTTTTTTCTTTTCTAAAATCTGTGCATGTTCATGGCAGTTTGATGCACACATGGACATCTGTTGTTCTGGTGTAGGGTAGGAGGAGATTGAAAGAAAGGAGTACTTTAGAAAAGTAATCTCATGAATTACTCATTATGTAAAAGAAGGAAATAAAATTTTGATAGTGTGTGGCCACCACCACTTCTGATCATTTTCAAGTAAAACAATACCATTCAGATCTGGATAAACTTTGAGCTCATAATAACATAGTTTAAGATCTGGATGGATTTTCTCAGTATGAGGAGCATAGTTTGGAATGGGGCCTATTTTTTTTAAGGCCCCAATATATGGAAATAAATACTATGCTCTCATTTAGGGAATGGGAAGAGAAAGATTAAATCATTATTAATTAAATTGATAGATTCCTGGTAGATAATTTTTTTCATTCATGCAAAATATTTGAAATGAGAAAGCTGAGGTACTTTGAGATACCATTACTTATTTTAATTCCCAAGACAGTACTGTCCCAAAGAGCCTTTGCAATTACTGAAGAATCTGTAAGATAATTCTTATGTTCCTCAATTCAAAAGAACCACATAACAGTAATTTTAATAGAAACTCCAGAAAAGGGAGTCAAAGTTCATTCCAAGATAATTAACCTACTCTATCCTGGGATAAATATGTATAGAAATAATAAGTACAAATTCAGTGCACTGAGCATTAAAGTCAAAATAGGAATGCTGAAAATATTTTGTGAATGCTGAAAAATAATTTGTACTCTAAGTCAAATGAACTTTTGCCAGGGAGAACCAAAGTTGAGAAATTTCTGTTAAAAACATGACTCAGAGGAAAAATTGCAGAAGCTGGTAATGAAGGAAATGATCTGATATCGTCCCCAATTGGTTATTCCCAAGATCATGTGATCTGGGCATCTTTAAAAGGGAGTTACCTGGACTCCAGAAGGCCATAGCACCTTCCTGACAGTTTCAGCTTTTTCCTCATCTTGAAGATAATCCTAGAAAGTTCGTAAAATGTGTGATGCCTTTGTGGGTACCTGGAAACTTACTTCTAGTGAAAACTTTGATGATTACATGAAAGAAGTGGGTAAGAAAATATATAGTGGGGTGACTGGCTTTATAACTTTTTCTCTGGGGGAAGAGGGGTTTATGGCTGTTTTTCACTCTGTAGGTATTAGTCAGATAGGAAATGCTGCTTTCTAAACAGAGGCTATAAAAGTAGCAAGTGAGGATCATTTGTTTGTAGAAACTTTCTAGACCAAAGTCACAACTAATGCTTCCTACAGTTAAGCCAAAAGGAAAAAGGGTCTAACTGGAATTTTTATGGTCCACAGAAATGATAAGATTTTATTTCACTGCTAAACTGTGTTATCTTTGTTTTACTTGGTCCTTTGCCTGTTGCTCTTCCATTCTCTCTTGCATATAAAATAAATAAGACTATATTTATTTCCTAGTATTCAATAACTTCTATTTGAAGCTGAAAGCACTGTATTTCTCTTTTTAATGTAATTTTTAAAGTGAACATTATTAATTATTTTATTTTCTCATTGTCAGTCTATTAAAATGTGTGGTTGTTTTATGGGAGCCAAAATCTTAATTTCAGGAAATCTGTTGCTTTAAGGTGTTGAATATTTTTTTGACTAGGAATTACATGGGATGCCATACAATTACCAAGTAAGTCAAAAAGGACAATGTTATATCCATAACATACCTCCTCTTTGATAATGGAGGCTTTCAGGCTTTTAGATTCTGCTAGTATTGCTGGTGTGTTGTAGGAATGTTCCCTGGGTAATTACTGTGGTGAAGCAAGGGAATGCGGAGAATGGTTCTCACTTGGACAACTTCTACCTTGAAAGCCCCTTTCCTCACATCCCTATGCATGATAAGGTTGCATCCAGGAATAGCAATTTGTGTGTGTGTGTGGGGGGGTGGTTTACAGGGGTTAGGATTTTATCTCTCTGTTTTAAGACTTCCCCTTTCCCTAAATCATATAATATATATACTTTTTCCTTTTCTGTAAGTACTACTATTTTCCTTGTTTATACACAAGAGGGAATTTAGGAACCTCAGCATAAGTGAGACCTCACTTTCTAGAATATCAACTAATCATGTTTCATTAAACTAAGTATATACTGATACAGAAATGTCAGGATTTGAGGCTATTTTCTTATTAATTTTTAGGAACATTTTATACTTTTAATATTTATATTTAAATTCTTATGTCACTATATTTTAAGATTATAAAGTACTGGTGATAATGAAAGACAATAAGATATCTCCTGAATCTAGTTGCTCTAACTGATGATCAGTAAGCAGGTATTACTTTCATCAGTCAAAGAAGGACTGTGGAGAATGTGATTTTTTCCAAGGTCAGCCAGTCTGGAATTATACTTGATGTTCTATCCATTCATTATGCTGACTCACTCCATGTATGTGAAGTTATATTTTGTAACAGAGCCAGGACTTGATGAAGCAATATATCTTTCCAACTGTAGCCATTTTCCAGACAGGGAGCTAAATAAGAGCCTCAGCATTGCTTGTTTTGTACAGTATTTCTCTCCCCTTACCCCCTATATCTAACCTTTGGTACAGTTTAAGTAGTCTTTAGTAAAAGAAGTAGCTTAGGTTCATGTACATGTATTAAGAGATTCAACACATCTACAGCTGTCATAAATTCTGTATAATATACATAGTGACATCAAGTTCCCACTGTCTACATTGTTGTAAATTGTTCATCCTTTATATTATTTACATAAGAAAAAAATCCTTTTTTAAAAGAGGAGTTTGCAGCTGAGGTGATTGAGAACCAAAGTATTGAATTCTAAACTTACTAAAATAGTGATTCTTTAAAATTTTGCCTTTTGGAGAAATTAATCAAAATCTTCATTTAGTAGTAATTTGGAAAAGACAAGAAAATAGAACTTGGCAACACATGCTTTGAAATGTGACTTTTGTACCCACAAACAGGTTATTTTTAAATGGAGTAACTGTATATTCATTTTCAAATACTGAGAATTTTAAAATACTGAGAATTCTGCCTTTAACTATGGATTTTTGTTTTCTAAAAAGGAAAGGTTGAGGTGACCCAAGTGTTTCATGAGTTGGGTAAAATGATAGTTGCTACCCTAATTATTGAGATGGTCAGTTAGTTTGAGAGTACAGTAATAACACACACACACACAAATCTATATATTTCAGGAGACTTAGTCTTTTTCAAAATTAACAACGTGTCTCCTGTGGAGTTGTAACTGAAACCCAAAAGAAGACATTTAGATAGACATACACTTAATTGTGCCATGAGTTTCTTTGAAATTTGGCCTGCTTTACTTATTTGCAGCCACTGTTTTATGAGGCTTTTAAGAAAGTTACTGTTAAAAAAGAAAGAAAGTCACTGTTGTCTTTTTCCTTTTATGCACACACCCACCTATAGAGACTAACCCACCTACACACACACACACACACACACACACACACACACACACAGGTCTGACTTCATTAAAGATGTGAAGGAAAATTGTAAACTCGACATTTTTGTTTTTCTTTTCCCAACTGTAGGAGTGGGCTTTGCCACCAGAAAGGTGGCTGGCATGGCCAAACCCAACATGATCATCAGTGTGAATGGGGACGTGATCACCATTAAATCAGAAAGCACCTTTAAAAATACTGAGATTTCCTTCAAACTGGGCCAGGAATTTGAGGAAGTTACTGCAGATGACAGAAAAGTCAAGGTGAGGAAGAAGAAATTGGTAGAATAAAAGGATGGTTTCTAAGACTACTGCCTATAGGAGGCCATTTTGTATCAAAGGAGGGGGAAACTATTCTTTCACGGGTGAAAGATCCCTGACTTCCTAGATTTAAAACATGTTGTCTTTGATACTTAGTAGGTGAATCTTCTCCTTTCATAAATCTGTCTTTATTCTTTTATAAAGGTGAGTAACTCAATTTATTTGTCACACAATATGTAGATTATCTGAAGTCAATTTAAATAACAATGTTAGAGAATGTTGATGAGTGGAAGCAAAAAAGGAGAAAAATCACCTAAAAAACTATCACCTCAACAAAAATTTATTATCTATATTTTTACAGTATTATTTCACATATGTGTTTTTTTGTAATTTTCTGATCAAAATATATTATTTGTATGCTACTGTTTTTGACACTCATTTTTTTTGTTTTAATATATCCTTACAATTTAGAATGACTAATGACTTCAAAATATTCCTTCATTCAAAGGTGATGTATTTTTTACTTTGTTTTCCTCTACCATATACCAATGGTAATCATTTTTTATTATGCTCACAGAGCATCATAACCTTAGATGGAGGTGTCCTGGTACAGGTGCAGAAGTGGGATGGGAAATCAACCACCATAAAGAGGAAACGAGTGGATGATAAACTGGTGGTGGTGAGTTTCTTCTAGTTGCTTAATTCTAGACTCTTCTGCTAGGTCATGTTATGATCACCATTCTACCTAAAGAAACAGAGAGTCATGCTTGCTTACATAGAACAAAAAAGGTAATTCCATTGGGATTATGGCTTCACTCTGGCAATTCCCCTTCATGCTTCTAAGTTCAGTCAAGTTGTGCTGTCCCTCAAGAAGCATTCTGTTACTGTTCTCAGCACACACCATGTGGTATGATGCATTTCTGGTTATATTTCTCACTTACCTTATATGTTGTAAGGTTCTTTGTGTTTTCTTGGTCTTTATATCTCCCTAACTTACTACACTGTCAAGTATATATAGGATCCCAGAATGAATTTTTTCAAATAAATACTTTCCTTTCCAACATTAGAGACAATAAATAACCCATGGTTTAGTCCTGTGATTGACCAAGAAATTTTTTTGTGTGTCTAGGAATGTGTCATGAAAGGTGTCACTTCTACCAGAATTTATGAGAGAGCATAATTCAAGGGACATCGAGCTGAAGTTTGCATTGAATTTCTGTTGGATATATTGTCCAAACATGTATTGTTATTTTCTACTAATTAGCAAGCAACTAATTTCCCTGAAACTGATTTTATTCAATGTGGATGTGTTCATTAAATAAAAAGTTTTAGATTTAGAAGGTGATGTGATGATTTATTGTGCCAGATCATTTCTTACTCATAATCCAATGAAGGAAATAGAAAATTGTATTTTTGCTTTGTTTCTCATGTAAGTAATACAATTTTTCATGGTATTCCAAGGTAAAAAATATTCATGACTTTTCCGTTGTCTTAGGTAAGAGAGGACAAATTTATTACTGTCAAAATTTATTTGACAAATTTATTACTATTAATGCAGTCCTTCTGTAGCATGTTTATAGTCAAGTGAATCTCTCAAAGACCTAAGGCAGTTTTAAATGTAGTGAAATGGTTTGCAGCCAGCTGGGCCAGATCCTGCCATTTCACACCTGCCTGCCCTGGAGCATTGAGAGGAAGAGCAGCAATACATTTTTGTAAAACAATAAATTTTAGTCTGAAAAATTATTGCTAACCCAAGCTATCTCTGGTATCTCTCAAAACTAAGTGCAAATAATCCCATAATGTTCCTTCCAGAAAAGAGATGACAGTTTTTAATGAGTAATGGTGCAAATGTTCTTTATAGTGTTTTCCAAATTATTCTTTTTTCTACTAGGGAACTTTTTATTAAATAAAATATTGAATATGTTCTGGAACTTTTTATTCAAATAAAATCCCCATGGAATCCCA
>PITA01000814.1:0-32382 GCA_004023965.1 Spilogale gracilis | reverse complement strand
CTTTTGTGGAAACCTTGAAGCCACTCTAGAAGTTATTGGAGTTCCACACACATAGATTAAATTTCTAAACTATAGTTATATTTTATAGTTAGCCAGAGTCTGTTAGTGTTCTGCAGTTGCTATAATTCTGCCTGTGATGCTTCCTTTAAAAATAAGTCCATTATTTTCTGAATACTTATTTTATGCACAACACCAAGATATGAAGAGGCTAGAAGAGGTGAAATAAGTCCTAATCATAAAAAATTTACTTTCTTTGCAAAAACAGAGTCACACTCTCACTTTGGCTCACTGAAGGATTGAAGAACTCCAAAAGAGAAGACTTATAGGGACTGATTAGGAATATTCTTGATAAACCAATATTTATTAAGCACTTACTTTGGTCCCAGACACTTCACATGCTTTACTTCATTTATCATCAAAATAATCCTATGAGGAGATTTTAGTATTCCAGTTCCCAGGTGAGGAAACTGAGCTTTAGAGTTTAAATATATAAAGCTAAATAGGGAATAGACATAGAATCTGAAATTCAAGAGAGCAACACTGGCTGGGATATACATCTAGGAGCCATCAGTATGTCCGTGGTAACTTAATTGATAAATGGTGATAAGATCACCCAAGGATAAGGAAGACTTAGAAAAAAGAGAGACTTGAAGGCGATCAAGTAGATGTCCCAGCCATCTAAGCTCAACCTGTTCTCTACTAAGCTTGGTTTAATTGCCCCCTCCACCAATTCCCTAAAACTTGGTCAGCATCCTATTTTCCAAAGCTCAGTGAATGTAAAAATGTTTTGTCTAATATCCCATTCTATAAATTTAAAAATAATCATTGAATATGTCTTCTTCCTCACTCCACAACATCTATTTTATTTTTAAAAATCATGTTGATTCTATTAACTTAAAATTTCTTTAATGTTTGCTTTTCTCATCCCCTTTGCCAATACCACTAAATATTTTTTTTTAATTACTTTAGGGCTCTCCTAATAAATCTCCTTCTTTTACCCTCAGTTCTTTCTTCTCTTTTTCAAGCTCTGTAGACTTCATAAATGATATTTACACAATAAAAATCTGATCTGGACACTCATTGATGAAAACCTTTAAGTGGCGTCCATTGCATCCAGAGACGGTCCAATCTCCATAGCATAGCATGTGTATTTGTCGTATGCTTGCCTTTTCTCATCCCTCTGGTTTTGTCATTGCTCTTGTATTTCACTTCTTTCTTCAGTCATATCAAGCAATTTTCATAGTGTTGTTTGTTTGGGGTTTTTTGCCTCTAGTTGTGTGTGTGTTCTGCTTCTTTCTGTCTAGAATTCTCCCTTCCATCATTCTGAAACTTCCTCATCCCTTAAGGGTTCCTTTACAAAGTTGTCCTAGGTGCCACTTCTAATTATGTGTATTTGTGGATCTAGTTATTTTGAAAATTTACTCTTCAAGTTTAATTCTTATTTTTCAGGTGGTATGGGAGCATAGAATAAGAAGATCCAGTCCAATGTAAATTCTAATAAATTGATTGCTTCCTTCTATATTTTCATAAAACAAAGGCCATAGATACAATAGATATCTTTGAGTATCTGTTATCAAACTTATCCTTCCTGGGACTTCTTTGAAGCTCACAGAATTTTCCATTGTCTGACATTGCTTTTACCAACATATATACAGAAAGACAGAGAAAATTCTACACTCAAAGGAAGAGAGACAGGGTCAAGAATATACTTCTCAGAAAAAAGCAGATGTGTGGATATAGAGTCGAGCTAAATCTTGAAGTAGATATGAAAGGTTCAAAAAACTATTCACTTAGTCTTTGGAAACTGTGAGAATCAGATGACACAATAGGTCAGCATAGCCTTTCTTGACTCCAATTCTCACCACTACTATCATTAAACTCCAATTTCTGGCCTAGAAATACTTCTCCCAAAGCCCAAAGCATTACTGACTTAAATTTTTCTTTGAAAATTATGCATCAGTTTTGAACAGGTGACCTAGTCTGTTTAGAGGAGTGATTTTTGGGTGCCTGGGTGGCTCAGTGGGTTAAAGCCTCTGCCTTTGGCTCAGGTCGTGATTTCAGGGTCCTGGGATCGAGGCCCGCATCGGGCTCTCTGCTCAGCAGGGAGCCTGCTTCCTCCTCTCTCTCTGCCTGCCTCTCTGACTACTTGTGATCTCTCTCTGTCAAATAAATAAATAAAATATATCAAAAAAAATAAATTAAAAAAAAGAAGAGTGATTTTCACCCAAGTCATTATTGTGACTTGAACCATTGTGTGGTATGTCAAAACAAGTTACCACCCATAATATAGTACAACAATATATTAGTTATTTTACTTCTAAAAATAAATTATTAAATTCAACATTATCCTGTAAAATACTGCTTTTCACAAATTTGTTCTTCTATTTGCTTTTTGAGTGGGAGAGAAAGAGATTATCACTTGTACATGAGAATTACTGAAGGGTTTATGAGCACTTGCGAAAGTTAATCTCTCAGGTGTGTTGCTGCTGAAAGGACAAATAGATTATGAAGTCTTGAGTTGGAACAAGTAAACCTCCAAGATGGCTGTCAGGTAGTGGTGTTTTTTATCTTTAGGTCTAGCTTTTAAGCAATGTATTTATAGCATACCTGGCCAGATTGTATGGGTACAGGAGATGGCTGCTGATGGAGTGACGCACAGCACTTGGATAGCTCATCAACGACCATCTCTCTAGTTAGTTAGATGTAAAAAACACAATATTGACTTTACATCCAATTATGAATCTATCCATTTATTCATACACTAGCACTATCCCAGTGCAGAATACATTAAAAGGATTTACATGGAGTCAAACAAACAGAAAATTGTAGGACCAGGAAAAAAAAAATGAGTTATTGAGAGCATCTCAAAGGCAAGGATTGTGTCAGATTTGTAGCTGGGTTCTCAGACCCTGGCACCGTAAACAGGAGAGTCAGAGCTTAAAAAATGATTCTTGGATGAGTAAGTGAAGAATCTTTTTTGTGTTAGGTGTGGCATGGAACACAGAAAGAATGACAACCCATATTCATATCCTCAGTGTAGTAGAGAAATAGCATGAATACCACCACATTGCCTCAGAAAATTGTCCTGATATTTCCCTCTCTTCCCTCTACCCCCACCCCTCCAAATCTAGGAAGGATTAAAACTTTCCTCCCCATGAAAACAGAAAAATGTATATGTTCTTACTATAAGATGGTGCTACATTCCTATTTCTCATCTTTCCCATTCACTAGGTTTTCATTGCCTCTAGAGCAGGTCACTTACACACACACACACACACACACACACACACACAAACATACACACACGTGTGTGTGTGTGTGTGTGTGTGTGTGTGTATCTCAGAATCTAGCACAGTGCCTAAAGCATGGCAATCCCACAATACATTTTAACAGCATAAATGAAGATGCAATACAGGAGAAGAAATGAATTATATGTTAAATTATGTGGTATATTCAGTGGACTAAAGGAAGCCAAAGACAAGCAGGACCAACATGTGCTGGAGTAGTCAGAGAGACTGACAACATAGAAGATGTATTTGAGCTAGGCCATGAGAGATAACTGTAATTAATTTCTTATTAATTAGTTTTATGATAGAACAACAAAGCAAATACCAGGCAGATTTTGTAAGTTTTTCAAGGTAAGCTGGCATAAATTCAAATTACAATTAGTAACAACATTAGAATGTTAAGTGTAATCCCTATGGAAATAAAAATAAAAAAGAAAACTGCCGTAGAAAATATACAAAAGGAAACAAGAAAGGAGATTTAATGTTTCATTACAAAAATCAATTAAACAAAAATGAAAATAGTAATGCAGGAAATGAAGTATTTAAAAAAGCTATAAAAGCACATGGAAAACAAACAGCAGAACAACAGAGGTAAATTCCTTCTTATCAGTAATTATTTAAATATAAAATAATAAACACTCCAGTCAAAAATGAGAGATTGGCAGAAAAATTTTAAAAAAATAGTCCAACTCTATGTTATCTACAAGAGACTAACTTTAGATCCAAATATCTGAAGTTGAAAGCCAAAGGACAGAAAAGGAGAGTCCATGCAAATAGTAACCAAAAGACAGCAGAGGTGGCTATATGGATAACAACAAAATAAACTTATTGCATATTAATGAAAATGTCAATACATCAAGAATATATAATAATTATAAACATTCACCCAGTAATAGATAATCAAAATATATAAAGCAAAAAATGAATTTTTATAGTTCAATAAAAAGAACTGCCAGAATTAAAGAGGAAAATAGTTCTTCAATAATACTTGGAGGATTCAAATCTCTCTTAGTAAAGGATAGAACAACCAGATAGAATACATGTAAGGAAACAGCAGACTTGAAAAACACAATAAACCAACTACATCTAACAGACATACATAGAACCCTCAACCTAACAACAGCAGAATACATATTCTTCTCAAGTGCACATAGAACACTCTCTACGATAGAGAGAATACAAATTAAGTCTCAATACATTTAAAAAGATAGAGATACAAAATATCTTCTTTAAACATAATGTGATGAAGTGAGAAATCAATAACAGGAGGAAAACTGGAAAAGTCACAAATTTGTGGAAATTAAGTAAGAATCAATGAATCAAGAAAACAGTAAGAGAAGTTAGAAAATACTTAGAGATGAATGAAAACCGAAACACAACATAGCAAGATTTATTGGACACAGTGAAAATAGTACTAAGTGGGAAATTTATAGCTAAAATGCTTATGTTAAAAGAGAAGAAGAAGAAGGAAAAAAAGAAGTTCTTGAATCCACAATCTAACTTTACAACTTAAGAAACGAAAAAGAAGAAAAAAACTGAACCCAAAGCTAGCAGAAGCGGGTAATAAAGATGAAAACAGAGATAAATGGAATAGGGAATAGAAAAATGAGAGAGAAAATCAACCAAAATTTGGTTCTTCAAAAGATCAACAAAATTTAGCTAGATTGACTAAGAAAAAAAGGCAGAAGACTCAGATTACTGAAACTAGTGACATTACTACTGATGCTACAGAAATAGAAAAGATTAGAGAACACTATTGTACACCAACAAATAGGATAACTTAGATGAAATGAACAAATTCCTAGAAATATAAAACCTACTAACACTGCACCATGAAGAAATGGCAAATCTGAATAGACCTGTAACTGGTAAAGAGATTGAATCAGTAACAAAATATCTGATAAAGAAATGTCCCTGGGGGCTAATTGTTTCATTAGTGGATTTTACCAAATTAAAGAACAAATGCTAATCCTTCTCAAATTCTTTCAAAAAACAAACACCTGAAGAAAAAGAGACTTTCTAATTCATTTTGTGAAGCCATTATTACCCAGATACCAAATTCAGACAAAGACGGTTGAAGAAAAAAAATTAGAGAATATTCTACATAAATTGTAAGGAAAAAAAATCTTCAACAAAATGCTAGCAAACAAAATTCAGCACCATATTAAAAGGATTATACACCATGGTGGCTCAGTCGTTGGGCATCTGCCTTGGGCTTGGGTCATGATCCCGGAGTCCTGGAATTCAGCCCTGCTTCAGGCTCCCTGATCAGCTGGAAGCCTGCTTCTCCCTCTCCCACTCCTCCTGCTTGTGTTCCCTCTCTAGCTGTGTTTCTCTCTGTCAAATGAATAAATAAAATCTTTTTTAAAAATGGATTGTACACCATGACTAATTAGAATTTATTCCAGAATGCAAGCATGGTTCAACATACAACAATCAGTCGATGTAATATACTGTGTTATCACAAGGAAGGGGGAAGAACTCTAAGGTCATTTCAAGTGATGCAGAGAGGGCATTTGCAAAATCCAATACTTTTTCATGTAAAAACATTCAGTAGACTGTAAGAATAAAAGGAAACTATTTTTACATGGCAAAAACCAAATATGAAAACTCCACATTGAACATTAGACTCAATAGTGAAACCTAAAAGCTCTTCCTTTATAACTAGGAATGAGACAGAGATGTCAGCTTCTATTTCTATCTACTATGTTACTAGAAGTACTAGTCAGAGTAATTAATCAAGAAAAAAAAGGCATCCAAGCTGAAAAAGAAGAAATAAAATTATTTCTGTTCACAGATGGTATGATCTTATATGAAGAAAACCCTAGAGATTCCACCCACCTGAAAAAAAAACCTATTAGAATAAATGAATTCAGCAAAGCAGCAGGATTCAACATCAACACCCAAAAAGTGGTTGTGTTTCTGTGCACTAATGATAAACAAATGAGAAGTAAATGAAGAAAACATCTCCATTCACAATAGCAGCAAAAAGAATAAAATATGTAGGAATTAACTTTATTAATTTAATTAAAGGAATTAACTTTTGGTAAAAGATTTGTACAATGAAAACTACAAAATGTTTCTAAAAGAAATTTTTAAAAGATATAAATAAATGGAAAGATATCCTATATGCATAGATTGGAAGACTTAATATTGTTAAGATATCAATACTACCCAGAGCTATCTACAGATTTAGTGGAATCCCTATCAAAAATTCCAATGACATTTTTTGCAGAAATGGAAAACCATCCTAAAATTCATATGGAATCTAAAGATACCAAAAGGAGCCAAATTCTGAAGAAGAAGAAAAAAACTGGATTACTCACAGTTCCTGATTTCAAAACTTACTACAAATCTACTATAATCAAAACAGTGTAGTACTGGTAAAATGACAGACATATAGATCAATGGAATAGAATAGAAAATTCAGAAATAAACACTCACATACATGATGAAATAATTTTCAATGAATGTACCCAATCAAAGGGTAAAGGATGGTGTTCAACAGATGGTGCTGGAAAAAATTTCACAGGCAAAAGAATGAAGTTGGACCCTTACTTAACACCATATGCAAAAATGAACTTAAATGATCCATGACCTAAATATAAGACCTAAAACTTTAAAATTCTTAGACGAAAACATAGGATAAAAGCTTCATGACATGACATGGCAATGATTTCTTGAATATGAAACCAATAGGACAGGCAACAAAAAATAGACAAATCAGACATCATGAAAATTAGAAATCTGTGTGTATCTATTCTGTTGATATAAACTATCAATGGAATAAAATATCAACCCACAGAATGGGAGAAAATATTTGCAAGTCATATGTCTGATAAGAAGTTAATATACGGAATATATAGAAAGCTCCTAAAATTCAATAACAAATAAAACAAATAATGATTCAAAATGCTCAAAAGACTTGAAAAGACACTTTTCCAAAGAAGATATACATATGTCTAATAAGTACATGAAAAGATGTTCAACACTACCAATCAGTAGTGATTATGTAAATCAAAATTACAATGAGACACCAAGTCACCTCTGTTAAGACGGCTACTGGGTGGCTCAGTTGACTGGGCAGCCAAGTCTTGGTTTCAGCTCAGGTCATGACCTCTCATCCTGAGATCAAGGCCTGTGTTGAGCTCCTTGCTCAGTGAGGAGTCTGCTTGGGGATTCTCTCTCTCTTTCTCCCTCTTCCCCTCCACCCGCTCACTCTCTCTAAAATAAATAAATAAGTAAACAAACAAACAAATAAATAAATCTTAAAAAAAAACATGTTGATGAAAATGTTGAGAAATTGCAACCCTTGTGCACCATTGCTGGGAATGTAAAATGATACACCTGCTGTAGAAAACAGTATGGCAGTTCCCCAGAAAATGAAAAATGTAATTATGTGATCTAGCAATTCTGCTTCTGAGTATATACCCCTAAAATTGGAAGCAGGGTCTCAAAGAGCTATTTGTGTACCCATATTCATAGCAACATTATTCACAATAATTAAATGTAGAAGCAATTCAAGGTCCATTGACGGATAAGCACAATGTGTTATTTACATAAAATGGAATATCATTAAGTATTAGAAAGGACACATGATACACTATGGATGAAACTTTGGGAATTCATGCTGAGTGAAATATGTCAGTCACAAAAACACAAATACTGTATGATTCCACTCATGTGAGGTACTCAGAACAGTTAAAAATCGTAGAGACAGAAAGTAGAATAGTGGTTGCCTGCCAGGGGCTGGGAGAAGAGGACAGTCAGGTTGTTTAGTAGATACAGAGCTTCAGTTTTGCAAGAGGAAAAGAGTTGTGGAAATGATAGTGGTGATGGTTGTACAACAATACGGATGTATTTAATGCCACTGAACTGCACATTTAAAAATGGTCCAGATGATTTTATACTACATGTATTTCACCACAACAAAAAATTGGAAAATAAATCTAGTGTGGCTCCAGCTAAAATAGTATCTGTACAGCAATAGATTACCAGACACACTTCTGAATACTTCTATAGCTGCCAGTATATTCTTACTTTTCAATACTATTCCTCACCAGGAGAGAATGTGGCATCTTAAAATTAAGCCTTATTAAAAATTACTTAATATCTAAAATGTCACAAGAAAAAAGTTAATATAGAAGATGAGATATTGGAGAAACATATAAAAATGAGTAATGGAGAAATAAGCATCGTGATTGTCATGAAAATAAGATGTATGACCGTTCTGTAACAAATTACTGTATTCCAGTTCCTTTGCTAGGATTAGCAATTAAGAACATTCTCACTTGAAAAATGTTTTACTTGAGGGAATCGTTTTTTTCATTTTGTTTTGTTTTGTTTTGATAATCAAACGAAAAGACCAAAGGCTAGTGGTAATAACAGCAGAAATAGCAGAACTTTCTTAGTTGAGAAGAGAGACTCATATGATAAAAATGAGATATAGAACAAAGACAAGGGAATCTAAGAATCTCTCTACCATCTGATGACCATGATGAAAGACCTATCATATGAGAAGGTTGGAAGAGAATAGTGTATTACAAGCTTGCTTATAGTCACTGTTAGAGAGTAAGATCAGTAATGAGAAGAACTGTCAATTAAAATGAAATAAACACTGCTTATACCTGTGTCATTCATTTGTAAAACATTCATTGACCACCTACAATATACCAGGCACTGTCTTAGGGATCTGGAGGTGAGTAAGAAACATTTTTTCTGCTTGATGAACTTGTAAAATAATTGAGGGGACAGCTGGAAGACAACTATGATATATAATACTATGAGAAATGTTTTCTAATACACTTCTGTTAGGGTATAATTGTGTTATATACTAGGGACCGATTAGCTCTGAACCAGTTTCACAGAGAAGGAAATGTTTGAGTCAGACCTGGAAAGGTGGGAGCTGCTGTGGATGAGGCCAGTATCATAGGATACATGTAATTGGTTGATTTAAGAGTCCAAATTAATCATGTAGGTAAAGCTAATTACCAAGGCATATCAATTACAAAGCCTTAAGCTGCAAATAACAAAAACGCAGATGCACAGTTGTTTAAATAATAATGAATTTATTAATTCCTATATTCAAAATTCCAGAAATAAAATGTTCTTAGTTCCTCTCCACTTTTCACTTTGTTATTCTCAGTTTTGGCTTCATCTTTGAATTGGTAACACAGTGGATGCAGCAGTCCTAAATATCACACAAAAAAGCAAAATGCACAGAGAAGAGAAACCATCCTTCTGGCTCTTTCTTTTGGGGAAGGGAATTTTATGGAGGCTACAATTTTTTTAAAAAGGTTTTACTTCTTTATTTAACGGACAGAAACACAGCTAGAGAGGGAACACAAGCAGGGGGAGTGAGAGAGGGAGAAGCAGGCTTTCCGCCAAGCAGGGAGCCTGATGTGGGGTTCCATCCCAGGACTCTGGGATCATGACCTGAGCCAAAGGCAGATGCTTAACAACTGAGCCACCTTGGCATCCCATGGAGGCCAGAATTTTTACTTTCCCTTTTGTCTCATGGGACAACTGAGTTCGAAATGGACCACAGAGGTGATTTCTGAATCAATCAATGGAAGGGAAATTGGAATAAGGATGATCATACTAGTGTCACCTTAGCCCAATGGCAGAAACATGTCTAGCCATGGTGGCTTGCTCTCTTTCAAGCAGACAATGTAAATACACATCTAGAACCAGGAAAGCAAGATCTGATCATTTGTTCTTTATTTGAACATTACCTCTGAGTATACTTTCAACTGTTAAAGCACTTATTTTGGGAAAAGTGCAATATCCTGAAACTGATTCTAGGGTTTTTGCTTCTCCTAATTTGGCCTCCACATGTTTTAGTAACTATTACTTCTATAAAGATACTGCATTGTAACTTTCTTCTTTACGTGTTTTCATCAAAAGAAATTCTTTATCCCCCTTAAGTTATAACATTATGGTGCAAAAACATCAATCTTTTTTAAAATTTGTTTTTTTCCCAAATCAGATAATTTAAATAAATATTTCTCTGAATTGAAGAAATATTTGACACAGGCAGAATATAGTATGAATATTCTTCTTCTAGTGCCTAATTTTCCAGTCTTCTTCAAAACAACTGGAATTCAAAGCTGAGATAAAAATCTTGAGCCTCTGAGTCTAATCCTTTCCAGTAAAGGCAAAATTGCAAAGCCCATACTACGTGGGTTACAGGAAATGATTTCAGAAGTCATTGCACAAAGATCTAAATTCTATTGACTTTGTCTTTTAGAATGCAGGTGTCAAGATGCCATTTTTCTCTCTAGAACTTCCCCTCACAATTTCAAGCAATATCTATTTTTTTCAAGTAGTATTTTAATAATCCAGATTATTTTGTAAGCTTAAAAGATGAATTTTCCAAGCACTAGGTCCACATCCTTTTTAGGGCTTAAGTCACAAATCACCATTCAATGGTAATTGTTACCTTTCTTCCCAGTGGGCAATTACTGTTGATGAACAACAATGATAATATTAATAATACTCTATACCTCATTCCAAGCAACTGAAGACATTTCAGTTACATTAACTAGTATCAATTCATCAAGCCTGCAAGGAGGGGAGGGGAAGATATTATGTGAATGAAGAGTGTACTCTGATACCATGACGTGTCCAAACAAAAAACAGCTGAGGTGGACCAAGCAAGGATGTGCTTCTATTATCAGGTGGGAAAACAACCTTAGTCAGGTGTTAGTTGGACATTTGTTGGAATATTCCTTCCGGGTTGACTCAGCATTCAAATTTCAAAGGGTTGATGTATTGAAAATTGTCTCCATTCCACAAATAATATTTATCAGGTGACATGGGGGTATAAATCTTTTTTCTAGAAACTATAATCATTGACTTAAATTCAACTTCACATGTTGATTTTCTGTTTCTCAATTTGGAGGTAAATAGAATGAGTCATGCTAGTACTTAGGATCTTTGGTCTTGCTGCTGCCCATTGGTCATTTCAGAAAAATCACATGATGAAGATGCCTTTTAAATTAAGATACGGGTGGCATTGCATTCCCTAAGTTTCTTTGGCTTTTGGTTGTGAGTGCCTCTTCTCAGCAAGATTTCCATCATGATTGAGCCATTCTTGGGAACCTGGAAGCTGATCTCCAGTGAAAACTTTGAGGAATACATGAAAGAACTGGGTAAGAAATACCATCACAAGATTTGGAAACTGGAAACACATTTTGTGATGTGGTTAGGTTTGCATTTTACAATGAATTTTCCTACAATTCTCTCTTTTGTGATCTTAGGAAATAGTCATATAAGATTAACAAAGTTTGTGTTTCTGCTTTTGATTTTTTTTGTACTAGCAATAACTGGAATACAAGGTTCACAGATACTCCTTCTAGTCATTAGCTGTTTATTTAAGCCCACTTATCCTTTTTGAAAATACTTATTCATCCTAAGCCCTGGATAGAGTTTATCTCTAGCTTCATCATTTCAACTAATAGTATTTCCTAGCTTCAAATTTACAGATAGTAACAACATCCATAATTAAATTTATCATTTAAATTTGTTTCAAGGTTTGCTTTAAGTTGACTTCAAAAGAACAATAGCAAAAAAAGGTTAATATTGAGAGTCTTCATATATATGGGAGATATTTTTAAAAATATTTTGAAGAATTTCAATTTTTTAATTGAAAAAATGGAACATTTTTACTCATCAAATGTCTTACCATTGGCTATTTCTCAGAAGTATAAACCCTGTTCATCCTTTAGCTCTATACTCAAGTTGAATAAACATCAATTATAATGGCTCAGACCTATAACAACGATACTATTCTCACTAATGCTAGAAGAACAGTAATTTTTTAATATTTAAGTAATTTTTAAAAGATTTTTTTATTTATTTGACAGAGAGAAACACAGCCAGAGAGGGAACACAAGCAGGGGGAGTGAGAGAGGGAGAAGCAGGCTTCTCGTCGAGCAGGGACCCCTATGTAGGACTCGATCCCCGGTCTCCAGGATCATGACCTGAGCTGAAGGCAGTCGCCCAACCAACTGAGCCACCCAGGCGCCCCTAAGTAATTTTTAATATTTAATTAAAATAAGTCTCCTTTGCAATAATAAACTATATATAAAGCCAAGAATTTTCTTCTTTAAATTTGACTGAAATGATTGATGCATAATAAGTCACTGTGTTCATAATGTAACACTTGTCTCTTTTTCATACTCAGTATTAACTTTCTCAGGGAGCTATAAGAAACATGTTTCCCTATTTCTTTACGGATTCATAGACTCATCTGCTTTAAGTTTAAATTTGAGGACATGTAAGAAACTTTGGGCTTACGGCAAGAGTAGCACTTGTTTTGGGGTGCCTGGGTGGCTCAGTGGCTTAAGCAACTGCCTTTGGCTCAGGTCTTGATCCTGGAGTCCTGGGATCGAGCCCCGCATTGGGCTCCCTGTTCGGAGGGGGGTCTGCTTCTCCCTCTCTCACTCCCTCTGCTTGTGTTCCCTCTCTAGCTGTGCTTCTCTCCGTCAAATAAAGAAATAGAATCTTTAAAAAAAAAAAAAAAAAGAGTAGCACTTGTTTTGATCGGGAGTTGAGCTTAGGCAGAGAACAACAGCTGAGTGCCTACTGTGTGCCACGACCATGCTACGTCCTTTCACTTCATCACCTAGGACAGCTAGGAAGCAAGTACTCAGGTCATCCATGTTCAGCTACTGAGAAATCTGAAGGTTAGAGAAAGGAAATAATATGCCCGAGCTTACAGGTGAGAAAGCCCACAGTGTAACCGCCTAGCTTTTCTCACTTTTGTGATCTGCAGCTAACACTGCTTCTCTGTAGTCAGGTGTGTCTTGTCAGTTCCACAATCTAAATGTGAAATCAAATTTTATATTGATACTGAGAGACAGGACTCAACTCTTTGACCTACCCATTACAGGAATCAAGTTTAACAATGGGCACTCTCCAGCTGGAACAATAGGACCAGGCTCTAAGCCAAATTGTGCAGTTTGCCTACTTCCTCTTTACTTGGCCAGATCTGAACATAATCCGCAAATAATAGAGGAGCTTAGATTTTATTATTTTTTTAAATGATTTTATTTATTTGTTTGTTTGTTTATTTATTTATTTATTTATTTATTTATTTATTTATTTGAGAGAGACAGAGAGAGAGAGAGAGCACAATGCCGGGGGGGGGGGGGGGGGCAGAGGCAGAGGGAGAGAATCCCAAGCAGACACCCTGAGTGGGACTCTGACAGGAGGCTCAATCCCATGATCCCAGGCTGATGACCTGAGCTGAAATCAGGAGTTGGACACTTAACCGACTGAGCCACCTAGGCACCCTGGAGCTTGGACTTTAGAGTAGTTTTTTAGAGTAGTTTATCTTTTAGATCTTTTAGAGTAGTTTAGATACTCTGAATATTGTATTTCTTATCTTTTTAAGTGTGCTAAAATTCTTAGGCTATAGAAAACCTTTGTTTAAATCTCAGCTCTGCTACTTACCAGACACATCACTTAGAATAAGCCTCTCTATGTCTCTAGGACACTGTGTACTCATCTCTAAAATGAGGATAATAATACCCTCTGCACTGCTGTTATAACCCCTACGAGGTAAAGCATGAGTTCTGATCTACTGAAAGGCACCACACGGATACACATTTTAGAAAAAGCATGAGTCTGGAAGCTTTTAGATGAGGCACAATAGCCTCAAAGAGTGAATTTAGTTTTTCAAAATCTCAAGTGTAATTACTAGATACACATTCTGAATGGCCTCGTTTGGCTCAAGCCCACTATCACAGTGAGCACTGAAGAAACTGTGGCACATTACCCAAAACCTGAGCGGAGGAAGTATGTATTCTCTTTAAATTGCTTTCCAGAAGGTTGTTAGCACTTCCCAAATGTCTTCTGAAGGCGTGTTGCCTTACAGGGATGAACACAGCAGCCCGGAACCTGGCAGGGTTAGCAAAACCAAGAATCAGCATAAGTGTCAATGGGGATGAAGTGAACATAAAAACAGAAAGTTCCTTCAAGAATACTGAGATCTCCTTTAAACTGGCAGAAGAATTTGATGAAACCACAGCAGACAATCGGAAAGTAAAGGTAAGAACTAACTTTTCCACAATCCAGAGAAAAACCTAGAAGGTGGTTGAGCATGGTTCATTCATACCTCATTTGATTAATGGCCAAGTCAGTTTGGGCTTACTTTGTTAATTACTATCGAACATCTCTAAAGCCAACCCCTTTGTAAGTTATGCTGATGGTTAATGGGGCCAAAAAATTTGGCATGTTTTCACATTTTGCTGATCTCTCTTTGTCACTGTACTAAGGAGGATATAGAAGAGAACAATTATTCATAAACAGTTTAAGTACTGTCTGGGGAAGGAGAGCATTAATTGAATAATTTCTTGAGACTTCTCTAATTTGATGATATTAAATCACGACAAGAACTGAGGCAGGGAATTGAGGGAAAAGAATGTCAAAATAGAAATGAAAAAGTAGATGTCTAGTCTTGTAGTGTAGTGAATTGCTATTTCTAACTGATTCCTTTATGCATTTACAGAGCATCATAACATTAAACAATGGTGTAATGATTCATGTCCAAAAATGGCTTGGCAAAGAGACAACAATCAAAAGAAAAATTGTAGATGGAAAAATGGTAGTGGTGAGTTTTGGATAAATGAAATTTTTTTAGATACTCTTATCTATCTTTCAAGTTGCTGTGTATCTTGAATTGAGAGTCTGGGGAAGAAAGGGTAGAGCAAGTTGAAAATGTCATCTGCTAACTCTAATAGATCCCTTTTTGTTTTTAGGAATATACCATGAATAAAACTGTCAGCACTCGAGTTTATGAAAAGGTATGAAGGAAGTGTCTACATCAGTGGAAACTAGCTCACTAACAGAAAGCTGGGACTTGAAAAAGATATGCCTCAGGGCCGGTGACTTAAAAAATTGTCCAACATAAATTTGCTCAATAAAACCAACAAATTAAGTGCAGTTTTGGAGCTGTGTGATAGTGAGGGTTGGGGACAAGCATAACTGGTGAGGTAAGAAGCTACCTGCTTATGGTATGATGATAAGAGCACCACAGTCCCCCTAAGCCTCTGTCCACCTGACATCCATAATCCTTGAGTTCCCTCTCGTGGACCTACTCTGTTAGGTTAAGACACACTGTCCAAGAGTGCTCTGTGAATATTTCTGGGACCTCACAGGGGGTCTAAATACAGACACAAGCACTGAAAACTACATTGGGAAGCACAGATGCTAAAAACCGATATTGTTGACTCTTGATTTTTGCAGATGACAGCTCTGCTTAACATCACTGAGATAGGTCGAACACAAAATATAGCCTGCACCTCGTACACTGTGCTTGAATTATTACGGAATAACATTTGGAACAATTATTGTTTTACTTATCGATAAGCCCATTTAAAACAATCAGGCTAGGGTATCTCTCTGTTTATGGCTTAGTTTTTAAAGAATGACATTATGTTAAATGCCAGTCCTGAATTTCTAAATGACTTGTAAGAATATAATTGTTAGAGCTACATGAAGTCCCTTAATAATTTCATTAAGGACTGTTGCTAGAAAGTACTCTCAGGGCTTAGAGCAAAACAGAGTAATTCAGGTAAAAATAAAGTGTAAAGACTGAAAACCTGAGGCGAGGAAAAAGGGAAAGAGTAAGAATTATGTAAATCTCATGTTGTACTTTGAATTTAAAAATAGGTAGTAGTTGATCAAAAATAAGTCCTGAGAGTTATGTTTAATATGTGTTAAAGTAGAATGTCCATGTAATTTGTTGTCTAAAGTGAAAAGGGCTGTATGGGTAATTACACTGGGACAACAGACATACATGGGAACTGCCCTAGGCAACCTGGGGGGAATGGCCCCCTTAGTTGGATGATATTGAAAGGTAATACACAAAAGCACTGAGCATGGGGCTGGGACAAAAATGAATGGAGGAAAGTAAGGAGACCAAGGAAAGAGCTAGGATTGTCATATTAAAACTAGAAACATACAGCTGTGCACCTGAAGTGATGGGCTTGGTGGTGGCCACACAGCTGCCGGATGTGGGCAGTGACAGTCACTCCTACATGACTCATGCCCATCCTTCCTAAAGGAATCAAGTGTATACAGAATGTAACCATGCTTGCTCTCCAGAAGTCAGACACTCTCAACCCCCAAGGTGTCCTTACACAAAGAGGAACATGGGCCAATTGTTCTTTAATCAGAGGACAGTCTTCAAGGTGGCAACAAATGACCATCACTTTAGCAATGCCCCGCAGAGCAGCGGCTGAAGGGTTTCTCGCAACCATCAGGAAGAAGATACTACTCTAAAAAGCACTAGGCACTTACTTGTCTAAATCTTTGGATTTATAGGATGTCTGGGTGGCTCAGTCAGTTAAGTGTCCGCCTTCAGCTCAGGTCATGATCCCAGGATCCCAGGATTGAGCTCCAATTGAACCCCATGTTGGGTTCCCCACTCAGTGGGGAGTCTGCTTCTCCCTCTGCCCCTCCCCACCACTTGTACATACTACCTCTCAAATAAACAAATAAACTCTTTAAAAAATAAATCTTTGGTTTACAGAGGCATAATTAAGAAAAAAATCATATAGTTCTGAATTTTCAAGACTGATTTTTCTTCTCTTTTATGCCACAGCTCAAGGTACAGAGAGCCTAAGTGAAAGAAAGCCTCATGCTGAGTCTTTAGAAGGTTGAGTCAAACATACTACTCCTGAGGAAACCATTCACCCAACAAATTCTTATTCTGACAACTGTTCAAATCCAAGTTAGGTGCTTGAACATAGCACTATATTAGGCATGTAGATCATAACCTTTGATGTTATAAGTAGCCAGGCATCTTGATCTTATTGCCTTTACTTTTATTCTCAGTCAACTCATGTCAAAATTTCTGCAGGAAAAAAATTCACTGACTTTTATACTTAGAATCATTTGTCTTTTCTAAAGACTTTCACATGATCAGTCTCCTGGTATATCTGACTTGCCTTCAAAAGTCATTGTCTAAGTAAGTAAATGGTAACATGCCACATTTGTCAAGTTGTACTGGATTTATCATTATCTATCTGTAATTATAAAGTAGCATGTCACATTTGTTGACTTGTGTTAGGAAAAATAGAACTTTTCGTTATAGTAACTTGAGCAATAAAAAACCATTATTTATTCACTTTCCAAAGGGGTTTGAAATAAAGGAAATATGAGTAGTTTTTATAAGCCACACAGGGAAATATATCTTATTTTTAAATACTTTTAACCTAAATGACTTAGTAGTAAGTCAAATTCCATCATATTTCAAATCTACATTGAAGTTTATGCGAAAGTATTAATTACCCAAATATCAATCATATTAAAATCATGATTAATACTACTACCAAAGAATAATTCACCAGATTTCGTTTTTGGTTATCCAATACTGCTTAGTAAATCACCAACAAAATGATTTGTTTTGAACATTCTTAGTGTATTTAATTTTCATACTTTTTGCACAAAAATGCAATAAACATAAAGGTCCATGATTTTCTTCACTGTCCATAAAAAGAGAATTGACTATTCCAAAGATAATAACCAAAACAGATGGAAAATTAGGATGAAATATCAAGAAATAACCTAATCCCAAAGTTACAGGTTAAGATTTCTAAATTGAAATTTAGGGAAAATCTAATTTGTCCATTTTGAAGTTTGATATCTTGATCCCGTGTAATTTTTGGAGAGGGGTAAGACTGAGGAGGAACCATCCAGACACCACTCCATGCTACAATGGGACTTGTCTGTTACCCCAGAGACGCACCAGCAATGAAGTGGAATGAATGGAGTTTGAGAATCAATGGAGCAGGACTTGAATCCTCACATGGACATCTATGTGAGCATGCATGAGCTACTTCAGTTCTCTCCTTTGCAAAATGAGGATCGAATCTATCTTTTGGGGCGGTGGACATAGGGACAGCCTGCAAGATAGCTACTGCACCTGTCCGCACCACTCCTCAGGACCCTTCATCTTGGGACAACCGGCTTTCAGAATGCTGTGTCATGATAAATAAGCCAAAACTCAAGACCCTGCACATGCAACATTTCCCGGAGTTCACATCACCCCCAGGACCTCACCCCTGTTGCCTAGAAACTCCCGCCTAAAATCTCCCAGAAACCCCACCCACCCCCACTGATAAAACACCTGCGGCCAGCCCCTGGGCCTTCTTTCTGAGGGAACAGGGAACCTGGCTAAGAGCGCCTCATTAAAACTTACATAAAGCGCTTGCTGCACCTGGTTCTCTCCTTTACCCGTTCTCTCTGCTGTTCGTCCTCACCGACAACGAAAACCTTACACTACCTACTTCACAGAACTGTGTAGATGGAAAATTAGGGAAAGATATCAGGAAATAACCTAATCCCAAAGTCTTAAGATTTCTAAATTGAACATTTAGAGAAAATAGAGAGTATGTGTGTGTTTACACCTGTGTGTAAGTAATGTTTTTTCATCATTTCATTTTCTCAAGACCTTTATACCATCTCAATTATGGAAAACATTTATATGATATAATCAAAAAATAAAGTAGGAAACAAAGTAGTTTATGTATATGATACATGATTAGAAAATCACTTCAACTAAAAAAAGAAAAAAGAAAATCACTTCAATTTATAGGAGTTTATATTTGTGCTTTATGAAGTAAAACTAGACACAAAAATGCTTCTCACTATGCTTTGCAAGTGAATTATTTTTCAGGGATTTCTTTCTCCCATCAGATGTAAGGAAGCAGATGGCTGAGTCCTAAAAAGTATTTTCTATGGCTTTTTATGCTAATGCCTGAAAAGTACAGCCTCTTTAATGCTGTGAATGTCACTTTCTCACTAAGAGGGAAAAAATGCAAATTGAAGAGAAAAACTGTGGCCAGCTTGGTCTATGCTATACTGACTAACAAAAGAAATGGAAATGCAGAAATTGTCTTCTGTTTCTTCCCGAGTGAATGAGGAACTTGATTCTCAGGTGTTTTATTAGGACTAATGATTTGAAATCTTAGACTGGATTCTGAAAAAGAGGTGCTGTCTCCTGCAGTCTAGTAAAAACAAAGCTAAATTCATTGTTTGGAGGAATCAAAAAACACTTCCCTCTCTTTATTGACATTCAACAAAAGAAAAGCTATTAACCACCTGTGGGCAGCATAAATGTCACAACAACTGTCACTATAGCAACCAAAAGGTCAAATATCCACTGGTGACTTAGACATGATTTGCATTAATAAAGAACTGTAATCTCAGTATTCTTAAGTGTAGAGAAAAACACAGGAAACCTGTAATAGGAGAAGATATCTCGCCTGAAGTGCCATTGTCGCCTTCTGTCAAATACCTTCCTGGGCGGGTGGGATGGTGGCCACCAGATGCCTCAGTGGCTGAGTTCTAAAGAGAAATCTGATCATCAGTCTCAGAGCATCTGGTGCCTAAACAATTCCATAAGGGAGATTTCTACCTAATAATGGTCCATTTGGCTCTTTAATGATATCCTCACTACCTGCATCTGCAAATGATAGAGAATAATAATTGGGGGAGAAAGAAAATAATAACTGGATAGTCTAATATGTCTCTGAATGTTTTCTTCCTAATTAGAATATAAGACCCACGTGGGCAGGAACTGTTGCTGTTTCAGTCACCATGTTTTCTCCCGTGCTAGCTTAGTTCAATAAATTTGTGTTGAGTAATTGTCTGTATGCATGCAGGTAAGAATACGTACAATGAATCTTGGAATTACCTTACATGTACTTTCCTAGTAGTATACTATGATCACTTAGTTCAGGATGCTGAACTAAGCACTAATTTAGATGCTTTCATACTATTTATTATATGAGTTAATACAAACAATAACCCCCATAAGTAGAAAATCTTGTATTTTCTTTATTTAGTCAGTCAACACATATTTATTGACTGTGTCCACGCATGGTGTTATGGACTTGGGATTCTGCATGAGGAAAGTCACATGTTGTCCCCACTTCTATGGAATCAAGATTTCAGTGGGTGATATACATATTAATCAAATGATATCAAAGTTAATAAAAATTGTCACTGCAGTAACTGTAAAATGATGTTATACTAGAAAAAGGTTAAGAAAGATAAGGTTAAGAAAGATGCAATCTAAAGGATGTCAACCCAAAGGTAGGAAAGTATGATTGAGTTGAGGTTTAAGGATTAAGCATCTGGGAGTGGTTAGACATTCCTAGAAAGGAGAAGAGCATGTGCAAAGAACCTGGTAGAAGCAAGTTGGAAATTAGTACTTCCTTTTCTATTCTCTGGGAGATTTTGTGTAAAATTGGTGGTTTTTTTCTGTAAATATTTGTAAGAATTCACTGGTGAAGCTTATGGGCCTGGAGTATCTTTGTGAGAGAAATTTTAATTATAGATTTAGTAATAATGGATTTGGGAGTATTCACATTTTTACTTCATGTATTATTTTTGATAAATTGTGTTTTATAAAGAATTTACAAAATTACTTTTAAATCTTAAAATTTATCGGCATTAAGTAGCTCATATTATTTTCTTATGATCTTTTTAATTCTGTAAGTTATATAACTATAATTTTTAATAATATATACTGATATGCCATTTTTATTCCTGTAATTAATAACTTTGCCTTCTTTCTTTTTGAGTCCATCTTGCTAAAAGTTTGCCAATTTTACCAGTCTTCTTCTTTTTAAAATATTTATTTATTGAGAGAGAAGGCGAGAGAGCACGTGCAAGTGTGCAAGCGGGTAGGGGGGGTAAAGGGAGAGAAATGACCCCAAGTGGACTTATTGCAGAGCACAGAGCCGGAGGAGGAGCTTATTCACATGGCTCTGAGATCATTATTTGAGCTGAAACAAACAGCTGGATGCTTAACGAGTCAACTGAGCTACCCGAGTGCCCTCAATTTTATCAGTCGTCAAAAAAAATGTTGGTTTGGGGGCGCCTGGGTGGCTCAGTCCTTAAGCATCTACCTTTGACTCAGGTCATGATTCCGGAGTCCCTGGATGGAGCCCTGCATCCCCGCTCAGTGGGAAGCCTGCTTCTCCCTCTCTCACTCTCCCTGCTTGTGTTCCCTCTCTGGCTGTGTTTCTCTCTGTCAAATAAATAAATAAAATCTTTTTTAAAATGTTGGTTTTGATGATATTTTCTATAATGTGCTTGTTTTTATTAATATCTGCTCTGTCAATCATCTAGTTCTGCAGACTTCTGTTTCTCTTGCTTTTTGAACATATTTTCCTATCTCTTTGCTATTTACTTATTTAAGATTGTATTTATTTCAGAGAGAGAGAGAGAGAGCATGCACGAACAGGGGGAAAATCAGAGGAAGAGGGAAATAAAACCAAGAGTGTGACGCTTAGTGGACTGAGCCACTCACATTCCCCTTTATTTTTTATTAACAATGTACATGAAAATTTGTGGAAATAATGCAGATTTATGGTGACATTATCTTCTTTTGGAGAGAGTTTGTTTCTGACAGGTAGCTAGATTCCGTGGCTCTCCAGGTCACACTGATTTTAAGAATTGAATTGATACTAGCAGAGGCGTATTTAATTCATCCTTTTCCCTATGCTGCAAACTTTCAAAGTCCCAAACGAAAGTGTGATGAGGAAAGTGAGAGTCCTAGTTAACACTAGGACTAGTTAACACTAACTCATTGTTCCCCAAGACCTTGTAACATGGTCATAAATGTTCCTCACGCTTCTGCCTCTCATCTGCCTTCTGCAGAATTCATAAGTCCCCAGAGGGGCAGTAGCTCCAAATATTGGTACTGTATCTCTGGCCTTGCTTTTTCACCCAAATCCTAGACCCTTGCTTTTTCTCTGCCTTTTTAAGTCTCTGATGCCTTGAAGACTTAAAAAAAAAATCTGTTTTTTTCTAAGATGTCATAGTTGGAAAGTTAGCTTAATTTCCTCATCTATCATAAGGAAGTGAAAATTCTAAAGTGCATTTTTTTATTCAATTATTTTTTAAAAAATAACAATTTTATTTATAGTAACACATTATTTGGTGTGTTTTTCATGCCACCAAATATTTCTATTTTACAAACATAATAATTTTACTATTGAAAGTAAGTTCCAAAAAAAGCATTTTATTCAATGACTTTAACCTTGAACAGTCCCTAACACTTAGTAGGCTGTCAATATTTTTGCAATTAAATGAGTGAAAGGAATGGAGTCAGATCTATAGCACTTAAGTAGATCAGGAATTCTTTGTTCATTTGCTATAGGGCGTTTGGTTATCACTTTTCCAATTATATAATTGGATGTAGCATGAAGACAATTATGTGGGGAATATTTACATGATATATTATAAAGAGCAAGTTTCTTTTGTTTGGATCTCTGGATGTTCTTTTCAGTGTATGATTCAAGTAGCTCCTCTTATCATGAGAAATCATAGGCAATAAATCTATGAAAGGTGAGTTCATACTGTAAAAAGACTACTACTAATATAAATATTTAGTTCAAGTCTAAATATATGTATCGAGTTATAATATGGTTCTGGTGTTTATTATCCATTCTTTTTCACTAGGATATCAATGACATTATTAGCTAGGATTGACTTAATGCCTCAAGCCTGGTTTAGTCTGGATCTTCAGTCATTGCTTTGATCTGTGCCTTTGACTCACATATATACCTCAGAATTTTATCTTTGTCTGGGTACATCTGGTTCATTCCCACAATCAGGTACATGGCTGATAAGCTAAAATAGAAATTTTTTTTTGTTGTTTAAAATTGCTTCAAAGTTACAAGCTCTGCCAATAGAGAACTCATTGTTTATATTTTAACTTCACAGCTATTTCTATGTGCAATCAGGGACTGCTGAAAATTCAAACAGCTCTCCTATATCAGTCTCTCTGAATACTAGGTCTCAGCTCAAGTGGGGTGGTTTGAGAGTCGGTCACAGATTTAGGTAGAACAGCTAAATGTTGAACACTACACTTCTCAATAAAGTAGGGTCACAAAAAATTTTTTTGAGGACACAAGTGATACCATAATTCATTTTTATTAAGTGATTTGGATAAGAAAATAGCACATTCTTGGGGTGCCTAAGTGACTCGGTCAGTTAAGGAACCAACTCAGTTTTGGCTCAAATCACGATCTCACAGTTGTGGGACTGAGCCCCAGGTTGGGCTCTGCGCTCAGTTTTGAGTCTGTTTCAGATTCTCTCTCCCTCTCCCTCCCACTTTCTCTCTCTCACTCTCTCTCAAATAAATAAAATCTTTAAAAAAAAAAAAAAAAAAGAAGAAAAGAATGCATTCTCTAATCAAAAGCCCCCCTTTCTCATAGCTATTTTTTCTATCCTGGTACAATCCTTCCTCCAGTTATATTCTCTTGGGCCTAGGACTGGGTTAGCTGGTTAGCTGAGAAATTTTTCTAGTTTCTGTTTCATTCGCACTTTGAGTTTTCTATGCACAAATGATGTAAGATGATACTCAGACTCACGGTATATGATTCTGAATTTTGCCCAACTTGGACCCTAATGACATCAATGCAATGGTTATGGCTCACCTATAACTTTGGTAACCTGAGCCCAAGAGGCCACCAGTTCGACCTGTTATGAGCAAACTGATCATGGGAAAATATCCCATTATTGTGAAGAGTGTCAACCTGTGTACAAATATTTACAACCTAGTAATATCAGTTGTATCACAGTCAGGATTGATGCCAATATAGAAAACCACTAGGAAAAGGTATGGCAGCAAGAAGTTATTCCCAAGAGCAACACTTGCATTTGAAGTGGTTTTATATGTTTTCCCACTGGTCAAAGACTGGGGCTCTGACGTACTGTAGCACTCTGGATGCCTCATCTCTTAACTTTCACCTCTCTTGATTTGGGGGCAGAAATGAATATCTCTATTTAGTCACATGGTGATGTCAGTATCATCTGACCTTTGGCCAAGGCCTCTGTACCTATGTGACATAAAGATAATGGCCCCGAGTCTGAGCTGGAGAACAATGCCAGGTTCAAACCTGCGTCTCCTCATTCAAGGTTTGGGCCTAAGTTATCTAACCTTCTCGTTGGTAAAATGGTTGTAATAATAGTACTTAACTCTTGGAGGTATTGAGAGAATTAAATGAAATAATCCATAACAGGCATGAGGTATGGTGACTGACAGATAATGACATCTCAGTATACATAAGTATTATTTATATAGAAAATCCTTCTCTATAGAAAACTGAAGATCTACTTTAAAGGGCTTAAAGTCAAAGTTGTTACATTAATTAAGAATCTGCTTAATTGGGATCTAAGGATTTTTTTGTTTTTTGTTTTGTTTTGTTTTGTTAAGATGAAAATCTTTGCTGTGGCCAAAGATCATGTTCTAATGCTCCTTCTTACCCATCCCATGAATACAATCTCTGTGCTCTGCTGTAATAGACTGACCATATTGTCTGCCTACTCTGCCTGCCTGGGATATGCGAGCTATGCCAAGCCTCCCTTACCTATGAATACTTCCTTACACTGCTTCCCTGCATTTCTCTCCCACAACATATTTCAGGCGGTTATCCCAATACTCATGGACATTTTCCTCTCTTTATTCTCTTTCAATAGAATTCTTGATTGTGCAGACTCAGGATTGAGAGTGACCAAGATGCCTAAACACACACACACACACACACACACACACGCACACACACGCACACACACACGCTCATTCATGGTCATATAATCTAGTTAGGTATAAGATTCAATTCATGGAGTCTTTCCCAAAGCATTAAAGACTAAGCACTTCTTAAAAATGCAAGCTTGACCAAAAATTTTTTTGAAGTTTCAAATAGTACTCTCATTGAGCTTTATAAAAATTCTTGGAGACTAAAGGAAACATTATGTGGGGCTTTCTTTTGTCCTAATGGATGATTCATTGCCCAGTCCTGATACTGCTTTTCCCCATTGGGTCTCTGTGAGAGTCACATGCTTTGGACATCTTTGAAAAGAATCTTCTGAGGCATTAGCATCTCATCTGAGTCTCTTGAATCTCATCTAAAACTGTGTTGAATTCTCATCCATCACAATGAGCAACAAATTCTTGGGCACCTGGAAACTTGTCTCCAGTGAACACTTTGATGATTACATGAAAGCTCTGGGTAAGAAATGTTCCTTGTAGCTCTGGTTAAGAAGATTCCTTTTTGAGAAAGCTGCACAACTATTTCCTTCTAACTTCTTTTCCAAGACTCTGGGGAAGTTTGCAGAGGCTGAAGTATAATCCTTTTCTGCAATTAATCTTCTATTTTGTCATTCCATTAATTTATTGTATTTCATTTGTGGAAATTTTAATAGATTTTAACCTAAAAGCTGCTTAATTGTGTAGAACTTTCACTGATTCCAAAAGTGGTTTCATATCAGTAGGGCTTTGCTTTCAGAGAAAAGAAATCTTAGAGGCTTAGGCAACCCATCCTCTGGCTTTCCTGAAGGTTCGTTTTATAACAGCTGAAGGGCTCATAAGATAAGGAGTTGAAAATAATAAAGTTAATAGAAAACCTCAATTTAAAATTTTGGTGTTTAGCTAAACCAGAAGTTTACACTAATTTCTGATGTTAGGCTAACATCAAACTTTCCTGGAGTTGGAGCAAGGGATGAAGATGGAAAATCCAGTCATTAGTTTTATCAATTTTATTTTGTACTATTTCTAGGGAATGTTCCATGATATGAGCACAACAGGTATGAAGTATCTTTGGAAACTTCCAGAGTTATATAAATATAATCAAAGTGATGCCAATGACCCAGGTTGCTATGCTTGACAAAAGGCCTGTAACTTTACTTACCTGTTCAGAAAACATATGAGAAGAGTTGTATTTTTAGGTAAAATGAGCAAATCTTGTCATGTTGCCTAGAAAACTATAAGAGCTTATGGGGACAGATCCATACTGTGAGGTTGATTAGATTTATAGACTTGACTTTACAAGTGAGGAAGAAGCAAAATGCAAGGGCCTCAATGAAGGACTCCCTAATTCTTTCATTTTCAAATTTAGGATGCACAAGATTACCTCAAGGTTTGGAATAGTGTAGCTTCTCAGGCCCCACTGCAGAGATCATATAGAATATATATATTCTTATATTTATATGAAACTTACTTTTCCTTCATTTATTTCTCTCATTTGACATTTCTCCTTTTCCATGTATTTCTAGTCTTAGTAATAATAGTAATAAAACTTGAAAGTCTAATTTTGTTTTGTTTTTCAGATGAAGAAAATTTTAAAAAATTAGTTTATTTATGATTACATGAAATGATACAGGTCTTGAAAGGAGACGGATAGATTTTTCCTACCAGTTAAACTTAGGGGCCATGACAAAACTGCAGAAATGGGAGTGCATTAAGGATGCAGGGAGAGTTCTTTTCTATATCCACAGTATATTACTGAGGAGAAAAAAAAAGATCAAAGAACAGTGTGTATCTGTCATAGTTGCATTTTAAAAATACCTATAATATTTATGTGTAAAAACTAAATGTCTGGAATGATTCATACAAAACCCTGGTGATTTTCAAAGATTGTGGAATTAGGTGTAAAAGGGGATAACTTGCACTATTTAAGTTAAACATGTTTAGCTTTAAAATCTGCAGACATTACCCTGTAATAATGAAACATAAAATATTTAAGTCGATGGACACATAATTCCATTAGATGGTGCACATGGGAGGAAGTCCTCAGGAGTTAATGATACTATGTGCCGTTGCCACACCTGATGCACAACTGAGCATAGAATGTGGTCATGCAGAATCTCTACAGGTACATCTCTCGGTCAACATAATTCTAACACTCTCTTGATTTCCAGGTGTGGGGTTAGCCACTAGAAAACTGGGAAATTTGGCCAAGCCCCGCGTGATCATCAGCAAGAAGGGGGATATTATAACTATAAGAACTGAAAGTACGTTTAAAAATACAGAGATCTCCTTTAAGTTAGGTCAGGAATTTGAAGAAACCACTGCTGACAACAGGAAAACAAAGGTAAATTTTAATGTTTTTCTTCAAAGTTGGCTCATTCTCCAGCTTGAGAAGATATTTCCTCTTAGTGCTCAAAAGGGTACACTACCCCATTCTATTGAAAGCGGGCACCTGGGTGGCTCTGTCATTAAGCATCTGACTTTGGCTCAGGTCATGATCCAAGGGTCCTGGGATTGAGCCCCGCATCGGGCTCCTTGCTCAGTGGTGAAACTGCTTCTCTCTCTGCTTGATGCTCCCCTGCTTATGTTCATGCCTGTGCTCTCTCTCTCTGCCAAATAAATAAATAAAATCTTGAAGAAAGAAAGAAAAAAGAAAAGAAAGAAAAGAAAAGAAAAGAAAAGAAAAGAAAAGAAAAGAAGAAAATGAATATGCCTTGGGGGCACCTTGCTTGATTTTAGGATTGGAAGTCTGAATCCCATGTTGGGTGTGGAGCCTACTTTAAAAAATAAATTAAATTAAATTAAATTAAATAGAGAATGAAGGGTGCCTGGGTGGCTTAGTCAATTAGGCGGCTGTGTTTGGCTCAGGTCATGATCCTGGGATCCAGCCCGCATCAGGCTCCCTGCTCAGCAGAGAGCCTGGTTCTCCCTCTCCCTCTGCCTGCTGCTCTGCCTACTTGTGCCCTCTGCCTCTTTATCAAATAAATAAATAAAATATTTTTAAATACAAAAATTAATTAAATAGAAAATGAATGTGCTTCATGAGACATCTATTATGAAAACAATTCAGTACAAATGAACAGCTTTTTTAATCAACTAATGTCCAAGCAACTCAATTATGTGAACTTGTCGTTGCAGAGCATTGTAACCTTGTCAAGAGGCTCACTGAATCAAGCGCAGAAATGGGATGGCAAAGAGACGACTATAAAAAGAAAGCTGGTGGATGGGAAAATGGTAGTGGTAAGAGTATTTTCACTTCTAAATAAAAAATAATGGTATTTAGGTAGAGAAATTGGTTATATTATTTTCAAAGTATTCTTTTTTCTTTGTAATATCCATGGATAAGAATGGCTAAGAATAAAGTCAGAGCTAATGGTTAGATGATGTTTCAACCCTGAAGACTCCTCTACAGCACTTCAAGTATAGATCCAAAATTTTAGAAACAACAAGCCCACTTGTTATTTTAGAAATAACACCACCAAAAAATAACAGTAAGTCAAAGAAAGTATGGCTCAATCTCTCTGTGTTGGACTCACAAAGAGAAAAGCAAGTCTAAGTTTTAAATGCAAAACACACCCTGCCAAATGGCTCAATTGTATAATATTTGGAGGTATTTAAGTGTTTTTGCTTTTAAGAATCCAAAATAACTTGGACTCCACCATGTCAATAATGTAAGCTCAGCTCATAGGAGATCATTTAGTCAGCCCATCAAGAATGACGATCAGGGTTACATGAGATAACGTCTAGCAATTTTTTGTTTTAGCGTTTGTGCTTACTAATACATACAATTGAATATAGATTCATGTCATTTTACATGTTTTTTTTTCCTTTAGTTTAGAGGTTCTTATCCCTAGCTACAAAATGGATTTACATGGGGTGGTAACACCAGTATGGGGCTCTCAACACAGAGTAATTAAATGCAAATGTCTTGGGGGAGAAGGAACCCTTAGTATTTTTAAGTGTTCCTCAGATGGTGCAAATATGCATATAGTTTTGAAATCCACTTTTAGTGAATTTAAACGCATGCAAATTATGCATAAAAATTTGTCACTTTAAGAAAATTTTTCCACAGTAACATAGAATGGTGTCAAAACTGTTTCTCCTATTTCAATGGTCATAATTTTCTGAATTGCCAGGGACTGACATACTGATGTTCTACTCCTTTCTAAGTTTAATCTTATGAACTTGGTTTTGTTTTTTTTTTCCATTGCTGTGTGCAAATTTGCACTTCCCTAGTCTGAGTTTTAGGTACTCAATGAATCTCTCTCTTTTCTCAAGGAATGTAAAATGAAGGGCGTGGTCTGCACCAGAATTTATGAGAAGGTCTGAGAAAATCATTTCCTCATTGAAGTGATATTTGATCATTTTATGTTGGAAATCAACGGTTTTTGTTGGCAAGGCCCAATTACTTTGCAATTTGTTTGTTTTTGCTTTTGTCCTAATAGATCAGCTAGGTAAAGGCCTAAACTGAGGATTAATCTAAAATTCAATGATGTTTAAACATTTGCGTGCACTTCCTTACTCTATTAAAGTATGTATATCGGCCACACCTAAATAGTTGATGATGTCATTTACTTAGCTGCGACGTTCTGACTTACATTGTACTTTATATATTGAAAGGACAGTGAAGCGAGTAACTGGATAATAAAAGAAAGTAAATGTATTGGTCCAAGTAGCAGGGGCCTGATGGGGAGGAGGATCAGAGGTGAGACAAACTACAAGAAGGAGCTATTTTAAAGATTTTATTTATTTATTTGACAGAGAGAAACACAGCCAGAGAGGGAACACAAGCAGGGGGAGTGAGAGAGGGAGAAGCAGGCTTCCCGCCAAGCAGGGAGCCCAATGTGGGACTCGATCCCGGGTCTCCAAGATCATGACCTGAGCCGAAGGCAGTCACCCAACCAAGTGAGCCACCCAGGTGCCGCCAAGAAGGAGCTATTTTAAATCAGAGTTCCATTTCAGCTGAAAGGGCAGCCTCTACTCCAGCCAATTTTTGAAACTGAGGGGTAATTTATGGACAGTGAAATACACAGATATTAAGGGTAGAGTTCAATCAATCCATTGTGACAAATGCATGCACCCACAAAACTCACATCCTGATCAAGATTATGGTACATTTCCTTACTCCCAGAAAGTTTTCTCAAGCCTCTTCCCAGTCAGTGTCCTGCCCTGCCCCAGTGTCTTCAGAAGCAAGTTGTCTTTTGGCTTCTGTCATTTGGGGTTTTCATTCCACTTTTCCTTAGGGTTTGGGTGTGGGTTTTTATACAAAGAAAGGTTATTTTCAGTTAAAAAAAGTATACATTTTTTAAATGAAAACACAACCAGGACAATTTTTAAAATCTGCAAGAGGAGGCTGACTGTCCCCATGCCATGTATGAGCATCACTTCCACACGTGACCATGCCATGTGCAGCTGCAGCCACAGTGCTCATACTATCTTATGTCCTGCTTTTTGTGACTTTAATGAAGATTCTTCCACATTTCAACAGGTGCTATGCCATAATTTGTTATGATTCTATAATGCAATGGCTCTATTTTTATGTTATATCCAGTTTGGAGTTATCACTGGTTATTTTGCAAAAATTGCCTTCATGTGTCTCTCTGATTGTGCTGAATACTTTTTCTAGGAGAGGGATTAGCAAGCCAAAGAATATGGAAAACTCAATGGTTTCTTTCTGAATATTTCTGCATTGCTTGCCTGAGTGTTGTTAGTGATGTGGGACTAGCAGTACACCTGTATAGGGCAATGCATGAACACCGGCCCTCTACTGACCCTAACAGTTACTGAAGGTTTTATGTGTGTTGTGTGCCAAGCTCATTGACTCTCTACCATATGACCTACATGCCATGTTGCTATATTTAATATAATTTCACACAACAACCCTATTAGGTCGATACCATTATTATCCCCATTTTATAAAAGATAAAAGAGTGTAGAGTAACTTGTGCAAAGTCCCAAAGTGGTAGAGAATGAAGAAAGATAATTTGCTAAATATTTACTCTATTTTGTCTCCTCGGCCACACTTGTCTATTAGAAGCATGTCTGTTTCTTGTCAAATCTCTAAAAGTGTGCCATTTGAGATTATTTTTGCTGGTTCTTGAGTTTCATTTAAATGGAGTCACACGTTATGTGTTCTTTCTGCTTGCCTTTTTAAACTCAGCATCAGTGTTTCTGAAATTCAACCATATTGTTGCATGCAACCTTGGTGTGCTCTTTGATTGCTAAGTAGTATTCTGTTGCATGAATATACCCCAATCTGCTCATCCATTCTCCTCTTAAGACCGTTGGGATGTTTCCAGTTTTTGGCCAAACATATTTTGATGCCTAAAGCTGCTATAAACATTCTTGTACAAGGTTGTTGGTGCACATATGAGTTCCTTCCTTTTGGATAAATAACTGGGCATTGAATTATTGGGTCTAGTTGATCTTTGACAGGCAAGGATAGGGACTACTATGCCCAAGTAATAATGAAATTCTTTTAGATATATTGTATGATTGAGCAAATGACAGATGTGCTGATGTCATTAGGGGCCAGGATTTCCACTGTGGAAGAGGAATATGCAAATACAGAATGAGGGAGGCAAGACAGGACTGTGTGAGGATGGACTGGAATAAATGTAACCTTGTGGTTTCTAAGGCATGTGTATATATATGTGGACATGTGTATATAATTATACATATATATCTGCATGCATTTATGTTATATATATATATGTATGTATTTATGTGTACGTGTATATACACCCATTTATTTCCCAGATCTACCAGCTCAAAGAGCTCAGAAACAATGATACCTCAGTTGGAACGAGTCCACCTACCACCCAGACTTTGGTGTTTAATGTCATTCCTCACTAAAAGGAATGAGAGTTCCTTGGAGAAACAACTAATTTCAATGTGGGGTCAGAGTAGGTACAAGATGAGCCTGAAATATCTTGCTATACTAGAAAGGATGGGAGTGTTTTAAAAAAATAATAGAAGTACGCCAAAAATATGGAAGCCAGCCTGGTGTCCTCCTTGGTTAAAACTGGGACAGTTTGAAAAATAAAATGACTAAGAAAAAAGCATAGCTTATAAACCACTGAAGTATAGGGAGAAAGAGAAAAGTCTTCCTTATAGCAGAATGCCTCGGCTGACCAGGGCATGTGGAAGGAGAGCTAGAAATGGAAAGTCACCATTTTTCAACTATCACAGTAAATATTGGTTCAGGCAAGAATTGCCAGTAGGTGCTAAATCTAGAGGGAAACTTAGATTAGCAGAAGGATATTAGTTTGGTCTTAAAGAATCTCTTCACAGATTGCTCGTTATTATGAGGGAAAAAACAGTTTAGCCATGCAGTGGAAAAACAGGACAAATCCCTGACTGGGTAATTACCCCTGACATCGCCAAAGAGGGACAGAGAACATGTGTTTTAAATGTGATATCCTCGAAGAAGATATACAAACGGCCAACAGACACATGAAAAAATGTTCAGCGTCACTAGCTATCAGGGAAATTCAAATCAAAACCACTCTAAGATACCACCTTACACCAGTCAGAATG
>PITA01000813.1:148422-234398 GCA_004023965.1 Spilogale gracilis | reverse complement strand
AATGATGTAGTGTCCTTCTGTGTCTCTGACTACAGTCTTTAGACTAAAATCCAATTTGTCTGATATGAGAATCGCTACCCCGGCTTTCTTTTGGGGTCCATTGGCATGAAAGATGGTCTTCCATCCCCTCACTTTCAATCTGGAAGTGTCTTTCGATTCAAGATGAGTCTCTTGTAAACAGCATATGGATGGGTCCTGTAGTTTTATCCAGTCTGCAACCCTGTGTCTTTTTATTGGAGCATTTAGGCTGTTCACATTGAGGGTGATTATTGATAGATATGTTTGTATTGACATCATGTTGCCTATGGAGTTCATGTTTCTATAGATTACCTCTGTATATTTCTGTTTTGTGTCGCTCTTGGGTTCATTTCTCCTCTAAAAAACCCCTCTTAGTATTTCTTGTAGTGCTGGCTTGGTGGTTGCATGATCTTTTAATCTTTTGGCAGTCTTGGAAGCTCTTTATTTCTCCTTCCATTTTGAAAGTCAACCTTGCTGGGTACATTATCCTTGGTTGCATATTTTTGTCATGTAACTTCCCTGAATATGTCTTGCCAGCCCTTTCTGGCTTGCCAGGTTTCTGTGGAAAGGTCTGACGTTATTCTGATGGTCCTCCCTCTATAGGTAAGGGATCGCTTTCTCCTAGCTGCCCCTAAGACATATTCTTTGGTTTTATGAATCGAGAATTTTACTATTATGTGCCTGGAGGTTTTTCTGGCCTCATTGATCTTGGGGGGGTGCCCTCTCTACTTCTAGGATATGAACATTTGTTTCATTCCTCAGATTTGGGTAATTTTCATCCATGATTTGTTCAACAATATTTTCGAGGCTTCTCTCTCTCTCAATTCCTTCAGGGATTCCAATAATTCTGATATTGGAGCGTTTCATGGCATCATTTATTTCCCTTATTTTTTTTCCTGGGATTTTAGCTGTTTGCTCCAAGACTTCTCTTGCTCCTTCTTAATCCATCTGTCTTCTAAATCACTGATACGATCTTCAGCTTCACTTATTCTGGCTGTTAGCATATTTAAATTAGATTGCATCTCATCTAAAGCCTTTCTAACCTCAGCTTTCACTTCTGTTACTATGGCTTCCACTTTGAGACTAATGTTTTTTTCTAAATTGACCATTGCTTGGACTATTGCTGCCCTGAATTCCATTTCTGTCATATTGTTTATGTTCATTTCCAGTAATTCTGTGACCGAGGTTGCAGTCTCAGGTTTCTTCTTCTGTTGGGTGTTCCTTCTCTGAGTCATTGTGGCGAGGAGTGGTTGAGGGGGTGTATGGCTAAATATATCAGCCACTATCTAGGTGGATTGGTCGTTGGAAGGTTTTGGAGCAACCAGAAATCACCACCAAAAAGGAAGGAGAAAGAAAAAAGAAAACGGAAGAGAGGGAGCAAGAAAAGAAACCCCTGCCAGAGCGGGGCCTGGTGGTAGGATTTATATGGTACAAAACTGTTACAGGGTAAAGAAAAGGGTTATCAAGGGTAAATTAAGAGATCAAAAAGTGAAGCCCAACCTATATGACCCCCAAGACCAGTATTTATATAATATAAAAGCAAAGACAATTACACAAACACACTGACAAACTAGAATGGGAAGGTGAGGGCAGACACTCCTTGTGGGCAAGGAATGCGTTTCAGATGCTCCTGAGTTTGTCTTGTTATTATTGTTGGAGGAGACCACTTTCAAAAGCTATGGGGAGATTAGAACTGGTTGTATATAGGGGTAATATTGAATAGGGATGTGGGATTGACTTGAAGCTTATATCGACATGTACAAATAAAAGAGAGAATAAAGGAAAGAGGAGAGAAGAAAGGGAAAAACAGAGAAAGCAAACAGGGAAACAAGAGGCAACAACAAAAGCAGAAAATACAGAGGTGTGTTTGAAAAAATTTCAGGGTAAAAAAGAAAAAAAAATGTTATGGGGTGTTGTATTGGGTAGCACGCTGTGATAAGAAGGGGGTTAAAAATTGAAAGAAGAAACACCGTGAGAATGTAGTTTTAAGCTTAAAGTGGAAGCTTTAAAAGTAAAAAATAGAAAAAAGTTTAAAAATATAAATAAGATGGAAAACTGTATCAATGAGTTGTAGGACTTTTGGTACTTGTAGTCAGTGCCAGGAGTTTAATAAATTGCCTTTCCCCCAATTTGGGGTTTTAAATTGGAGTGTTGTCCTCCTGAGCTTCTGGGTTGCTTTCTGGGGGCAGGGCCTGCCACCCTGTTTCAGTCCTTTTTTTTTTTAATTTTTTTTTATTGTTACTTAAAATTTTTTTTCCAGTGTTCCAAGATTCATTCCCCATTCCCCACACCCAGTGCTCCACACTTTAGGTGTCCCCAGTACCCACCACCAGGCTCTCCCATCCCTCCATCCCCCTTCCCTCCAAGTCCCTCAGTTTGTTTCTGTGTCCAAAGTCTGTGTTGTTTCATTTCCCTCCCTGGATTACCCTAGTTCCCATTTACTTTCCTTCTCCCACTGTCCTCCAGGTTACCCCTCATGCACCTCAAGTAAGTGAAACCATGCGATACTTGACTTTCACTTCTTGGCTTATTTCACTCAGCATAATCTCTTCCAGTCTAGTCCATGTTGCTACAAAAGTTGGATATTCATCCTTTCTGATGGAGGCATAGTATTCCATTGTATATATGTACCACATCTTCTTTATCCATTCATCGGTTTCAGTCCTTCTACCTGGGCTGCTTCTCTCCGCCCCCTTGCTAGAGACTGGTCTCAATGGTAACCAGGTTATCAGGTTACAATTCTCTGGTAGCGGAGCGTTGTTCTTTTACGTCTTTTTTCAGCTGCTGAGGAAGTCAGGTCGGAGCAAGATGTCTGCATCCAGACCTCCCTCCCAGAGCGAGCCTCTACACAGAGAGGGGCTCTTTCCAGCCTCCCGGTTGGCAGCCTGTCACAGCTGGGCTGGTGCAAATGTTGTATTGATTTCTGCCCCGCCCCCGCTTGTCGCTTTACTCCCACACCTCAAAGCCACAACTCCTTTTGGATCGCGTGACCTTGTCTGTGCCCCAGGACCCGTGGCCTCTCCGGTCCCAAGCAAGTCTGTAAAGTCGCCTTCCCTGGGGGGTCCGCGCCCGGCCCACGGGGTGGAGAGAAGCGGGAGAGAAAGGTAGTGGCGGAAAAATAGAGTCCACACCTGCCGCTCTTGCGGCAGCTGTGGCGGCGGCGACGGCAGCGGTGGTGCCAGCGGCGGAAAAAGAATTTTAAAAAGTCTCCTTGCTTTGCCGCGGGCTCTGCTGTGTTCCCGTTTCTGTCTCACCCCAATTCAGACAGTAACCTGCTGTTATTCTTCACTCACAGAGCACTTTCGTTTTGGGGTATTTGCTTTCAATGGTTCACCTCTGTGGGCTTCCTCCCCCACACCCCTGTCTCTGGGGGCAAGCCTCCGGTCCCTCTTACTTGTTTCTACCTTTTTGCCAATGGTCCTTGTCTCCTGTGGTGATCCAGAAGTGCGAAATATCACATTTCAGGTTGATTTCATGGGTGTTCACAGTGGTCCTGTAGTGTTTTGTTTTTGTTTTTGTTTTTGTTTTTTGCTGGAATTCAGCTCTCTTCAGGGAACTCCCTGAAATGTGGTCACCTGGCCTTCTGCCATCTTGACTCCTCCCAAGCATTTGGTTTTCAAGATGGTTGGTATAGCAATGTCAATAATATAAAACTAGAAAGGAAAAATGGGAAGCATAAGGATTGAAAGGGAAGAGATAAAACTGTTACTATTTGCCAGTAGTATGATTAGTGACATAGATATCCCCAGGGGTCAACAGGCAAGTTTTAGATCACATGAAAAAACTGACTAAGCTTGCTTAAGCTAGAAAATATGGTAGACAATGGTATGACACCACAGCAAAATAACCTGCAACAAAATGATGAGTCAAATGTTTGTGGGAGAATGATATGAAGAAATAGAAATATATTGTGACTCAACCTCACATAATAAAAGACTCTACAGTTATAGTACAGGTATAATACTGGGCAGAATAGATGAAGAAACAGAAGCAGAGGACTCAGAACTACACCCATACACATGTGAAGTGTTATGTAAAAGAGGCAGGTCAAACCAATGAGGAATGAAATTTAGAAGTTAGTGTTCGAAAACTGGTTATACTACATGGTAGGGAAAGTTTGGATCCCTTTCTTATATCATATACGAATGTGTACTCCACATGTTTTTGAAGACCTAGGTGTTAAAGAATAAAACTATGAAAGTAAAAGAAGAAAATGTAGGAGAATAAGCTATCAAACTTGAAGTGAAAAAATGACTTCTTAAGAAGAGTGCAAAGGTACAAACCTTAAGGGAAAAAATAATTGATTTAACTATGTCAAATTAAAGATCTCTGTTCAATGAAGGACACCTAAAACAAAATTAATAGATAGCTAAAGATAAGGAAGAGTTATTAGTGACATCTAAGAACAACAAAAGGTAATTACATAAAATATAAAAAGAATTGTCTACAAATCAAGAAGATAGTAAACTCAGTCAAAAAATGGGCCAAGGATATGAGTTGACAGTTCAAAAAGGGAGGAAACTAAATGGCTGACAAGAATATGAAGAGATGTTTAGATGCACCAGTAATCAAAACATACAAATTATAGTAATGATAAAATACAAATTTGCACCTATGAAATTATAAAACTTTAAAAATTGGCTAAAATTAAGGATGACTAAGTATATTATGAACTAGGGATCTCTGCACCACTGACTTTGTTCTTCTGGCACAAGCTCATAAGATTTTGTGGTATTGCAACAATTTGTGATCTACAATATCATTCATGGATGCATACTCCAGACACTCTTGAATAAATCCTTAAAGTGAGACATAAGGATATGTTCAGCCTGTGCTATTTGTGGAAACAGGGAATTAAAGAGAATCTAGATTATCTATGACTCCAGGAATAGATAGATGGATGAATACTATGGAATACTACACAGTAAAATTAGAAGACATTAGCTAAAAATACTTAAAGCCATATATCCAGCTGTAAAACAATGATGTCTGAGTAGTAAGTTTCAAGAACACATTCTTTAACACTATACAATTAATCACTATATATTTTATAGTGATGAAGATAGATCTTCCAATATATAGTAAACATATTAAGTGAATGCAATGGGAAAGTGGGGATAAAAATTGAATTCAAGGTATAAAATAAAAGTTTTTTTAGAAAGAGTGCAATTTTCAGGCTGGAATGAACTATGAATGGAAGAGTGAGATAAATTCAATTTTCTACTTGAGGGACTGTATAATAAAAAAAAATTGGCTGGCTGTTGCCCTTGGTTTTTGGAAGATAGACTCTAAATTCTTGGGATTTCTCAAGTGGAAAGAATGTTTGCTATTCTTGGTAGGACCCTAGATAGTTTATGCTAATGAATTGTCAGGAAGATCAACTGTGTGTTTAAGGGTTAGGACTTTGATCTTTGTGAGATGACTTCAACCTCCTGGGGTGGGAAGGGACTGGAGATGGAGTATAACACCATGGCCAAGCTTTCAAGCAATCATGTCTGTATAATGAAATCTGGATAAAACTCAGGTGAGCTTCCCTGGTCAGCAGTACTTTGTATTGACCCACTGATCCTCTGGGAAGGTCATACAACTTTGAGGATGGCAGAATCTTTGTGTTTAGAACACTCCCAGATTTTACTCTATGTGTCTCTCCCTTTTGTTGGTTATGATTTAATATTTTTGTCATAATAAAACAGTAATACTGGGACACTTGGGTGGTTCAGTCAATTAAGCATCCAACTCTTGATTTCTGTTCAGGTCATGATCTCAGGGTGGTGAGATCAACCCCAGTGTCAGTCTCTGGGCTCAGCACAGAATCTACTTGGGTTTCTTTTCCTCTGCTCCTCTCCCCATTTGCATGAATGTGCTCTCTCTCTCTCTCAAATAAATAAATAAATCTTAAAAGAAAAAAAACAAACCTGTAATACTTAAGTATAGTGCTTTATAGAGATCTGTAAGTCATTCTAGGGGATTTTGGAACTGTTCAGAAGTGAGAGTGGCCTAGAGACCCCCAAACTTGCAGCTGGTATATTAAATGAGGGCTTGTCTTGTGAAGGACTGAGCCATTTGCATGTGAAGTTTGGACTAATGGTTGTTGTCAGAAATCAGGGGTACTTGGGTGGCTCAGCTGCTTGAGTGTCTGACTCTTGACTTTGGGTCAGGTCATGATCTCAGGATCCCAGGACAGAGCCCTGCCTCAGGCTCTGGGCTCAGCAGGGAATCTGCTTGATATTCTCTCCTTGCTCTCTGCCTCTTCCTCATTCTCTTGCGATCTTTCTCCCTCTCTAAAAATAAATAAATATCTTAAAAAAAAAAAGAAATCATCACAGAAGTATACAACAATGAACACCCAAATATTTAACAATAGGGTGTTGATGAAATAGAATACCTTCATTTATTCAGCATTAAGATGGTATGTAATATTATAGAAGAATGGCACCTTTTTTTTTCCAGATTCACTGAGATAATATGACATTAGATATGCTTTGTTTTGTTTTAAGATTTTATTTATTTATTTGACAGAGAGAAACACAGCGAGAGAGGGAACACAAGCAGGAGGAGTGAGAGAGGGAGAAGCAGGCTTCCCGCGGAGCAGGGAGCCCGATGCGGGGCTCGATCCTGGGTCTCCGGGATCATGACCTGAGCCGAAGGCAGTCACTTAACCAACTGAGCCACCCAGGTGCCCTAGATATATAAGTTTAAGTGTGAAACATGATGATTTCATGGACATATATACTGCAAAATTATTATGACAATAGGGTTACTTAACATCTCTATCCCCTCACATAATTATCATTTATCTTTTGTGGTAGCAACATTTAAGATCTACTCTCGTAACAACTTTTATGTATCTAATGCAGTGCTGTTATTATAGTCACCATGTTGTATGTCAGGTTCCTAGAATGTGCCCATCTTCTAGCTAGAAGTTTGTAACCTTTGACAAACTTCTCTCCATGTCTCTCACCTCTAACCTCTGCTAACTAACATTCTACTCTCTATTTCTTTGAGTTTGGCTTTTTAAGATTCCACATATAAGTGATACCATACAGTATTTTTCTTTCTCTGACCTATTTCATTTAGCATAATGACCTCAAGGTCCATTCATATTGTGGCATAAGGCAGGATTTCCTTTTTCTTTTTTTAGATATCTGAATGATATTACATTATATGTATATGTTTGTATATAAAAAAAATGTGGTTTTATATATATATGATATATGTGATAAAGAAAATGTGATTATATATATATATATAAAATAATATATAAATATACATAAAAAATATATATATATTTAAAGATTTTATTTATTTGACAAAGAGAAACACAGCCAGAGAGAGAACACAAGCAAGGCGAGCGAGAAAGGGAGAAGCAGGCTTCCCGGTGAGTAGGCAGCCCAATGCGGGGCTTGATTCCAGGGCTCTGGGATCATGACCTGAGCTGAAGGCAGAGGCTTAAGCACTAAGCCACCCAGGTGCATAAAAATATATATTTATCTATATCTATAAAATATATATATATATATATATCTTTTTTTTTCTTTATTCATCCATTGGTAGACACTTAGGTTGTTTCCATGTCTTGGCTATTGTGAATAATATTGCAATGAACATGTGGATACAAAAAAATATCTTTGAGATAGTAATTTCATTCCCTTTGCATATATCCCAGAAGCGAGATTGCTGGATTGTATGGTAGTTTTGTTTTTAATTTTTCTGAGGAAACTATCTTTTTCTATAGTGGTTGCATTCAATTCACATTCCCATCAAAACAGGTTTCCCATTTCTCCACATCCTCTCCAACACTTGTTGTTTCTTGTCTTTTTGATAATAGCTATTTTAACAAGTGTGGGGTGATACCTAACTGTGGCTTTTATTTGCATTTGCCTAATTAATGATGTTGAGTATCTTTTCATGTACCTATTGGCTATTTGTATGTCTTTTAAAAAATGTCTATTCAAGTCCTTTGCCCATTTTACAATCAGATTTTTTTTGGCTATGGATTTATATAAATTGCTTATATATTTTGGATATTGAGCACTTATCAGATAGATGGTTTGCAATACTTTTGTCCATTCTGTAGATTGCCATTAGACAACGAAAAGAATGATCTTTAAAATGTTATTCTAAACATATTAAGTGAAAAAAATAGGATGAAATATTTCTACTAATTCCATTTTATTTAAAAAACACATATATCCCTTGTTGTGGCTTATGAAATTACTTTTCCTTTTTGTTTTTATTAATAATAATATTATTTAATAATATTTTCTAATTTTTCTTCATTAATCTTGTATTTTTCTAGAAAGAATAAAGTCAATTCTCTGTAGTTTTAGAGGTACATTATTGTAATAAAACCCTTCGTTATTTTCTTAATTTTACAACATGTTTCTTTTCTCATGTACTAACTACTAAAAGAGCCTTTGGTGAACTCTAGATTCCACTGAAATGCAGACCAGCCTCAGACCCTTGCTTGCTTGTCTGCTGTCCAGATATCTGGGCTTGTGTCACGGTCCTCTGCATTTGGCCTATACTTTTTTTGCTTTTTCAGGGACTTGGCTATCAGTTCTCAGAGCTCCTGCTCAAGATGCACTCTGATAGTGTGGGTGATCTTATCATTTGGTGGTTAGAGAAATCCCATGAAAAAAGTGCAATGTATTCAGCTTCCCCATCCACACTTGTGAGGCAAAATTTGACCCAGAGTCTAGAAACTAGCTAGAAGCTACCATATAACTTGGTGTGGAAAGAATAGTCAAGGGCATGGAAATTCAGGACTGAGTACATCTTGTGACATCATTCTAAGAGACACAAATCCACTTGGGAAAGAGTGGGGCCATTTCTCAGTTTGTTCTATTATTAATATGCTATTACCATTTAGACAGTATTGTTCTATAGATATAAGAAAAACAAGCTAAAATTTAAGACATTAAACATGAGGTTACTTTTTTTCCCTCCAGAGTTTTTACCATAAAGACTTGGCTATTAAAGAATCATCTTCACATATAACTGTGTGTAGGCTAATTCTTTCTCTGATTTTGTGAATATCTTTATTGCCTGATACTAATAAGCTTTCAGTTTCCTAAATTGTGATATTCTATGGTCCTTAAAGTATCAGGTTTAAAATGTTAGCCAGCAGGTAATTTTTTTGAATAGCAGTGTTGGAAAGGATCCCATAGAACTTCTCTATGTGGTGCTTACATTATTTAATTTAATAGGACAAATATATGCACCTCATTTTCTTATCTCTGAAATGTCATTTTTTAAAGACACTGTGCAAGAAAACAGTCTAGCGTCTTAGAGCTTGTGCTGTCATTGGTAGTTCTAGATCCTACTTCTGGCCCTTGTTTTAACAAATTGTTGTAGGAGGGTGCCTCGGTGGCTCAGCCAATTAAAATGTCTGCCTTCCACTCAGGTCCTGGTAGCAGGATCAAGGGATCAAGCCCCACATCAGGCTCCCCATTCTGTGAGTAGCCTGTTCCTCCCTCTGCCTTTCTCTCTGTCTTTCATGAATAAATAAAAAAATTTTAAAAAACAAATTGTACCAGGAGCACTTTTTTTTTTTTTTTTAAGAAAATGATCTTGGCAAAACTTTTCCATTCTGCATTTGCCCATTGTTGGTTAATAAGCTATTAATGATATTGAACACTGTAGTAGGTGCTATGGGGAGTCATAAGAAAGAAAGCCTCATAGCCCACCTAGAAGGAGCAATTGTCATGGTTTAAATGCTGCCTGAGATAAACAGCTCTTCTTATGTCCCCATAGGAGGAACCGTTTTAGTCTGAGTCTGTGGGGATGCAAGAATTCCTCTCAGTGGGTGACTTTTTCCTTCTATGTTTCTTTTTTTTTTTTTGCACATCACTGCCATCCCCAACCTCCTCACATCTTTTTTTACTCATTTCACTCTGCTTCAGGAAGGGATGGATAGAAAAAGAGGAAGGAGGTTTGAAGAAGATGAAGGAGCTCATAAGAAAGTAGAAAAAGCTATACTCTTTTATATTTCTAAATCAGGATTTGACCACAAATATTAGTTCAATATTATAGCTATCTATGTGTTTCTTTCTTTTTTGGTTCATATAGGTTTCATTCTTTAATAAAACCAGGACCACCAATCCATTGACTCTGCCACATTTTCATTGTCATGTATCCCTTTATCAATCTTGGATTCTATAGTTTACTATTATAAACATTTCTTTAAAGGGACTCCCTAGTTTCTTCCCAAACAACACCTGTCCAGCAATATCCTAACTCTAGTTAAATCCAATTCTTAAACTACTTAGTCTTGTAGTTTAAGCCATGTAGATACATAGCTGAATGTTGCTAGAGAGAAACATAATATCGATGACCATCTTACTTTAAATTCTTGACCGGAAGTGGGACTTTAGTGCTTGCTGCCTGAAAGACAATTCCATTAGACATTTCCAGACATCTCACTTTCCATTGACCTATAACAATAATTTCACATATCTTCCTTCCTACTTCTTGACAATATTGGACAGTGACTTACTTATTACTTTACTCAGAAAATAGAAGTAATCAGGAAAATTCCCTACTACCTGCTGCTATAATTTTGTTTGACAAATGGCCAGCATCTATACCTATAAATACTTTCACAATTGTTATATGTGTGAAGTACTAGGCCTCTTATTGAAAGCCAACACCACTTGTCTTTTCCTCTGAGCCACTGATTTTCCCTCACCACAGGATGTTTCATTATCATGCAAACATGTGCCATTATCTCCCATTGAACTCACATCTCTTTCCAGCCATTGATCTATTTCTCTTCCACAACCCTTATGGAAAAACTTTTTGAAAAAATTGTCTGAACCCTATGTCTTATACCTTATTCACTCTTAAAAATTATTTTATTGGGGCGCCTAGGTGGCTCAGTTGGTTAAGCCACTGCCTTCGGCTCAGGTCATGATCCCAGAGGCCCAGGATTGAGCCCTGCATTGGGCTCCCTGCTCAGCAGGAAGCCTGCTTCTCTTTCTTTCACTCCCCCTGCTTGTGTTCCCTCTCTAGCTGTGTTTCTCCCTGTCAAATAAATGAATAAAATCTTTTAAAAAAATATTTTATTGTGGGGGTGCCTGGGTGACTTATTTGGTTAAGTGTCTGACCTTTGAATTCCATTCAGATCATGATCACAGGGTTGTGAGATAGGAGACCTGTGTCAGGCTCCATGTTTACCATGGACCCTGCTTACCATTCTCTCACCCTCTCCCTCTTCCTCTCCCTCTTTCTAAAAAAATTATTTTATTGTGAAAGATAGCACACATGCAAAACATTGCATTAAACATAATGTAGATGAAAAATGTGTATGAATAGTTGTAAGAGAACTACTCCTATAATCATCATTTAAGATAACAAATAGAATATTGTCAGCATTCCAATAGCTCCCAAGAATCCTTCCTTAGTCACTTTTCTTTTCCTCCTTCCAAGAAGGAATCCCTATTGTGACTTCTATGGTAATCATTTTCTTGCTTTTATTTATAGCTTGACTACCAATGTAAGTATTCATAAATACTATTATCTGTTATCCATAGCTTTGAACATTTAATACATGAAATCATGTGATAGATATTCTTGTCTTGCTTTATTTCTCAATATTATAAGATTGATCTATGTTCTTGTTTGTACCTCTAGTTTGTTTGTATTCTTATATGATATCTTACCATATGGCTATATCCCAGTTTTTTCAAACCACAATTTATATTTCTGTTGTTTACTATTTTTTATGCCAATGCATTCATATGGATATTGTCTTCATTATGGCTCCAAATGTTTCAAGGTTTCAGGTTTCCAAAGTCAGTGGTCTATTACCAACCTTATTTTACTGGATTTTTTTTTTTTTTTGGCATGACTTGTCATAATTTTCTAACCTTCTTCTTGAAACAGTTTTTTCTTTTGACTTCTGGGTTAGCACTCTATCAATTTTTCTTCTACCCTTGTGGGTGCTCTTTGTCAGCACCCTTTGATGGCTTCTCCTTATATTCTACATCTTCAAGTGTTGGAATGTCCCAGGAATCAGTCCTTGGACACTTTTTTCTTTCTTTTTTCCTCATGCCTAAGTAACTCATGCAGTCTATGGCTTTGAATATCAATTATATGATTACTTCCAAATTTATTTCTCCAGCCCGACTCTCTTACCTATCTGACTCTGCCAATTGAATGACTCCATTATGGAAATTTAATTTCTAAAATCAGATGCTCTATATTTACCCTCTACCCTACCCTGCTCTATTGCCACAATTTCTCAACTTGGAAAATGATAGCTACATTCTTCTGAATGCTCAGACAATATCCATGGTGTCATCCTTGACTTTTGTCTTTCTCTTATTCATGTTAAAGCATAATTTTTTAATGTAAAAGGCATGGATTTCACACAAGTATATAATGAACATGTGCAAAAGACATACTGTTGATGGAACCAGTAAGATATATTTATAAGCACACAAATAAGAAATACTATAAAAAGATTGCTGGGTTAGATATAAAACTAATTAATAGCCTACAGAGCAATAACTTTTTGGGTTATCTTTTCCACTAGAAAGAAATTATTTGCATCTTTTCTGGGCAGAAGTCTACAAATTTAACATAGAACTAAACCTAGGACCTTTAATCCAAACAAAGTATATATGCCTATGTAACAGTTAAATGGGGCTTTGTCCTCATAAATTTTATGCCATCCACTTTTGCCTTATTTCTGAGTTTTGAAAATTTATCTTAATTCCCAGCAGATAATCCAGGCATAAATTTTGTTGGTGCTAACATATTTTCAGGATTCAAACACTTCTTATCATTTTCTTTAGCTACTCTACTGGTCTGGGTCATCATCATCTCTTGCCTGGATTTTTGCAGTTACTCCCTCACTGATCTGTTTCTGCACTTGCCTTCTACAATTTTGTATTTTTTTTGCTTCTCTCTCTCTCTCTCTCTCTCTCTCTCTCTCTCTCTCTCTCTCTCTCTCTCTCTCCATTCCCAAAGCAGTATGATCCTGATCTGTTCAAATTATTCCAAAGGTTTCCCATTTCACTCATAACAAAATTCAAAGTGTTTACCTTGGCCTACAAGACAGAATGCCTTTTTTTTTTTTTCTTTTTTTTGCTAATTTCCTGGTCTTGTATCTTCCATTTTACCTTAGCCTCCTTGTTTATTCTCTAGGAGACAATTACCCTGCCTTAGTGTTGGGACCTCCTGGCGCCCGCAAGTTTGCGGCCATTAGTGGGAGTCCGCTGGGGTGGCCTCTTGGGCCTCTCCGGGATACTTCCGCCTACGTGATCTAGCTGAATCTTCGGAGCGCGGACTGGTGAACCTAGCCCCACCCAGCAGTCCGGCTTGAAATCTGCCTAAGGCCTTAGTGATAGCCACGTAATGAGTTTCTATTGGCCACTGCTACTTCTTTTACACCCTCCTTTCCTCTCTATATAACTGTGTCTCTGATACAATAAAGCTGAGATTGCTGCGCCTTCATGGCTGACTCAACTCCTGGCTCGGTGTGGTTTCTTTCCCGGTTTCAGGGTGGTGGCCCGGCAGTGGACACTTATCATTTCACTTAGCCCCGGAAGGATAACAGGATGGTCCAGTTATCCTTCCCCCATACCAGTGTTGCAGAGAGCAACACCTTAGGGGTGTTCTTACTTAGACAACTCTTATTCCTAGCTCTCCGTGTATGACACCCTTTTTCACTTCATTTGGATTGCCCCTGAGCTTTCTCTGATTTGGTCTTTAATGCACTCCCACTCCTGCCCTGATTTTTCATTCTTCATAGCATTTATCACTATCAACATATTATAAAGTTGTGTTTGTTTGTTGCCAGTTCCTCTTTATAGAATATAAATTTCATGGGAGCAGTGACTATGTTTTAATTAACTGTCATAAAACCTATACAACAGTAGGTCTTTTTTTTTAAAGATTTTATTTATTTTATTTGACAGAGAGAAACACAACTAGAGAGGGAACACAAGCAGGGGGAGTGAGAGAGAGAGAAGCAGGCTTCCCACCGAGCAGGGAGCCCGATGTGGGGCTCCATCCTGGGACTCTGGGATCATGACCTGAGCCGAAGGCATTGGCGTTAAGCCCCTGAGCCACCTAGGCGCCCCCCAACAGTAGGTCTTAATAAATATCTGTTGAGTCAATATATGAATTCTTTTTTGGAAATAATCTCATGGAGAGACTTTCATGTTTTCCATCATCAAATCTACTGATTAACTATTTTGTCCTTTCTCTGAACACAAATAATCCCATTTTTGCAACTATGTACCCCCGGATCATAATTAAAAAAGCTACCCCTTTGCAAATGAGTCTCAAAAAGGGGCACCTGGGTGGCTCAGTTGGTTAAGCAACTGCCTTCGGCTCAGGTCATGATCCTGGAGACCCAGGATCGAGTCCCGCATCAGGCTCTCTGCTTGGTGGGAGGCCTGCTTCTCCCTCTCTCAGTCCCCTCTCTCGCTTGTGTTCCCTCTCTCGCTGTGTTTCTCTCTGTCAAATAAATAAAATAAAATCTTTTTAAAAAAATGAGTCTCAAAAGATCCACAGCTTTTGTCTCACTATAACTTTCAAATAGCCATTAAAGTCTGGAATGAAGTAAAAATAATGGTGCTTCGTGTTGAGGATGGAAAATGTTTCTCTATCCTTCAATATTCTTCTGGCTGGTCTAAAAATTAAATCGACTTGTGACAGATTAAGAGCAGAAAAAAACCCCACAAAGTGTCATTGTGTGTGGATGGAGGCCCAATAATAAAGTTGAGACATAAAGAAATGACCAAGGTAGGCAGCTTTTTTTACCTTTTAGACAAAGAAACAATAAACCTATGAGAAATTGACAGGATAAGGAAAACTTACATTTGGGAGCTTCAGTTGGTAAGGAATTTAAAACAGAATTTGGGTGGGAGTAGTAAATTAACAAAAGTAATGAGGTTTGTTTATACAGACTTCTCAGCTCTGAATCTCCTCTCCCTAGTGATAAGGTTGTCTCTTTACCTCCTGGTATAAAGGAGAGTATTTTTTACATGGGAGATTTATTTTCTGCATTTTGGAAAGGGGAGTTAGAGTGCTCTTCTTACACTGGCTATTTCTTAAGTAACTTTAATTCAAAACAATTAATATAGTGGCACATTTTGGGGTGGCCTGCTCGTGGCCCCCATGCTAAGAAGTAAGATAGATTGACTTTTCCAAAGACTCTTCTAGTACCAACCAAGGTTTCACTAGTCCAAATATCATTAACCTGCATCTAAGGGAGTTCTAAGCCCCTTGCTGATGAACTTCTATCTCCTCTTCTCCAGATGCATTACTTGGATCAGTGGTTCACAAAGCATTAGTTCCAGAGCTTACAGCATCTGCATCTCCTAAAACCCTGCTAGAAATGCAAATTTTCAGCCTCAACCCAGACATACTGAGTCAGAAATTCAGGAGATTCAGTTCTTCCATCTGTTTTTTAACAACCTTTCCAGGTGATTCTGTTGCTCACTTAGAATTAGAATCACTGCTTCAGGTAATTGGCCTCTATACCTTGGGAAGCAGTGGTCAAGATTACTAGCTTGAGTCAACTGCCTCAAACAAATCTTGATTTTACTGATTCCTGGCTGTATGACTTAAACTAAGTTACTTAATTTCTCTGTGTTTCATTTGCCTTGTGCATGAACCAGAGATATTAATAGTACTATCCTTGTAGGTATATTGTGAGAATTAAATTAATACACCCAAGTGAAATAGGACAATACATGGCACATTATAAGAATCAGCTACAAAGTAGGTAAGCATATGGCACTACATACATAAATTATATATATATATATATTACTGACTGCTTTTTGTTATGTTTTCTCTATTAGCTTTTGAACTCTTTGAGGGAAAAATTCTATTTCTATACCCCCACAGAACTGAGCATATCATATATTTTTAAGACTTATTTATTTATTTGGGAGAAAGAGAGTGACAGGGAAAGTGCACACATGTGGGCACATGAGTAGGGGGAGAGGCAGAGGGAGAAAGAGAACCCCAAGCAGACTCCCTGATGAGCCCAGAGCCTGATATGGGCCTTATCCCATGACCCTGAGATAAAGGCCTGAGTTGAAATCAAATTAAGAGTCAGACACTGACTGATCCAGCCAGGTACCCCACATTTCATTATTAATATTATAAATACAAACTGAGCGCTTACTATGTATCATGCAATGTGCTAAGAGCTGTAATTTCATTTAATTCTTAGAATGCTACTAATTAGATGTCATTACCATTTTATAATAAATATATTTAACTGGTTGCTTGAAGTATTCTGCTGATTACTTAACTGAACAAAAAATCTGGATTAATTTGTCCACTGCAATTATTTTTTGCATTATTTCAGAAACTTTGTAGGTATCATAACTGCTAATGAGTCTCAATCATTACTTATATAAAGATAAACGAGTCACAGAAAATGTAGATCTTTCGTAGCTTACGTATTTGTATAGAATTTCTGTGCACCCATTTATATCTTATTAATTTGTCATAAAGAGCAAAAAATTGCAAATGTAAAAATGTAAATCAAACTGTCTTTAAATGACTTAAAGAATATGTTAATGCTCTTGCTCCAACTGAATAATTATAAAGCAGGTGCACTTGAGATATGATCATTTAACTGACAGCAAACAGCTTCTAATGGCTTCAATAACCAAGATAATGGTGATATCAGAGAAGTCTGTTAAGCTTATTATTCAGACCAACCGTTTAATACGCAAGAGGACTTCAGCTGGAATCTCCCTGTAGACCCATTGTCCTGCTTTTTAAATAGCAGTTAATTTAAACACACACACAAAAGCCAAACTCCATTATTTCTAACATACTTTTTTTTTATTAAACTATATTCTCTTGTCACAAATTCTGAAGGAAAGACACTTCCATATATTTACATGAGCATTGTCTTCTGTTGTTGAAATTTATCCTCCAAACTTACAATATCACTAATGGTTAAAGGCACAGGAAATGTGGACGCCTAGAAATACAAGTTTCTGACCAAAGCTCGAAAGAGGTCGTTGTTACCATGTCCCCTGGCTTCGAAAGGGAAAAAAAGCTAGTGGCTATAAGCAAAGTCAGCAAAATTTCGATTTACTGTGTTTAGGATCCTTAATTGAGATAAACATGACTCACACTTTTTTTTTTAAGATTTTATTTATTTATCTGACAGAGAGAGAGAGAGAGAGAGAGAGAGAGAGATATCACAAGCAGGCAGAGAGGCAGGCAGAGGGAAAGGAAGAAGCAGGCTCTCCACTGAGCAAGGAGCCAGACATGGGGCTCTATCCCAGGACCCTGGGTTCATGACCCGAACTGAAGGCAGATGCTTAATCGACTGAGCCACCCAGGAGCCCCATAACTCCCACTTCTAAAAGCAAGCTAAATCTAGAACCAGTCCTTGCAAACATAAATATAGCGGGGAAAAATGATGTCGGTTTCTAGCTTGTTGCATTTTAACTTCAAGCTTTCTCTTCTCTGCAGGACCCTACCTGCAAGTGAGAGGAATCAAACTCCAACTAGCTAAAGAAGAAATGGAAGTTTATTGACTCAAATACCTGAAAAATCCAGATTGCCTCTCTTCCAGATAGGCTTTCTCATAAATGGAGCAAGATAACTAAAGTGCACCCACCCCATCGCCCTAAAAACCCACATCAAGCCAGCTTAATGACCTAAGTTGAAAATGTTTTTTTCCTTATTTGATCTGGCAGAAGATTCCTGGTGGAGAATCAGGTTGGCCTAAATTTGGTTTTGAGCCTGTCTCTGATGCAAGATGGAGGGAATATAGGACAATCCCCTTTGAACACAAACATGGAATTAGTATCCCACATAAAAGCAGGATTTTGTTACCAAAAGAAGTGGAAAGGGTTCCTGAGCAGCTCATAACAACAGATTCCCATACATTTCACTGTGGATTGTACAGCACCCTCTACCTTTTTGTTTGTTTGGTTTTGTTTTTTTAGCCTACATACTTTAAAAAAACACAATACATAGCAACTACCATATAGATTCTGAAATATACATACCCCTCCTCTGGTGTTTAAATTCTACATCTATTTCCAAGTTTGAGATTTCTCTAGTTTATCTGCATTTGTCCCCTGGTAAGAACATGGCTCTTCATGGTATGAAGTATCATGGCGAATAGTGAAGTCCTCGTTTTAGAGTCTGTAATTTGCCACACAACATTCATGACATCAGGATACCTAACTGTAGGTGACAATTCCAGTCCAAGAGTATGCTGTCTTTATCCTTAAAGAATGTCATCAGAGCTCCATCTTTTTGACAGATTCTCCCTTTTTGGTGGGCTGTTCATTCCTCCAAATATTACACTTTAATAACTTCTCAGTCTCAGTGGAAAAGGAGTTGAGGATTAAATGATATCATGCACAGGAGAAGCTGATCACAGTGTCCAGCATAGAAAGTACTCAATAAGTGATGGCCTTTTATATTTGCAACTCTTACTATTATTCTATCCCCATCATTGTCATCATCCCCGATAACTTCTGATAGGTAAGTCTTGGGATTGATTTGATTTAGGTCATGTGATCATCCTTGTGGTAGGAGGGAAGGGAGATGGAGTCACACTCCCTCTCACACCTGGGGAATGAGTTACTCCAAACTTAGTGGACTTTATTTCCAGAAGAAGGAATAATACCAGGTAATCAAGAACAACATATTTCAGGGCACCTGGGTGGCTCAGTCATTAAGTGTCTGCCTTCAGCTGGGGTCATGGTCCCGGAGTCCCAGGATCGAGCCCTGCATCGGGTTCCCTCCTCAAGGGGAAGCCTGCTTCTCCCTCTCTCACTCCCCCTGCTTGTGTTCCCTCTCTGGCTGTGTTTCTCTCTGTCAAATAAACAAATAAAATCTTAAAAAAAAAAAAAAAGAACAACATATATCCACTATAATTCCATTATCAACCATCTGGCCCACACCCTGAATATTTTTTCCTAAAGATCCTTAAACTTGTGCAAATTTATAAATATTTTCTGATGTCAAAATTTGAAGCTATGGACAACTGACCTCAGTTGGGTTATTTTAAGACATGACTACTTAAGGGTATTAACTATATGGGTAATGCTGTAAGTTATTAGATTCAGAGACTTAGTAGGATTAAAGTGTATGTTTCCAAGTTCCCAAGCTCCAGCTAAATTACATAGCAAAGTATCGCTTGCTATTTAAAAGCTGACTAAGAAGTCACTTCAGACAGAGGCATTGGTTTAAGTTATTTAAAATTTAATACTACTTTTATAGGTAAGATGAATATAGGTAATATGATCTATACATATATCCCACTGTCTGTTTCCAGTATTTTCTTTTAAGAGTTACTTAAACTATTATACTACAAGGAAGGGGGAGGGGAGTCGGGATTGTGAAGATATCTGCTCTAAGCATAATAAAACAGGTGTACCTTAATAGGTCTACCAGGAATGTTTTAGCTGTTAGCATCTTTTAAATGCTTCTGCTGAGAAACCATGTTTTCATAACAAGGTTGGTGAGTATTAAACCTGTGATAGTTCTTTCTGGGATTACTATAATTTACAAAAACAATAAAAACCTGCTAAAAACATTTATGTATTTTTAAATGTTGTAATCTAGGGATCCCACTGATATTTGTGGTGAAAGATTTGCCCAAGGCTACATAACCCTGCTTGTACTTGCCAGGACTGCAATCTGTTTTATGACAAAACAGATTCATTTATCTCCAAATAAATAAATTACTTTTGTGAACATTTAGAAACATTTGCATAATTAGGCTGTAAGATCTTAGCAGTCTTTTTCATAATAATTAAACTAATCTAATCTTGGACAGGGTAAACAGACTTACTAGGATGAGAGCAGCCTTCAGGCAAGGAACTTACCGCATTCTGCAGGAACTGTAAGGCTGATGATGTTTGTTAATTATGCAGAGCTTTTACTCCCTAGTAATAGCAGCGTTTGTATTGCCTGAAGCTTAGATAGCTACTCCCAGGCACATAAAATTAGGCTCTGCTTTTTTGACATTCTCTTAAAAAAAGAGAGAGAGAGAGAGAGAGAGAGAGAGAGACTTCAAAATGATTATACGTTTTCAACGAAGAGGGTATTAGCTTTCCAATGAAGGATCCTGGATCTGCACACGATTGGGCCATTCGTCAGTCATGTGATCTTGATTATCTTTAGATTTGGAGCCTTTCCAACTGTATACGGATAATGTGAACTGAAGCTTAATAAAAGTACAGCAAAATGAATGACCCAGAAGTTCCTGGAATCCCAAGTTTGAGAAAAAGACACCTTAGCAAATAACTCATTTTATTTATAATTATCAAAAGGGAATATTATTTAAAAAATCAAATAAAAATGAGTGTTTTGCAAATTTTCGGTGTTTTTCTAGATGGTCTATCAGACAGGTTGGCTGATATAGTGGTTTTAATGGTGACTTCGTTGGAGGGAACCATTGTTTATCTTTCTGGTTCTAAGTAGTATACATACCTTAAAAATGTAAAGCTTAAAAATGATCGAACAGATAAGAGATGAATTTCATGAAATTAATTGACAAAACTTTCATGTAATATTTTTTATATCTCCTATTGCAAAAGAAAGTACTCCTGTACAGATTTTTCAGAAGAAATATAAATCACTGATGTTTCCAGAACTGTCCTGAGAACATTAGCAAATTGAGGATATATAAGTGGAATTTGCTGGGGCCACAGGAAACAGTAACGTTTAGTGCATTTATTCTTATCACATGAGATGTTAAATAAATGCGGTTGCAGTAATACTAGTCTTCAAGAAGTGATGGTATTATCTATTCTTTACATGTTATCTCTCATTTTTGTCTCTAATTTATTCATTTATGCACATTATGTTTTATTTTCATTTGTATTTAGATGGGCTTCTAGTATGATCATTTATTCTTGGAATGTTCAAACTTCAGTACATTTAATTAAGACATCACAAGCCACTATCTCCATGGGAAGAGATTTGTGATGTCACAAGCATCAGACATATGAGACTGACAATCAGGAAATAGAAACTAAGGATGCAAAAAAATGCCATGTGAATTGAAATGTTTTGGGAGGAGAATAGGAAAGACAAGGCAAAAGGAAGTCATTCATCAGTCTTTCTCAAAGAAACTTCCCAGCAGTGAAGTTGGAAACTATGAGTTTTGTTCTGTCTTTTATGAATTACATTTTTGATAACTTGGAAGTTCATTAAATATTTATTTAAATTTTCAGATTATATTCACACTTAGCCATGAATCATGCCTTTTACTAAAATATCCTCCTTCTACTATTCTATTCTAGAAAGTTTCTGTTTTCCCTTTACCACTTTTAGAATTTCCTATTTTCTATTTTTAGAAACCCCAGGCAGAGTATATGACCTGTATTCTCCTTTACTTTAATTAAATGAATAGTTATTATAAAATTAAGATGGCAACTAATCCTTTTATAATAATTTTATTTTCAGTCTACAATTGCAAGTTTGTTGTAGTTTTAAAAATACAAATTGTTTATTTTAATGGCCGTAGTAGATACCTTTTATTTTTTTTTTTTAAATTACATTTTTCCAGAAGTAACAGTAACTGAGACATACAGAAATTCATTTGCCTGCCTTCATTGTGGAGAACTGGGAATGGGACCCAGATCTACTTAATTCCAAAGCCTAGGTTCCCTCTTTTACTGTTCTCATTGATGGAGACCTTAGCCATTTTCTTCTGAATTGTTTTGTGATCCAATTGTTGGTTAAAATAATTGTTACCTCCAAAATTTTATTAATCTTACACTTCTGTTAGTAAAGCTCTTTTTGGGGGGGCCCTGGGTGGCTCAGTTGGTTAAGCGGCTGTCTTCAGCTCAGGTCATGATCCTGGGGTCCTGGATCCAGCCCTGCGTTGGGCTCCCTGCTCAGCAGGGAGCCTGCTTCTCCCTCTGCTCCTACCCCCACTAGTTCTCTCTCTTTCTCAAATAAATAAATAAATGAAATTCTTAAAAAAAAAAAAAAGTAAAGCTCCTTTTTCCCAGGTACTACATCACATATATTATATATATATATAATATATGTCTGTGTATGTGTACGTGTGTACTTATACATATGTATTTATCTTTAAGTTAGATGCTTGTACTTCTATCACTAATATGATTAATAATACATACTTAATTTTAAGAATTAGAATTTTAAGAATCCTTTGAATAAAAGGAGATACAAAGAATCAATCTAACAACATTTTTGCTCTCCCTCTTTCCACCCTCCATCCCAAATTAGGAATTCATATATCTGGGCAACTGAGTGCTGGGAGACAGATATTTTTCTCCATGGGTCTCCCATATTTCTTCATATTGTATGACCAGAGACACTGTCTTTCCTCCAGGACTGTCTTTGTGTAGTGAGTCACCTTGGAAGATAGAGATAATGTTTCTTTCTGGAGGAAAGGATAAACTTACTGCTCTCCAGTATAATAAAGGTAATATCTGCCTCTAGACCAAAGCTCAGGCAGTTTTGCTCATAGTCTATTATTTTTAAAAAGCCTGGGTTTCCCAAGCAGCCTTGCAGATGCATTGAATATGCAGCCTCTCCCTGAACTACTCAGCATTGTCTTCGTGGGACTTGGAGAGGAAGGGGATACTAATGCAAACATGAAGTTTCTGCTTGCATGCTGCACCTTAAGTAATAAAGTCCTTTTTCTCTGGGCCAGGAATCTTGTGTCTTCTGCCAACATCTGTAAAACTTTTGCCAACATCTGTAAAACTTCTGCAGGCTAACTTTTTAGGGAACAAGTACAGTAAGCACCTCAGACTCTTCTCAGTTTTGAACATTGAACCAAGAACAAATGACGTTTTACATTGGTTATTAATTTGGCTTGAAGATTGATAGAGTCGATTGGAAGTAATTTTAAACTTTGGAATCCAGTGTATGCACAAATACACATTTATCCTTCCGAAGTACCATCTTTAACATCAGTCCTTATTAAAAAAAAAACAGTGAGCATTTAAATGAACATAGAAAAAATGGTGAGATAGAAGACACAGTACAAGTGTAAATCTGAAAATGAAGTTCTTATGGGAAAGGTGGGTATGGATTATTTTTTATTAATAATAGATTTTTGCTCTAATATGTTCTGAAATATGAGTTTTCTTTTAAATTAAATATCTTGAAGTAAATCTGAGCCTTCAATTTCATCATAAGCTATTAAGTTTTAGCACTGTTTAAAGATAAAATTTCTTGGTAAATAAAGGAGATTATTATTGTAAGGAGAAAAAAAGCCTTTTCACAAATCCTATTAACCATAGGGTCACAGTCTCTCATTCTAACCAGGACCTATGAACCAGTACTAAAACATATATATACACCTCTACATATATATTAAAAATAAGATTTTTTTAAAAAGAATTAAACTTTTTGGAAAATAAAATAGGTATCTTTTGTCTCTATAATACCAAAATTTGTTAATTTGAAAAGCAATGTATAAACCTAGGGGAAAAATTTATTTTTATGAGTAATAAGTAAACCCATATTTCAAATAGTCTTTTATATAGTTTTGAAGTTTGGGGTCAATGTTTTTGTCCATTCTGATTAAACCTTATTGATGACCTCATAAAATAGTTGCCGTAGGCCTTCACTTGCTCTGCTGTTTGCCTATACTCACATTATTAGTATTATTGTCAATCTTTTTAATTCAGTGTCCACTCTGTGTAGATTAGTATTGTCAAATTAGTTACTGTAACTCATAAATCCACATACTCAGGCAAGATCCACTGCAGAATGGTGCACTATACTAATAGCAGATGAAGAAGCAAGGCCTTCAGCTCCATGCCAACCCACCCTGGCTATTCTATTTGCCTCACACTCATTTATCACATTTTGTAAAGGACACGTGCCCATCTGACATAGAAACTGAGGGACAGTGTCAGAGTCAATACAAATATTAAAGAATAATAAAGTTTATTTCTTTCTTAGATAAAAATGAGTCATAAGAGAACATCTCATATTTTCTTCCTGCACACCAATGGATTACCTTTTACATATTTTGGACTGCGTCTTATTGGAAACCACTAAAATCATGCCAATTTATTTAACCTCAATTCCTTACCCACCCTTCTTTCATTTCTTTATCTCACTGAAATTCATTTCCAAGACTCTTTACTCCTTCTGAAGCTCCACTACTTACAAAATAGTCTTGACCATGGGAGGGTGAGAGAAGTCAAGATATTTCTTCCCCTCTTTCTCCTTCCTTTGGGAGTACCTTCGATGCTAATTTTTCTCTGTGCTGGTAGATCCTATTGGAAAGCTTCTATCTCCCTGGTTTTGTCATCTAGCAGGGAGATGCTCCCACGTCCAGCCCTAGCCGTCATTCATTTGTCTGCTTGCGGATTCTGCTAACACCATTTCTTGTCCTCCAGCCTTAGGAATTGTAGTGACTTTTTGCTACTGCTAATCTCTGGGTTGCTCTTTGGCCTACATTCACAGTCCCTCATGTTAAAGTACTTCTTTAGAAGATCTGGGGTCATCTCTGTTTTTCTGACTAGTCCTTGAGTGATAAAACAAGGTATGTTAATTAAGGGTTATACTACATCTAGTGGTTCTGTTTTTCTAATGTGGTAAGTCCATGAAGAGAACATGACCAGCTGAACTGAAGGTAAAAATGTTAGCTATTTTCAAAGGCCTGTAAAATAAAATAAAATAGCCCCTGTTCAGATAACCAAATTGCTTAATTGGGTAACCATAAGGTTTAGGCAGAGATCTCCATTAAGATGAAATCTCACCTTGATACCACGCCAGGAAAGGCATCTAAAAAATCTCACCACTATCAAACCATAGTTCTCAAAGATGGAATAATGCCAAGATTCCACTCCACTTTCCAAAACCCGAGAGGTCTTAAACTGAATAGAGACAAGCCACTTCTGTAACATGAGCCACCAGTATTGATCATCTCATCTATGTGAATTAAAGAAAGCAAACCAGGAGTGAGGAAAACTTAAAAAACAATTGAGAAATGTCACCATAATACTGAAGGGAAAATGGTTAACCAAAAATGGTAAACCAAATAGCTATGCCTTATTTGTTTTAAAGGTATAGTAGAAGATCTTATCAATGAGACTATTTAAATGTAAAATTATTAAATGTAAAAATATTTCAGAGAACCACCAAACTCTATGGATGTCATAAAGAGAACTCTGCTATTGATTTACACCTGTTTAATTTCTTCCTAGAATCTTGGTCATGTCAATAAACTATTTATAGTCATGTGACAAATATCTCTGGTGACCTTCATTAAAATCAGGATTAGGTAATGGCATCTACTAAATGCATGAGGGACAGCTTTGCTCCAGCATCCTGGTAATGTTCTTTAGTGCATTCTCCTGACATTTTTATCTGAGGGTTATTATTCTGATCACCAGAATAAGGTATATCATTTTATCCTGACTGCATGGCAGTATCATATGTGCTAGAAATGTGTGTATATATATATATATATATATATATATATATACGTACATATATATGAAAATAAATAAATAAATATATATAAAATCCTGACTGTTAAGATCCCAGCATGGTGAGGAAGACTCACAGTCTAGTAAATATACATTGCTAAAGCAGATATGTTATGTTAGTGTGTATAAGTTGACAGTCATTGGTTTACATATTATTAATTGCCCTTAATTCTTTTTTTTTCCTCTGTCAGTCTCTTTAGATTGATTGTCCTCATCTTTGTCCTAAATTAAAGGTTAAACTGGAAACAAAGTCTTTGAAGATGAACACTGCCAACCATAATAATATTACTACTCATCTATGATGTTTTTAAATACAAAAAAAAAATCAAGTGTGATTTTACCTATTCCAACACCTGCCATCACTCTTCATTGAATGAGCAAATAAAGCTTCCTAAAAAGTCTAGGTTTTTGCAAGATTCCTCTATACAAATTCACTTAAAAAAAAAAAAAAAGAAATCCTTGGAAAGCAAGTCCATGAATACAGCATACTAATCAAAATGCACTTGGCACTTTTCCTGTGGTCACCCAAGGGAAAATATGTCTGCCACTCCACAGCAAGCATAAAATTTCCTCCTGACTTTCAGGCAAAACACCAATGTAATTGACATGTACTACTAATCAGATGAGTATAACACATGATAATATCTTTTCCTCTGTGACTAAGAGTGATATGCTCCAGTAGTTATCACAGCGTGCACGAAGCAGCTCTCTTTATGTGCACATAGGTGTACAAGTAGTGCACTTTGAAGACCAGCATGAAGCGCTCTATCCATATGTGGTTAAATAATTGAACCAATTGCCATGTGTGGTGCTGGCCACCACATCTGTATATTTCTTAGGCTGCAAATAGTACCAGATGTTGTACCAGATGATGGTTTATGATGCCACAAGGTATTCCTGACAATCCTAGTGGGGATGCGGGCCCAGCATTAACTTTGTGCTGCCACCTGACAGTGAGAGCCAAAAGGAGAACAGCTTGGTGACCAAAGAGACACTCACCTAAAGTGTACCACTCTCCATCCTTGCTGCTTTGATACATAGGGAGAGGAAGTACACCTTCTCTCCACAACCACAGGAGTTCCTAGAATTAATAAAATCTTCAAATATCATACCATTCTGCAATTTTAAAATAATTAAACTGCTCATTACATTAGTCATTATAGAATATCATCCTAAAATTTTGCTTAAACATGTTGCTTCTTTTACTTACATGCTAACCTTTTAATTATATAAAGAATATTTGAATTATTGCAGAGGGCCACTGTAATTGCTACTCAGAATACATGTCTATAATTTGATTAAATTCCCATATCTACATTTTTATTTATTTATTTACTTACTTACTTACTTATTTACTTACTTACTTACTTACTTATTTAAAGATTTTATTTATTTGACAGAGAGAAACACAGCCAGAGAGGGAACACAAGCAGGGGAAGTGAGAGAGGGAGAAGCAGGGGGAGTGAGAGAGGGAGAAGCAGGCTTCCCGCGGAGCAGGGAGCCCGATGTGGGACTCGATCCCAGGTCTCCGGGATCATGACCTGAGCTGAAGGCAGTCGCTTAACAACTGAGCCACCCAGGCGCCCCCCATATCTACATTTTTAAAATAAATATGTAGTCTATCTGTTGAGATTCCAAGTAACTCCTTTTTGAAAAATAGTTTCTTTTAATTCATTTAATAAATATTTAGTGGGTACTCTTGCATACCAGGTACTGTTCTAGGCATTGAGGATACAATAATAAATAAAACAGATAAAATCTTTGTCCTTCTGTAGTTCATTTAAAGCAAGAGAGATCACATTCTCCTGGGAGAGCTTATATTCTATTGAGAAAATGCATTTAAGAAGATTATAAAAGTAACACCTATGTATTAGAGAAAAGTACCAGGACAAGGAGACATGGCAGAGGAGGGTGACAAGGGAGACTCTCTGTTTGGGAGGCTGGCCTGGCTCTTCAAGACAGTGGCTTCAGGAACCAGAATTCTGTTGGCAGCAGGTGCTGTTCATCTGTTGGGTCACTCTCAGAGCTGAAGGAAAGGTGTATCTGCTGTACTTGTGGAGACCACCTCTGCTCTGGAGCTTCTCCTTCAAGGAGTTTAAATCCTCCAAAGGAGCCAGGGTCCCTGGAATCTAGAGACATGTGTGGGCCTTAGTAATGTGACCTTGAGCAGCTCCTCCCTGGGATGACTGTAGTTAGTGAGCATGCCCCTGATAACTTCCTGAGTTTATAGCCAGAGCTTTACCCAACATAGCACTTCATTCTAGAATCCGAATGAAGTTGACTAAACTGACTTGGAGTCAACATACCATTTCGTAAGTTCCATGGTTCCAGTCCCTCTGTGTCCAGCATGAACTTTGTTCTCAAATCCTAGTATAGGGAAGCTGTTGGCTGACTAAAGGCCTTAAACCTGTCTGGCTTATAATATCCAGGGATAGCAGGAATGGCGAGAGGCCAATAATGAGCTTGTCTTAGAATGCCTTCCACATCTGGGGTGCAAGGTGTGTACCAGGCCTAATTGTTGGCTGGGCCTTAGGTGACAGGCTCTGGCAGGTCCTGCTGTGGTTCTGTTGAAGATAAGTCATGAGACTGCTTAAATGTTCCTCAAGGTCATAGTGTTGTAGGATCTAGTTGGGAGTAACCCCAGGCTGGAAAATCACCACAGCCGAAGCTTAGAGGATGAAGTGCTTCTCTAAATAGGAAAGATGTTTCAAAGGGTTCCTAAAAGAATTCTAGAGAATGAGTTAATAATTTGTGAAATGAGTCAGATGTTGTAGGGTTAAGATGGAGAAAAATCTCAGCAGCTTAACCCCAATTATAGCACATAGAGCATTCAGAGGACTTCATTCCTAGGCTAAAGGAATTCAAGATGCTTAGATCCTCTCAGTTTTACAGCCCTCAACCTAAAGAGCAGTCATGGGCAATAGATGACTTCATAACATGGTTTACCCCTCAAAATGGGCTCCCTCCTTTTTGAAGCTTTAAATCATTTATTTATTACCATATTGCTGGGGACATCTGGCATAAGGAATACAATTCAGAGGATTAGGGGCTGCTTCTCCCTGTAACAGAGCCTGGAGTCCTGGGCAATCTGAGACCCAGGACCAGGAGGCGGAGGCATCTGTTTTCCACCTGTAGGCAAAATAGCAAGTTGGAGGGAAAGGGGCCTGCTCTGGGTTTGCATTTTACCAATCAAGCTAGATCAGGACTTAAGCAAGTTACCTGCTCAAGGTCCCTACAGAACTCTCCTGGGTCAGCAGGGAAGATACTGTAGCCTCTTCCTTGGTCTCCATCCTACTCCATTAGAGAGGAAATTTCTTTTTTTTTTTTTTTTTAAGATTTTATTTATTTGACAGAGAGAAACACAGCCAGAGAGGGAATACAAGCAAGGGGAGTGAGAGAGGGAGAAGCAGCAGGCTTCCCGCGGAGCAGGGACCCCGATGTGGGACTCAATCCGGGTCTCCAGGATCATGACCTGAGCCAAAGGCAGTTGCTTAACCAACTGAGCCACCCAGGCGCCCCTAGAGAGGAAATTTCTAATGCCTTTGGGAACTCCAGGGCTTTATACTAGAAAAGAAACAAAAGGATCTCCATATTTATGGAGAAATAACAATAAAATAGAATCAAGGTTTCTAAAAAGTCATCTCTAATCTTACATCTAGAGGTAAACCCTGTTAATATTTTAACATCTTTCTGCCTTACTTCTCTGTATATATTTCATAATTTAAACCTAATAAATATACAATGTCACAGTCTGCTTTTCCTACTTATCATTATCCCATAAATATTCCCCCATTACTAAAAGCATAGCATATCCAAAATTTTAATAATTGCATTATATTCTACGTATGAAGAATTACTTATTAAGTCATCCATTATTGGAAATTCAGATTATTTCCAATTTTTCTATTCTGAATGATATTTTAATGAGTATTCTTATATTTCAGTTATTTCCAAGATATGTGTATCACCAGAAATGAATAGCTCCCCAAGATTAGTGTAAGATTAGTGTGTGGTAATTCATTTTTTCAAGGAAGTCTTTCAAACTCTAGACATTATTATTATGGAATAACTATGCCAAGTATTAAAATGAAAGAGTGTCTTATTTCATTGTACATTTATTTGGTTGCTGGTGAAGAAAACTGTTCTAGAATTTTATTAGAAATGTATAGCTCCTGTTTTGTTAATTGTTAGATATGTTGTCTATTAAAGGTAGGTAACAGGATGCTGGCTGGATTTGCCCCTTGGCTCCTCTACTTCCTACATGTTCGGCTTCAGTCTCCTCATATGCAAAATGGGGATGATGATGATAATAATGCAACTGCTACCTCATAGGGTTGTTGTATCAAATGGGTTAATATCTGCAAAGTGCTTAAAACAGACACATATATACATAGTAGGCATTCTTTTTTTTTTTTTTTAAGATTTTATTTATTTGACAGAGAGAAACACAGCCAGAGAGGGAACACAAGCAGGGGGAGTGAGAGAGGGAGAAGCAGGCTTCCGGCCGAGCAGGGAGCCCGATGTGGGACTCGATCCCGGGTCTCCAGGATCATGACCTGAGCCGAAGGCAGTTGCTTAACCAACTGAGCCACTCAGGCGCCCCCATAGTAGGCATTCTGATAGTGTCACAACTAGTGATTTTTAGATCTGTATAGGTTAGCTTTTACTGTATCACCAACTATCCCAGTACTAAGCTGCTAAAACAGAAAACATTATTTCTCATGTTATTGTGGGTTGTCTGGGCATTTTCTGGGTCCTAGCTGACTGTATTGGGACTGGATGATCTAGGAACTCAACTGGAATAGCTATGATTCTGGGAATTTTCTCTCCACATGGTCTTCCATCCTTCAGTAGGCTGGCTTAGGCTTGTTTATATGGAGACATAAGGTTTCCTAAAAGCAAAAAAAAAGCAATCTTCAAAAGCAAACACTATTCACATGTCTCTAACATTCCATTGACCAGAGCAAGTTACAAAGCCAAGTTCAGATGCAAGAAGTGGAGAGAAGGGCTTCCTTCTTCATGGGAAAATTATAATGCCGTATTGCATATTTGCAATATTTGTATTTGTGGTCATTTTTTTGCAATCTATCACAAAAGCCAATGAGAAAGTAAAGCTAATGGATATAAACTAACTCACTAATTTCAGTCATTACTAGGACAAGACTGTGAGGAAATATAAATCTCACATGCTTGATATGAAAAAATATAAATTTCCATCAGAGGGTTCATTCAGAAAAAAAAGACTGCTTTTGAGAATCATCTTATTCATGAGTGAACACAGCTAATTCTAAAGTTAATAGGACCCTTGTGTGTTCATCCAAGAGCAGAATTTGGTCCACTGTGTATGCCACTCACTGCCTTTATTTACATTATAAATTACTGCATTTTATTATATCTACTCCCATATCATCTCCATTATAGTGTACTATTCTAATATATGTTAAAATAGAATTAGCAATTAAATTACTATGCCATTATTCATACAATCTAAAGTGTTTGACCTCAATCTCTAGAAGCAGGGGGATTTGTAATTGACTAAACCTCTATCTATGTGTGTATGGATTCCTTTAATTGTGCATGATATTTTCTTGGTGTTGATGTGGTCAGAAATTCTACTTTAATTCTATTCATTTCTCATGAGGGAGACTAAGTTAAATTCAGGACATCATTTGAATCCTCGTTTACATGAACAGATTTGAAGACGTGTGCCCCATAGGGTCCTTATACTCCCTTTAAATTCAAGTATCTCCGATGCATTGTCTTAATTTGTTATGTTATATAACTATTTGTAATTTCTACCACATATTCATTGAAAAGTAATATGTCCCTTATTATCCTCAAGTAAATAAATATGTTTTTATTGGAAACTCCCGTAAGGCAAGATCATACATTTTAAGTCCTTGTGATTGTCGTGATGTCGGTCAATTTAATAAATGCCGAGAGTAGTGCCTGGTGCTAGTTCTTTAGGGTTGCTCTTATAAAGTACACAAGCTGGGCTGGCTTAAAACAACAGAAATGTATTGTTTCATAGTTCTACAGAAAAGAAGTCTCAAATCAGGTTATTGGCAGTATTGAACTCCCTCTGAGCACCATTGGGAATATCTTCCTTGCATTCTCCCAGCGTCTAGTAGTTTGCCAACCATCATTGGTGCTCCTTGGTTTGCAGCGGCCTCCTCATCACATGATGTTCTCCATCACATCACGTGATCTGTTGTTTTGTCTTTACATGTCTGCCTTCTTATAAATACACAGGTCGTATAGCATACAAGTATGATTTCTTCTTAACAAAGTACACCTGCAATGGCCCTGTTTCCTAATAAGGTCACATTCTGAGATACACAATCCAACCCATAATAGTAGATAAAGAACAAATATTTGTGAAATAATCAACAAGAATTGAATTTTGCTAGATAGCATTCTCTATGCATTTCTACTGAGTCGACAAAAGAAGTATTGACCCAGATAGATGAAGAGAAAAATACATTATTAGAAAAATAACAAACTTTTTCGCAACGGGTTTGCCGCCAGAACACAGGTGTCATGAAAACCACCGCTCAATCTAAACCAGAATAGGAAAGGAAAAGACTCACATCAACATCATCATCATCAGACACGTAGATTCGGGCAAGTCTACCACGGCTGGTCATCTGATCTACAAATGTAGTGGGATCGACAAAAGAACTATTGAAAAATTTGAGAAGGAGGCTGCTGAGATGGGAAAGGGCTCCCTCAAGTATGCCTGGGTCTTGGATAAACTGAAATCTGAATGTGAATGTGGTATCACCATTGATATCTCCCTGTGGAAATTCGAGACCAGCAAGTATTATGTGACCATCATAGATGCTCCAGGACACAGAGACTTTATCAAAAACATGATTACAGGCACATCTCAGGCTGACTGTGCTGTCCTGATTGTTGCTGCTGGTGTTGGTGAATTTGAAGTGGGTATCTCCAAGAACGAGCAGACCTGTGAGCATGCCCTTCTGGCTTACACACTGGGTGTGAAACAACTAATTGTTGGTGTTAACAAAATGGATTCCACTGAGCCACCTTACAGCCAGAAGAGATACGAGGAAATTGTTAAGGAAGTCAGCACCTACATTAAGAAAATTGGCTACAACCCTGACACAGTAGCATTTGTGCCAATTTCTGGTTGGAATGGTGACAACATGCTGGAGCCAAGTGTTAACATGCCTTGGTTCAAGGGATGGAAAGTTGTCCATAAAGATGAGAATGCCAGTGGAACCACCCTGCTTGAAGCTCTGGATTGCATTCTGCCACCAACTCGTCCAACTGATAAGCCCTTGCGTCTGCCTCTCCAGGACGTCTACAAAATTGGTGGTATTGGTACTGTTCCTATGGGCCGAGTGGAGACTGGCGTTCTCAAACCTGGCATGGTGGTCATTTTTGCTCCAGTCAATGTTACAACTGAAGTAAAGTCTGTTGAAATGCACCACGAAGCTTTGAGTGAGGCTCATCAAAGGGACACGTTGGGGACAACGTGGGCTTCAATGTCAAGAACGTATCTGTCAAAGATGTTCGACGTGGCAATGTGGCTGGTGACAGCAAGAACGACCCACCAATGGAAGCAGCTGGCTTCACGGCTCAGGTGATTATCCTGAATCATCCAAGCCAAATCAGTGCTGGATATGCACCTGTGCTGGATTGTCACACAGCTCACATTGCTTGCAAGTTTGCTGAGCTGAAGGAGAAGATAGATCGTCATTCTGGAAAAAAGCTGGAAGATGGTCCCAAGTTCTTGAAATCTGGTGATGCTGCCATTGTTGATATGGTTCCTGGCAAGCCTATGTGTGTTGAGATCTTCTCTGACTATCCTCCTCTGGGCCATTTTGCCGTTCATAACATGAGACAGACGGTTGCTATGGGTGTCATCAAAGCAGTGGACAAGAAGGCAGCCGGAGCTGGCAAGGTCACCAAGTCTGCCCAGAAAGCTCAGAAGGCTAAATGAATATTATCCCCAATACCTGCCACCCCAGTCTTAATCAGTGGTGGAAGAACGGTCTCAGAACTGTTTGTGTCAATCCGCCATTTAAGTTTAATAGTAAAAGACTGGTTAATGATAACAATGCATCGTAAGACCTTCAGAAGGAAAGGAGAATATTTTGTGGACCATTTGTTTTTGTGTGTGTGTGGCAGTTTTAAGTTATTAGTTTTTAAAATCAGCACTTTTTAATGGAAACAACTTGACCAAAAATCTGTCACAGAATTTTGAGACCCATTAAAACAAAAGTTTAATGAGAAAAAAAAAAAAACAAAATAATTTATGACATTCAACTCATCTCATTTTAAAAACCTATGTTTTTAAACATAGGAAAATGTTCAAACTCATTTGTAGAAAAATATGTAAACTACTATCATGATCATAGGGGTCACAGATTTTCCTCTAGAATATGGAGAATAATGGCACATTCCTAGGTTTCCTTTCTATTTCAGCTTCATTTCCTTAGGGAAGTTTGTTCTGATCTCTTCTCATTGGTCATAGCTCTCTCTTATATTTGTTTATGGACCATCATGTACCTTTCTTTGATAAAAACTTGCTACAATTGTGATTTTAGTTTATTTGAGTAAATATTTGAATATCACTTTTACCAGTGTACTTTAAACTCCAAGAAAAATGTGCTTATTCTCATTTTTTAAAATATCTGCAGCACTTAGCACAGTACCTAATAGGAGGTATTTAATGATGATTTGTTGATTGAATGAATAAGTGAATTAGTGAAATGGGCTGAAGTTTACATTTTCACTGTCTCTAGTAAATATCTTTTATTATATTTGTTGTAAATTGTTATATATTTACATGTTATTATATTACAAATATAGAAATTATTATACATTGTTTAAATATTTATTTAATATTGTTATATAGAACATAAAAAGATTATGAGGGCAATGTTTATTTACTTAGGTGAACAAACTATTTTGAAGCACTTTATCAGCACAGAGTTGGATACAAATATTTAGTATGCTAATTACAATAGTAATTATGTACTGTATGAGTGCTTCTCTTGGAAGAACTTTAAGTAATCCCAGTTTAAGTTACTATATATACTTGACAATTATGCTAAATTTTTTTAAAGATTTTATTCTTTAAAAACTGTGAACTCTATTTCACAGAGATAGAGAGATCACAAATAGGTAGAGAGGCAGAGAGAGAGAGGAGGAAGCAGGCTCCCTGCTGAGCAGAGAACCCGATGTGGGCCTCAATCCCAGGACCCTGAGATCATGACCTGAGCTGAAAGCAGAGGCTTTAACTCACTGAGCCACCCAGGCGCCCAATGATGCTAAATCTATTTACTTACTTGAGAGAGAGAACATGTGAGCAGGGGAAGGGGCAGAGGGAAAGAGAGAGAATCCTTAAGCAGACTCCCCACTGAGTGCTGAGCCCCACACTGGGCTTGATCCCAGGACTCTGAGGTCATGACTGGAGCTGAAATTGAGAGTCAGACGCTTAACTGACTGAGCTACCCAGGCGCCCTGATGCTACATTTTATATACATATTTTGTATTGGTTTTTAATTTATGTTGGCTTATCTTTTCTATATTGAGTCCAATTTGGTGTTTCCTGTATTCCCTGAAATTAAAATAGGATGTGTTTTAGACACACAAACACATACACACATCAGGGCCAAAGTGACAGTAATTATCCCTCTTCAATACCAAGTAAATCATATTCTCCTTAGGATTTATAAAATCACCTTCCTAATCCATGCTGCTAAAAATGAATTAACTTGCTCTGATATTTTAAAGAATGTCTAATTATTTAATTATCTCCATTGTGTGAATAAAGCTTTAGTGAATTCCCTTCCTAGCATCATCATGTTCTTTCTTAAGGCTAAGCTTCATTTGAATGTACAGCAAGTTCACACACACATACACACACACACACACACACACACACACACACACCCATAATGATATAATGTTACAAAGCAATTTTAATTAAAACTATTGAGAATATGTTGTTGTTGTATTTTAAAATCATCTTCCTCTGAGAATGATATGAAATGGTGATGCGTATACTCCAGCGGGAGACCCAGCAAATGTTAGCTTTCAGTCATTTTCCTGAGACCATGCAAGAGTTCATCTCCAGTCCCTGGTCGGGCTCTTGTGGGAATAGAAATACCGGGCTCTTGGCTTGACATCAGTGCCATTTCCAAATGTTACCATGGTGATCACCTATGCAGCATTACTAACCCTTCTCACAACAGCTCAATTTGAGATTCAAGTTTCACGTTTCCATGATTATGGGAGGGTAATTATTTCATTACTCAAGGGAAGGAGATTTAAGAGGTAAATAGCTCTTCATTAAATCTTAAATGATTCTAGTCTTTTTAGGCCACAGAAATGCCAAATATTAAAGTGATGAAATTCAGAAGAGTAAACGTGACTGGGAATAGAAAGAAATTCAATTTTTGCATACTATAACCATAAATATTTTTTCTCTAGTGAAAACATCTAGCATAAAGTTCAAGAATATTGTGTCAATAATTCATGATTTAAAATATTTTTCATGTAAACTAAATGCAGGGAAATGTTTGCATGTATACTTGAATAGAAATACCTATAAAAAGAGGGATTTTATGAACTAATCTAGTTTGAGAGGAGGTAGTGTCATATAAGGCATAACTTTTTTCTATATATCTAAATAAGAATTTTATTGTAAAAGAAAGGGTTCTTATTGTACAGATTAATCTGTTATAAAGTATTATTGTTGATTTTATTTACTGTTGATATTTGAAGATTATGCAGCTGAAAGTAAGTACTAGCATAAAATATTTTCAAAGTATTCTTGATTTTATGAAATATCACAGGTCAACTGTGAATTGAAGATACCTCGAGAGTCTTTCTCTCTCTCTTTTTTAAATTAATTAATTTATTTGACAGAGAGAAACACAGGTAGAGAGGGAACACAAGCAGGGGGAGTGGGAGAGGGAGAAACAGGCTTCCCGCTGAGCAGGGAGCAGGATGCAGGGCTCCATTCCGGGACTCCAGCATCATGACATGAGCCAGCCAGCCGCCCAGGCACTCATGGAGAGTCCCTTAAATATTAAAGTAAGTGGCTGTTTATGTTGCTCAGCCAATGACAGAACAGAGGGTTACCGTGAAGCAGCGGAACTGTCCAAGCCTCAACTCTCTTAGAAGAGACTTTGAGGGGCACCTGGGTGGCTCAGTTGGTTGAGCGACTGCCTTCCGCTCAGGTCATGATCCCAGAGACCCTGGATCGAGTCCCACATCGGGCTCCCTGGGCAGGAAGCCTGCTTCTCCCTCTTTCACTCCCACTGCTTTGTGTTCCCTCTCTGGCTGTGTTTCTCTCTGTCAAATAAATAAAATCTAAAAAAAAAAAAGAAAGAAGAGACTTTGAAATACTATAAAATTTTTAGGTCAAAAAGGTTTAGCTGACTTATACTGGATGGTACTTAAGTTGTCCTCCATGAGACCAAAATTTCTAACCACACTATGTTCTTTCTAAGTTTTTTGTTTTTTCTTTTTCTTTCTTTTGGTCCCTTTTTCCCCCCTGTGTTGCCTCTAACAAAAAGTCCATTAAAGATTTTAAAAGAGAGTTAAAGATATATGGGACGTTAACTCCTATATGCGGCAGAGGGTGTGCAATTCAGTATTAGCCGTTTAATTTTGACCTGCCTGAGATCTGAGATTCTGTAATGCAGACTTAGAGAGGGCAAAGGGGAATTCATTCATACTTATTTTCCCAGAGGAAAGAAAATCTGGTTTAAGCCCATTTTCCCCTTTCTTGGTCCTTAGTATTTCCTGACACTGCTTGCTTGCTTGCTTCCTTCCTTCCTTCCTTCCCTCCTTCCTTCCCTCCTTCCTTCCCTCCTTCCTTCCTTCCCCTTTCTTCTTTCTTTTTCTTTCTTTCTTTCTTTCTTTCTTTCTTTCTTTCTTTCTTTCTTTTTCTTTCTTTCTTCTTTCTTTCTTTTTCTTTTTTTTCTTTTTTCCTTTCTCTCTCTCTCTCTTCCTTTTCTTTTTCCTTCCTTCTTTCCTTCCTTTCTTTTTTTAATGGAAAGAAAATTAGTCAGAACTGATTGTTAGAAGGCTCACTGATTGAGTAATTAATTAATTGAACATTATTCATTCATAAACCTCTGGAGAGGTAGAATGGGAAGGTTAAGAGGTTCAGAATGCTGCAGTCTTCAGTTCCTCTTTGCTTGTTATTCGTCTACAATCGAGAAACTCATTGAGGGTATTCCAGCTTGCACAGCTCTCAAAAAACAGAACCTGAGAGGCATAAACAGTGACTGTCTACTACCAACAAAAGCATGTAAGTCATGGAAAACATTCAAAGGATATTAGGTTTTTAAAAGCTATATCCAATGTTTTAATACAAATAGAGTCCTAAAATTTGTGGACCACTGGGCAGGGGTTGGGGGGGAGAATACCAGTCTGGTACAGAGTAAGGCAACAACTTCAACAGAGTGTGTGCCGATGATCCAAGAGCTCTAATGTCCCTCGTCCCTTCACCACCCAGACTTTCTCGTGATCTTCTCAATCAACTTATATCTACCTCACACACTAAACTCCCTGCCTCCAACCCCTGCTCCCCCAATTTCAGAGTCCTAGTGAAGGGACATTCAAAAGCCTTATTACGTTTTAAGTAAACTAATTTAGACATCTTCTATCCAAGTGTTATTTCTGGTTGTGTTTGTATAAGTGTGAGAGGGTTTGGGGGGGTGGGAACCTGGCTTTCATTAAAACAAAAAACAGAAAAAGGCTCATGAAATTGTTGATTTTCAAGTAAAAGCTATTCTTTCTTTAAAAGAAATTCCCTCTGGTCTAGTGATACAGCTGGGAAAAACTACAGCTTGTTTTTAATATGTTAAATAATATGTTTATCTGTACTCTAAATTTGTTATCTATAAATTTTGGTTGAAATTTAAAGTGTATACTTCAAATATCTTACAATGCTGTTAATTAGTCCTTAATAGAGCTGAAAAAAATCTGTTGCCATTTATCTGATTTGAAATGTCTTTGAGGGCACATTGCACACTGTTGCGAATTAGAAACGTAAATGGGTAAGGAGCTCCGAAATAAATAAGCCAAGAAGGCACCAGTCAATTTCAGGGTTTCTTGCTTCAAGTTCTTTTCAAGGTGCATAAACTAAATTGTGCTGCCATGTTAAATAATCTTAGTGGCTTAATGCAGTCAAATTTATCTCTCACTAAGGAAAAGCCCTCTGTGAGTCTGGGTGACACTTTGGGACAATTGTCCACATCATGGTACCTCAGCAGGCTTGTGGATTTTCCAGGAGTGTTGTGGCAGACAGGGGAAGGGACAGAGTGGAAGACTGAGCACAGCTTTTATTGGCTCAGCTGGAAAGTCCGGATGTCACTTCCATTCACACAAGTTACACAGAACGTTAGCCTAGGTCCCATCTACCAGCCACAGGCTGGGGCCCAGGAAGGAAGGAAGAGCTGGTATTGAGAAGCCCTAGATGATATCTGGAACAGAAGAGGAGAATGTATAACGAAGTGGAGGAATCCCGAGCTCCAGAAAGACATGTCTTTCTTATCATAAACTGTCACTGGAGTTTTTATTGTGATATGCTTCTGTCTGATGGAGCTTCTAGTGAGATGAAGGAAAGAGCTCCTTGAGAAAGAGAAAACAGCCAGGGCATACTCAATGCTTCACAGCTTGGAGAGAAAAGGGAAGAAGATGTGGCAGTCGTTGAAGGATACCAAAACATCCCACTTTAGAATTAAAAAAAAAATCCTGCTTAATAATATAGTGCCTACCAAAGAAAGTAGAGTGAGAGGAGGAGCGGCATTATTCATTTAGTTAGTGTGGATTAATGGCTACTATCATGTCTCCTGAGCAGAAGGATTTACTAAAACAACCTCTTAGTTTCATTTTGTGCTAACAACTCTACCAACTACCTTAATTAATTGCCCAAAAACTGTTAATAACCATGTCATCATAGACCATCATGTAAATGAGCTTTAAAAAGTAAAATCTGAAGAGCAATCTTGCCATTCATTTATCTGAACTAATTATAATGTAGGAATAATTCTCACAGCAGGTGAAAACTGAGAAAAAGCATGCTTTTGCAGGAAAGCAAAACATTTTAGATTTGACATCAAATTTTTGGAAGAAACAAAGAGCTTCCTTTTTTTGCAAGGCAGAGTATTTTAAGTCTGTCATTTGTGTTACATTCATATTTTTACAGAAGTATTTGTAAAAAATCAAAGAAGACATAGTACTTGCTTTGATAGCACATATACTAAAATTGGAATAATAGAGAGAAGATTATTAGTTTGGCCCCTGTACAAGGATGACATGCAAATTTGTGAAGCATTCTTTAGTCTTACAAAAGATGTGGAAGATTGTGTTTTCTTTTTAATGTTGTTGAAATAGAGTATCATATTCTCATTTTATTTTCATGAAGAAATTATGTGCAGATCAACAAGGAAGAGAAGGTGTTACACTTGAGAATCAATGGATATTCATGAACTGACTGGTTGTTTTGTTTTAGTGACAGTATAATTTATAGTTATAAAATGTAGAATATGTCCTGTTGATGTGCTCTTCCAGTGGTGGAATGGAGGATAACCTTGTGGCTGACAATGTGGAGCTAGAGGCCATGAGGAGATAGACCAGCCCAGTGAGCCCGGCAGTCTTCCCCCATGTGACCGTGGTGTTGTTGGCCATTGACAATGTTCTTTACCTCCTGGTTCTTCATTTTCGAGGTTACCTCCACAACTGCACTCGGGATGTCTATAAAGAGCTCCTCATCTCCTTGGTGGCCTCACTTTCTAGGCTTTGTAGTCTTCTTCCTGCTGCTCTGGGTTGCCATCTATGTATCAGCTCTCAAGGGATCATCCAGGCGGCTTCACTGCATCCCTGCTTCCATAAATTAATTTGTTTACTATTGTTGGAAGTGTCCTACCTGCTGCTCATGATAAAGGCAGATATATGACCGTCAAAAAATGTACAATATATTATTTCTTAGGAAGGCAGCTTGGTGCAGTAAAAAGTGATGGGTAGAAATTTGCATCCTCATACATACTTTTTAGCAGTGTGAGTTTGGGTTTACTACTTTTTTTTTAAAGATTTTATTTATTTATTGACAGAGAGAGCGAGATCACAAGTAGGCAGAGAGAGAGGAGGAAGCAGGCTCCCTGCTGAGCAGAGAGCCAGATGCGAACCTTGATCCCAGGACCCTGAGATCATGACCTGAGCCGAAGGCAGAGGTTTTAACCCTCTGAGCCACCCAGGTCCCCGGGTTTACTACTTTTTACCTCACAAAGCCACAGGATGCAGAACCGGTATGAAGGCAAGCTGTTATGGTATGTAATAGAGCCATCATCTCTGTTCTTGACATATGGTTAAGTATTTATTGTAGCTATGTTTTCTTATTTTTCATCTTTGTAAGTTCAGTTATTTACATTTTCTTGAATTTTATTACCGTTCTTTTTGAAAATCAATCCTGTTATTTATAAACTAATTTATCCTATAACATTAAAGAGTGTTCAAAAGGACTCCAAAGGGGAAAATATTTGGAAACTTTCAAGAAAAGTCTCAGTTAGAGGAACCTTAAAACTCTTTCTTGAAGCAGATGGTAGTTTTAAAGTGTGCATCTAGTGAAATAAATTGTTTAAAAATTTCCATGTATGAGAAAAGTTGCAGCATTAGCATAGGTGGAAAAAAAGCTATATGCCCTGATAATTAAGCTGTCTATGAAAGTGTTGATAAAAAGAACTCATTAAAGTTATTTAGAAGAGGAAGAATCCCATGAACTTCATTTATATTGCTTGCCTTCATTTTGATGTCAATAAGTGAAAACTTTGGAGGGTGGCATGTCGGTTTACTAATAACCTCATCTAGCTCAACTTCAGATTCCATAAAGTGTTAATATCTTTTGTTAAGAAAAATCACCTAAAACTTGTAAATAAAGCAGAAGATGACTGAACGACTTGTTAGTGTCATTGTTTAACAGACCCATCTGAGAATTAATCTAATTTTAAAGGAGAATACACTGGTACTGACTTAACTATTTACTACTTAATCGTTTTTTACTATTTTCTATTTACATGTTAACTTGTGTTTCTGGCTAGGAGGAAAGATGATGCCAAATGTTATAATTTTATTTCTCTATAAGATACTACACAGTTTTGTAGCTTAGCAAATCCATCTCAGCATTCCTTTGACTATTATTTTAAAAAAATCATTCTGGTCCTTATTAAAAAACAGTAAGGAAGATTTTATTCAGGGGACTACTGCAATGGCATTTTGCTATAGGGGAAACAGAGATTGGGTTCAATTCTAAATACCAGGAAGAGGGGATTTACAGCCAGGTGGGAGCATTAGTGGGTAGACAATTACTGAGGAAATATCAAAACTAGCAGGGGAGGGGGGGTTTCTGCTAAAGACAGGCTAGGGAGATCAAATGTTACGGGGGATAGGGCATAAGGGATTTGATCAGATTTTGTGGGTGATCAAATATTGAGGGTGGTAGTTCCTTCTAAGCTGACTTAGCAAAATTCTTGCTGCAATGGGTGATGCAGGCCTGACAAGGAAGAACACTAAAGCCCAAGGTCAAGGCTTCCAGGCCTTAGAGGAGTTTGATGACACTAAGATCAAGGACAGCCTATCTTTGTCATTAAGTGTTTCTGTTTTTCAAAATCTCTTTTGAACTGGTCTTTCCATTTTATTGGTTCCTTCATTAATTGATTAATAATTAAATCTTTGATATGTGTTCCTTTTATATTTATATGAGAGCCATGTTTTGAATATTTTTGAAAATTGCACTTTAACCCCTCAATCATAAGCTTATTTTTATGTAAAAGTTTTTGAAATATAATTTGCAAAGTTGTAGAGGAGATAATGTCCCTTCACAGTAGTCTGATCTAACTCTATGCTATTAATCAGTTTTTTAACTAATTAGCAAATTATTGCACACATACAGTAAGACTATCAGCATCTCCAATAAGGGTATGTTCAATTAGGCAGTAACATATCAAATGTTTCTCTCAAGAGCATTTCTGCATTTTAATATTTTATGAGATAAGGATTATCACGAAAGAGCTAAGTAAAACCATTTTATGTGCTTTGCAAATGTAAGATACAGAATAATACACAGGCAATCATTTATTGCTTAAGTGATTTTTTTTAAACAACACTTTAATAAGAACAGCATAGTGCCTTGACAATAAAGTTTGAATGCTTAGAGTTTGCATTGCCATTAGATGTGATTTAGAAAAATGAGGTAGGAATAGAGATGAGATAAAGACGAGGAGACTGAGCATTATTTAGGTCCAATGTTTTCTATTCTTTTTCTTTATTTTTTTCTTCCTTTCATGTATTGAATATAAATTCTTGTATTATAAATAAGAATATAAATTCTTATATTCTTTTATTTCTTTATTCTTTTTCTTCCTTTCATGTATTGGTGTGGGTCCAAATGAGAAAGTGGGTAGTTGGAGGAGAAGTAGTTATAAAGGGCCCTCTCACAAAGGTATGAGAAGGATGTCAAGAAATCACACTTGTAACAGTGGGCGTTACCTGCAGAAAGGGAATCCAGTAGGTTCTCTGACCTTGGACTGAGGTAAATGAGAGAACTGCAGGAATGAATATCATGATTTTACTCTCCTTCCCCCACCCCCTGTGGATATTCCCAGTTGGCTAATGTCAACCAGAATCCAGAAGATAAAGTTGTGCATTGATGCAATCCATATTCCTTAGCCTCCTGGTGGCACAAGGTAGGGTGGAAATGTGTGGAAATAGCCACAAGATAATATGAAAGACATCCTGCACATCTGGTAAATATTCAACAAGAATGTTAGTTGCCAGAATATAGGACAGGAGAGACCAAGACTGGAAGACTTTTCTGGCTGGGATTAGAGGTTTGTGCAATCCAGTTTCATGCCAAAGGAACATGTAGTATTGAGTGAAAGCCCTGTCTGTCCAGGTAAGGAATTATTTCTGGAGGATAGTAGTCAGTAAAGTCCAGGGAGATGCAGATAGGTTCTCTGTACATAAATAGTTGAACTGAATTAACATTCTGGAAACAACCAACTTGGTGACAGTGAGACAGTCCCTTTAACTTGCCTAGTTTTACATTTTTCAGTAATGTAATGCATGCTCTATCTTCATATAATTTTAAGTGGGAAAATAAAAATGGGAGCAAACTTTCTTTTATCAGTTTTTATATTGTCTTACTTCTAAGTATTGTTTTTTCAAAAGACCAGCTAAAACAGCATCTTTTGTGTCCTCATATTATTATTTATCAATGAATTTTCCCCGAAGGAGGCAATCAACACCAGAATGTTAGGGTCACTTTAATCAGAGCTGTAATGGTTTACTCTATTCTATGAAGTTGATATTTACTCTCTATATAATGGGGAAGGAAGAAGTGATAAAATGGTCAGCTGCAAGAATTAAGTAAGCATTTATGTCCAAATGGAGGGGGAAATCTTTATTTTAATTAGATATTCCTCTCAAGTATAAAGGAAAAGGTAACTTAGTGTCTCTATTACAAAAGAAGCAACTCAAGGTTAAGTAATTTGAATGTGTACTAGTTTGACCCAGAGAGAGAATGGGGGGATTTGTATTTAACCTAAGGCTGGGTGCATTTCCAGCCTTGGGGACTGGAAGGCTCGCTCTGAGTTTCACAGCGGAGATGGGTATGTGCAGCTTGATTGCCCCGTCAAGTGTGTGCTTGGCTTGCTCTCCAGCTTGCATGTCTCTGCTGATTACTGGCAGCTTGAAATTGTCCTGAAAGAGAATGAGTGCTCTTGATTAATCCCCATGCACAGTATCAACATATTATTGATTCATTATCAGCACATCGTGTTTCATTTTTCTGCATCAGGGATGGGCTGAAGACAAACGTGACTTCAAAACTGATGAAACCGCATGAACTCCCAAGTTGGGTAGCTAACTTCTTTTTCTGGGTAAAGTCCTTCCATACATAAAATGCTGAAAATATTCCTCTTCTCTGGAGAAGAACTGTAGAGTTTAACATCTCCAATCTAACAACTGGAAAACAATCTGGCTTATTTTATTATTTATATGTTTAGTTATAAAAACAGTAGATGAACAAGTGCATTAGGTATTAAGCACTTCATCATATACAGCTTTCATTTGTTAAATACAAAGCTTTAAAGAGACAAATTAACATTGATTTATTCATTAGTCATTTATTTATTCAGTAGTCCACTTACTGAGACCTATAGTGTATGCTAGGCACCAGAAGTACAAAGCTGAAGAGGCATGGTTAGATTCAGAGTTCACAAAGAGAAGAAGAGGTAAAGTATGTGAAATATATATAAATTATTATTTATTTATTATGTTAAGTATGCATGTTATATGTAAGATATAAACATATAAAATGTATGTGTGTGTATTTAGTAATAGAAATATATATAAGGTAATGATTTATAGCAGGATTTCAGAGGAAATTGTTGACCATGCCAGGGTTTGGGGGATAAATAGAGGTTCTCCCAGAAGATGAGATCTTGGAGAGAGGAAAGAGTCTATGAAAGAAAACTACAAGTTTCCTTTAGGTTATGCTAAGTAGTTGAGTGTTTTTGAAGCAGACATTTCAAGAGATTGATGAGATATTAGGCTGCAAAGGTAGGTAAGGGATGGATCTTTAAGGGGCTATCTTCTAAACAAAGCAGGCTGGCTTTTACTAGGCAGTAGGGTTCTGAACACTGAATGGAATCTGCATGTTCAAAGACCACCCTGATACATTTGAGTGTTACATCACTGGAATTAAATATTCTAGTCACAGGCTATTAAAACAGGACAGTTGAGCAAGTGCCCTGAGGAAGCGGCAATGGGGATGAAGAAGGAGATTTGGTCTGTATCTAAGAGATATAATCAGAGGGATTTAGTTCAAATTGGAGGTTGGTGATAAAGAGTTATTGGAGATGCCTCACAGTATTCTGTCTTGTGTCTGTTCCCTACCAGTTGAGGTAGGGAAAAGCAATAGAAAAGTAGAATTGGGGTGGTAGGAAGCAGGGACGAAAGATGGTGTGGCAGAGTAATAATAATTGCTGATGTTTTCACGTGGTTGACTCTTCTAAAGAGTGGGTGCCCAGTAGACAATGCAATCTTTACGTCTGACACTCGAGCATAGGAAGGCAGCTAGGTAATGGAAAAAACCCAGCCCCTAACAGAAATGATAATAGTACGTACATATTACTGTCAGTTGGTCATAATAGCTGTCTCCAAGACCATGCCCAAAACAGTGCAGGCAAAGATAGAAGACTATCTTTTGCAATTCTACAGGTTAGCTATGTCCTTAGAAATCACTTCTTTTTATTAAGTTGTATTGATCAGATTTTCATTAAAATAAATAAGACCACAAATATCTATCCACTGAAACTGAGGATCTTGCTAATGTGCTTACTATTCCTACTTTTTAGAAAGTATTTTTAAAAAGAATTTTAGGCTTTCATAGAAGTTGCAAAAATAGTACAAAGAATTTTCTGTGTACGTTTCATCCAACTTCTCCCAATGATGTCATCTTAGACAATAATAGAATTATTAACATAAGGAAATTGATATTATACATTAACCATACCTTAGACCTTATTCAAATTTCACCAATTTGTAAATGCATTCATTTTCTCGAAGTTATTATGGTTGTTTTAGTGTATAGTCTTTTGAAATTTTAACACATGTGTAGATTTGTGTGACCACTACCATAGTAGGGATACAGAAGAGTTTCATCACCCCTGAAAGTCTCTCATATCAACTTAGAATCACTCCTTTCTCCTAATAAGCAGTGATTTTCTCCCCTCCATCTCTATAGTTTTGTCTTTTTGATAAGGGCATAAAAATGGAATCAAACAATATGCAACCTTTTGAAAATGTCTTTCTTTACTCAACCTAATGCCTTTGAGATTCATGCAAGTTGTTATGGGTATTAGTGACCAGTCTTTTAAATTAAAAGTTATTCTCACTTGCAAAGCCTATCTCAGGCCTACAATTACTTTGGGGTTTGGGGCACACATGATTAATAAATGGTAATGTTTCACTTATATAAGATTGAGATTTGACTGTAATATATTCACATGCAAGGAGCCATGGGGGTCACCCCAGGGTGGTAACCTTAGTCGTTCTAGATGAATGCCTCACCTGGATCCCTCAGAAGCCAAACTAGGGTCACTCAGAATGGAGCTAACTCGAGGGAGATGACAGATCAGGACATGAGTTCCCCATGGTTACAGGAAGCAAGGGAAACTTCCTGGCTAAAAGCTCTCCCAGAGGGTGAGACCTGAGTTATAGAACCTGCCAAGGAAGCATTAACCTGTGATATGGACTGAGACTGGAGCATGTCTGGTACCCTGCAGGTCCCAGTCTTCCCTGGGAAACTGGCAAGAGCTTATGGACAATACCTGTGGTTAGCCTACAGAAGACAATTTCCTTTGCAGATATAAATAAACACTCGGGCCTGCAACTGTGCAGCAAATGCTTCATAGAAGTTGGCTAGAAATACTGGGCAAGGTTTCTGGCTATGAAGCCATGTGACCCTAAGAGTAAATGCAGCAGAGCAAGCTCCTATGAGGTAGGGAGGCCCATAGTCCAAGCATAGGTGGCCTATTAAGTTGAATGACAGGCTGCTTCCATTTTTGCCACCTTTAGAAACTTTAAAAGCCTGGGCTTGAAAGCTTCTGCTTGGGATTAGTCATCGAAAACATGACATTGTTCCAGTTCTGCCACAGAATGGTCAAAAGAAGAGCAAACCGCTACAATCTCACAAAGCATGCCAGACTGTTGGTGAGGAACCTTAGAGATGGTGGCTCCTGGGAGATAAGGCTGTACCAGACCTGTTACCACCTCTTATTCTCTGGCTTTAATGTCAAGAGTTGGGCTTCGTAAGTAAAGGTTGACACTAACACTAGAACTGCCTGATGGGGGATGCCAAACATCGATGACCTTGTCATCTAAGGCCGTAGGATAAAACACATCTTTACACATCAACAGCCTTGAGAGATGGAAAACCCACTCTGGAATTTGCATTATTTGTTAGCTGTTCACGAGGGATTATGAAGTAATTATGTTCATTTATCACCATTTTATACCTACTGTCAGCAAAGTGCCAAGGCCGTAGTAAGAACTCAGTAACTATTTGTGGAATAGAATGAAGGAGGCTTCTGGACTTCCTATGACAAGGGCAGGTGGGCCCACAGGCATGTGTTTCAGCTTCCAACAGTGACTACATTCCAATTTCATGGCCTTTTAAAATCTTTTTACATTTTTACATATTTCTCTAATATCTGACTTAAGAGATAATAATATCTAGGTTTTCTGTGGTTGAAGTATATAAAGAAAATAAGAGATGTTAGGGGAATTTAATAGTCTTTTCAGATAATTGTGGACATTCCCTGATGTTCAGAAAACCGGAGAAGTGGTAATTTCTTAAAGGTTAGTTGCATCGGGGAATCTGAGATCATGTCAAGCAGACACACATACACATACACACACACACATCTATTTATCCATTGGTTTATCTTGCCCTTTGAATGGCTCTTTTATCCGTGCATGATTTTGTAACAACCTGCATTGGTCATTTGGAAAATATTGGTTCATGAGTCAAGTAATGTCCTCCTTACCTGTCTATTTCACTAGAATGTAGGCATCTTGAAGGCAAGGACTGTAGTGTGTTCATTGATAGATTCCCCACATCAACCATAGTGCCTGACGCGTGATGTTCTGTAAATATTTGGTGAATTGACTAGTTCATGAGTGGAGGTCACATAATATATCCACTCTACTACTCTCCAGATTCTTCCTTGCATGTGACACTCTTTATTAATTTTTTTTTAATATTAACTGGAGGACAGTGGGAGAAGGAAAGTAAATGGGAGCTAGGGTAATCTAGGGAGGGAAACAAAACAACAGAGACTTTGGACACAAAAACAAACTGAGGGTCTTGGAGGGAGGGGGGTGGAGGGATGGGAGAGCCTGGTGGTGGGTACTGGGGACACCTAAAGCATGGAGCACTGGGTGTGGGGAACGGGGAATGAATCTTGGAACACTGGAAAAAAAAATTTTAGTAACAATAAAAAAAATATTTTATTGGTTTATTTGAGAGAAAGAGAGAGTGGTAGAGCACGAGGGAGATGAGAGGCAGAAGTAGGCTTCCCATCAAGCATGGAGCCCGACATGGGACTCGATCCCAGGACTCCAGGATCATGACCTGAGCTGAAGGCAGATGCTTAACGGACTGGGCCACCCAGGAACCCTGCATGGGACACTCTTTAAAAGGAAAATAACTTATTTATTTACTACATTTATTTGTTAGTATACACTTAGTTTTATTCTCCTGGTTCTATGATAATGAACTTTATGAACCTTGGCCAGTAATTAATGCCTCCTAGCCTCAGTTTCCTTACTTTAATGGGGCTAAATTCTACTAAGAAGTTTCTGGGAGGACAAATTAGATCATGATATTGAAAAGAATGTGTGCATTTTGTTTGAGCTATATTGGGGTCCTTTTTTTACACCTTATTTCAAGTCTCTAATTTGTACTTTATATTCCTGATTTAGTGAGATTAATGGTTAGCTAAGATAAAAATACTACTTTTCAACCATTTCCCTATAGCTCAAAACCACAAAATAGCTCCCATTTCTAATTAGATCATATTATCACTCATAAACTGAAGCTATACATAAATCATTCCTCAAAGGCTTTGAAATTCTCATAGTTATTTGAAACTTTTTACTTCATCTGATGTATTAAGTTCTGGGTTATATGAAGAGGTAAACTTGTTATACTAACCAGGGAGGTGGTTGGTTTTCTCAGATAACCTCTCTGTACCCTTACAGGAGATGACCTGACAGATTCCGAATTTACATTCCTTCAACATATTCGACAAAAATAAAACTTTGAAACAACTGACGTCCACTTAATATAGCCAAATTGTACAAGAATTACATGGTCAGTGGGAGACAGAGATATGAGCATTTGTTCTTGAGTGCTTACTATGTACTTAGTTATCTATCATGACTGAAAATAGGCAGAGACAAAAGCATACACACCCAGAACTTAAGGTCCAATTTCCTGTGCTGTACTGTTCAGAGAAGTGAGATATCAATTCTATGACAAGTCATCAAAGAAACATTTATTTTCCAGAAGTTCTGCAATGTGGTAATATACTTTAACAATGAAGGTGATTCTTTAAAAGGACAAAAGAAAGAAAGTAGTTAGGGATCAGGTTGACTGTAAGTGTGAGGAATCTGGACTCTACCTTCCATGTGTGATGTAGACTCACTGAAAATACTGGTCTGTGGAGGGATGTGATAAGAAGAATATTTTAGTGAGATTAATCTGGCAATAAAGTTCTCAGCTAATGTGAACTAGGTCCAGGGGATCTGTCACAAGTGATCCATCGAGGCCACTAATATAATGCCTAGATAAGATCTTGAGCTAGATTAAGAGTAGCCAAAAGTAGAGATGAGTACATAGCTCATAAGGAAGCATCTGCTGCCAGTTCTGAGAGAATTAGTGGAATGCTTTGAACTTGTAAAAAAGTTGGGCTACATATTTTCCTGTGATGATATTTCAGAGTGTGTTGAAAGCTCTTCTTTTTTAAGTGTGCATGTGGCTGTGCTTCTACCAAGAATGAACTTTAGGTTTTGTTTCTATTCTTATGGATTCTTCAAGTCTTTATAAGAGTCCTGACTCACATAAGGACTCATATGCTGAAGTCATTTGCCCCTGTAACGTGGTGTAGATGCTGCCTGTGAACAGATAGGTTCACCCTTGAGGTTTGGACATTGGCTTGTATTTAAACCTAGCCATCCATGGTGACTGAATATGTCGGTTATTCAATCTGAATACCTATATCAAAACTAACCATAGAGAAGTAATACTGCAATGTAATGGGGATGTTGCAAAACCTTTTTCAGGAGACTCAGATCACACTCTTGCTTTTGTAGAGTTGCTTTTATTTTATAATCCATGGTAATCAAGGAAAAGTTGATAAATGGTGATAGAAGGAAGAGAGCACTGCTTTTATTGGTGATGTTGTTACAAATTCAAACCTGTTATAATCTGTCTTGAGATTCTTAGTCCTGGTAAAGCAAATACAGCTTAGTTATCTGGGGTATGGTATATGTACCATGAGTGAGTACAGACATTTTTTTTTTGTAAGTCCTGTTTTTGTAAGTCCTAACTTGCTTGAGATGATCTGCCCTGGCAAGAACAAATCTCTCTTGTCCTTGGGTGTCCAGACCACAACTACATTCAAAACAACACAGCTATGAAGGATTCAAAAGAATTAGTCTTCCTGATGGTTTTAACATAGGAAACAACAACAACAACAACAACAGTAGAAGAAGTTATCTTGAAACTTGGGGCATGGATATTGAATGAGTTCTAATGAGATCAATAGATAGAAATATATAAACTAGTGATACTGTGAAGAAACCTACAGGTATTAGACTAGGCAGCAGCAATTACAGTTAGTAGGGAGACCTGCTTGTACTAACTTGCCTGGAATTTCCTCAGTTTAGCACTAAAGTCTCCACAGCCTGAGAAAACCTTCATTGGTCATCCTAAATCTTAGAATGCTTTATATTTTTTTAAAGATTTTAAAAATTTATTTGAGAGAGAGAGAGAGAGAGAGAGAGAGAGAGAGAGAGAGAGAGAAAAGGTGCGCACCAGCAGGGGGGAGAAGCAGAGGGAGAGGGAGAAGCAGACTCCCTGCTGAGCAGGGCTCCCAGACTGAGGCCAGGTTCCATCCCAGGACTCTGGGATCATGACCCAAGGCAAAGGCAGACACCCACCACCTGAGCCACCCAGGTGCCCCTAGGAATGCTTTCTTGACTAACACGTGCGTTGATGTCTTTCCTCCTTCAATTCCTCTTCCTATGTTTCCTTCCCCTCATGGAATTCATCTGCAGGTCAGCGCCATCACAGTCATTACTGAGACCTCTGGCTGAAAATGACTGTTGATGGTCAAAAGCTTTTTAAGTAACAGAAAGAAGAGGCAATTTTTGCAGACTTTTACATACATGGTAAAAGTTCCCAAGTTTCATGGGCCTCCCACATGTTCACGTAAAAATCCCTTATCACTATGAGAAACCATCATACTAAAAACCTCATTATCCGGTTCTGCTTAATCCGATATTTACCAACAGACTATATTTGTAGAGGTGAAGTGAGAGGAAAATTTGTCTGTTTAATATTTATTTTATTTTAAAGATAACAACTTTGGTATACAATTTCATATTTGAAAACCTATGTTGTTGAAACCTCTTTCAGATGCACTAGAAGTACTAAAATAGATACAATCTGGTAGGCTGTCAGGAAAGCAAACAAAAAAACTGCTAGGTCAGGATCCCAGCTGTTTGTGGAGGGCATTAAATTTTTTTACAGTCTTTCCCATAGGCCAATATGCTTTTATGCATTGATTTATATTTTAATAATGACAGACTCCACTGGCATGAGCATTTCAGTTCCTCAGAAATTAGATAAAATCATAATTTAGACCCAGGATAAAAGGTGGAGAGAATTAGCATTTTGCAGCATTAATTAGCTTACTTGCCCTCGCTTATTTCTGATCAAATGGAGGATGCTTAGCGCAGCCACAAAGATGGCTGTGAGTATCCTTCAATTGTATGATATGACATTGATGTTTCTAATGTGTGTAAATTCAGTAGCTTTGCCTTGATTTTAAAGGTATGGCTTTAAAAACAGTGGTTCATTTTAGATCACTAAGGTAAGCAATGAACAAAGGAAGTGGTTGGTTGTAAAATATAACATTGAAAGGATTCCTGTTAAAAGAATGTCCCGGCATTGAAAACGCTCCTAGAGAATGTGCAATTATGCGAGCTTTCTCCCTGTTTGCTCCTCTGAATTTTTTCGCCAGCATTTCACTGTCTCCCATCTTCATTATGATTCAAGGTTGCCAGAAGAAGACAGTAACTTTAGCAGGCAGACATTTCATTTTTAAATAGTTGTTTGCATTGTTTTCCAAAGCACACAGCTTCAATCTCCCTCAGCCAGCTCCTCCCTGGCCCCATGCCTGCCCAACAGCCACTCCTGTATCCCTATCCGTCTCAACCTGTGCATTTTCTACACTGTTGTCTCCCCAGCCCTTCGTTTCTCACTTCCCCTTTCCACATGGCTGCTTGGTTTGCAGACGATGCCTTCTTACAGATGTGTTCCCTCCCCTGACAAACAATTACTCCTGTCCCCCCAGCGGGAGGCCATTAGGACATCATCACGGGTTCTGCTAAGTCATCTCGCCACCACAGTTCTGTGCTATCCCCTCCCATCTGAGACTCTCCCGGCATATGCCACGCGGGGAAGCTAGCAGTCGCAAGCGGCGGCACCTCCAGGCATATTATTTGTTATTTGGGTCCAGAAGTGTAACAGATAATGGCTAATACACTAATGTCTGAGGGTCCCATTGGATGCTTTGACTGGCATCATTTGCACCAAACTTGCAAAAGACTGAATGGGTTATCATACGCTAGCTGAGAGATGAAAAAAAAAAGAAAGAAAGAAAAGAAACGAAGAGAAAAAAGGAAAGAAAAAGGAGGAAAAAATAACAGGCATTTTAACATTTCCATAGCAATTACACACAATGGTTCAGAAGAGACATGACAACAATAGTGAATCTACAACGTTATTCTATTTGTGTACACTTCCAGCATTGTGGGCTTTGAATCAGTGAATTACCTGATATTAGCTATTTTCCTGGAAAATGGTTAACCAGTGCTGCGTTTATTTGTAATTTAATCTCACAGACTCGGCTTATGTGGATACACATAGTGAAGGCCTATCTAAAATGTGTTCCTTTTAAATCAATGAAATACACATACAACTGAACACTTGTGGTTCTTTTTCTCAAGATTTCTCTGACAGCTCTACCTATTAAATTTTCTTGTTTTAAGAGGTAGCATCTCACAGGGATCTCGGTAAATTTAAGCTCAATATTAATACATTATGAAAAAAGTGGATTTATGCATGATGCCACATTAACACTTGGATTGTTTTTTATTGATTCTCAGCTCTAGTTTACTGCTGCACTGGGGTGCAATGTGTCTTTGTGTAGAATCAAACAACGTGCTAACAAGCTAAGACTTCCGCAGAGGCCAGAAGGCAAATGAAGAAGGGGGCGCTGTTCTACTTGTCAGAAATCTCAACAGTTTGCTTGTTTCTGACACCAGTTTGCTCAAGTTCCTTAACCTCCCCTCCTCAAGCCTCCAACTTAAAAATGTCATCAATTTAGAGTCATTGAAATGAAATCCAGTGGAGATTAGCATGAACATCTGAATTACAGGATCTTGGAAGGAAACAGTTTTGGTTCTGTCCAGGGCACATCGGTAATTGAACCGTGCACTGAACACAGTGTCCTCCGTCTGGCACCACATAGACACTCAATAAATGCTTATTTAATTGAATGGAACTGAATCCAAGAACTGTGTAGAAGCCCTACTTTAATGAGCAGGTGAAAATTGCTTCTAAGTGGAAAAGCAGAGTATCAGCGGCAGAACCCAAGGCTCTCCTTAAATTTTGACTAGCCACTTGCACTTGGAAAGATCTTCCCAAAGTACTCAAATTCAACGTGTTCCCTCTCTCTCTCTCTCTCTCTCTCTCTCTCTCTCTCTCTCTCTTTAAGATTTTATTTTTATTTATTTGACAGAGAGAGATCACAAGTAGGCAGAGAGAGGAGGAATCAGGCTCCCCGCCAAGTAGAGAGGCCAATGCGGGCCTCAATCCCAGGACCCTGAGATCAGGACCTGAGCCGAAGGCAGAGGCTTAGCCCACTGAGCCACCCAGGTGCCCCAAAGTGTTCTCTTAAGTGGCTAGAAAAATATTCCTGCTCAATGTGATTTGTATTGTTTATTTGCCCAGTTAAACTGGTTTTCCTTGCCTTATTTTTTCCCTTCTACTGAGAGGAAAAAAGAAAAAGTATAATCCTGGTTTTTATCTTCACTGGGATTTTCACAAATTCTAAATTAGGCAAAGAGAATTTGGACGATTTATTCTGTATTTTATCCCTATTTTCTATTGCCTCTAGTAAAAAGGTTTACAAAAATAAAGAAAAATGGATTTCCAGTTGAGTTGACCAAAGGGTATCAGTGATATAAAAATGCAGGAGCTTTAGTCCTGTCTTGATGCATCTCATTTCAACTGTCAAATACATCCAACTTTCAAATCCATGTCTTTGAAAGACAGAAATAGAGAGCATGCACATTTTTTTGTTTATGTACTTGGAGAGAATGAAGTCTGAAAACACTAAGTATAGAAACTGACCTGTTCTTTTTGAGTCTCAAATGACTTTATGAGTCTCAAATATTTGAGGTCCAACTATATCAAAGACATTCTGTTAGTGGCTATAGGTAGATACAAGACAGAGAAAGGTAAGGTACCTGTGTGGGTGGAGTCCCATAATAAAGAAAGGGATGGGAAAACTATAGCACACAAATAACTACATAAAACAGAATATTCTGTAAATTACAGAGGTTAAGGTCAAATAGACCTGAATTGGATCCCAACTCGGTATGACCCTGATCATACCACTTAACTTCTTAGACATAAATTTCCATGTCTAAGAAGGGAGGCTCAATAATGTCCCTGTAAAGATTAAATGTACAATGCACTTAAAGTATGTAGTATGGTGCCTGGGACACAGTTAAATGTTTTTAAAAAGTTGGGATTTAGTAAGTGGTCTGAATTGAGGGTCTTCCCAGAAAGATTGGTGAATGAGATAGACCTTGAAATAGAAACAGAGTATCACCAGGTTTACCTAGCTGAGGTGGGTAAAAGGACAGTCATATTCAAGGGTACTGCAGAGTTGGCATCATGAATCCCCAGCATAGTGTTGGCCTGGACCACCTTCCTGGGTGTTACACTGAGAGCAAAGGAAAGAGGGTTGAGCAAGAGGGAACTGGTGGGAACTAAGAGAAAGCAGAGTCAAGCCAGAATTCCCTGCTGGCTGTTTGCGTGGTGCAAGACAAAGGGAAAGTTTGCTCTCATCTGAGTAACACCTTAGCAGAGCACGTGAGAAGGGCATATGTGTTGGGGAGTATGAAGAAGAGTTAATAGGATAACTGAGGGTTAAACTGGATATTGCAAGTGCTGAATCCGAGCAGGCAGGGGAAATCAGAATGGCTCTCAGGTCTGCCAATTTGAGGTGCTGGAGGCAAGGGAAAGGGAAATTAGTCATCTGCACAGCTGCCTGGAATTCCGTCTGAAGCCAGTTTAAATCTCCATCTACTATGGATTAGGAGAAGCATAGTGCATACTGCAGATGAGGAGCACAGCATATTCTGCCCAGTGTGGAAGCTCAGTATATTCCGCTAACAGCTAAGGAGAAAATAGAGCATCTGAGCGAAAACTCATGGAAAAAGTGAATACTCAAAAAAAAAAAAAAGTGAATATTCTAGTTTGGGAGATAAGCCCCAAAATGCATACCGAGGTAATAATGCTAGGAACACTGAATGTCAGGCTGAGGAAGTATATTTAATTCAGAAGCAAAGGGGACATTCTTGGATATTATCAAGAGACATAAGGAAATAATCAGAGCTGTGTTTTTTTTTGGAAATGGACCAGAAGGAAAAGGAATGGAAAACCTAGAGGCAGAGAAACGAGTTAGAAGGAGGTGAAAAGTGAAGTACTGCTCTAAACAGTGGGGAGGGAGATGGAAAGACAAATGTAGGAAGCTAGCACCAACTGGAGTTCATAGCTGGTTTCAATGGGAAGCAGGGGCCGGGGTCATCAGCGAGGTGTCTGCAGAAGTTACAAGCAATGCCTCTGGAGACAGAGAGCCTTTTGACCCATGCCTGACTTTGGAATGGTTATGTAATTTCTGTGCCTCATTCTTTCTCATCTGTATAATTGACGTATTAATAGCACCTGCTCAAATAGTGTTATGGAAAGAATTAAATGAGCAAATACATATAAAATGTTTGGAAAAGTATCTGGTATGCAGGAATTAGCACATAGCATGGAGATATTTGGAGACTTTGAGCTGCTTCTCTGAGAAATCGGTGCATATGGTGATACCACAGACTGAAACAAGCAATATGAGAGGAAGAAGATACTTGGGGTAGAGATGAGGATGAGTTTTAGGAGTCAAGTTGTCCAAATTCCCCCCTTAGCCACACCAAGGTGCAGATAATTCTGTCAGTAATCTAGTCTGTGAGGGAAAGCTGGTGGCAAAAGGCCAGAGAGAAGACGGTAGAATCATCTAGATTCATCCTAGGGTGTGGTGGTAGGGTTAGCCTTTGAGTGGGGAAGGATTGCTTCAGCCTCATAGTCACCTGCCTATGGAATCTTTCAGCAAAATGTCTTTTTAGATTTCAGTTTCCACGTGGGTGATAAGTTTTAAAATTTAGATATTTTATGTCAACCATGAAACCCTTAGCTTTTCCCAGATGAAGGCTCGGAATGCCACTTGGCCAAGTATTAAAAATGATTTTGGGCTTGCGAAATGCATGTGATGTGCCTGTGTGAGAGCTGGAATGTGTGTGTGTGTGTGTGTGTGTGTGTGTGTGTTTTGTTGTGTTGGGGATAATGGCCTGAGGGTATAGAATAACACCATTCTCAGTGTTTAATTAACTTTGAGTTATTTTGAGTTTCCCTAAGTAACATCAAAGCATTTCTTAAAGATTATGCTAAATAAATGATCAAACGACTTACAAATTAATCAATTGACTTTTACAATAATGTGTTAGCTACTCTGAGAAATCTGGTCTCACAAATTTTATCCTTCTGAATGATCATTTCCTTATAAGGTAGGAAACAGAACAGGGAAGAGTGAAACATCTTGGCTTTCCCTATGTACACTGACTAAAGCCCCCGAAACGGAAATCAAATATTAGGGATCAATTCCATGTCACTATGGTTATCAGCATATGGAGTAACTGTTTGGATTTTAGCTTGATTCATATTCTAGGATGGCTTTCAGTATCCTGCAGAGTCAGCACTGTTCATTTTGAGGTGTTTTCCATCTACTTTACATGCATAATTGCTCAGCAACTGGTAGATTTGTTGAGTTCAATATAGCTGTCTTAAGGCCGAGAGGCATCTCATGGGCACAAGATGATTTTCTTCAATTTTAGCCTGTGGTGTCAGGAGCAGTTCTGGAATTGTGACTGGCCTTGTGCTCAACAGCCTGCTAGGTCACGGGGCGCCTGGGTGGCTCAGTCATTAAGCATCTGCCTTCGGCTGAGGTCATGATCCCAGAATCCTAGGATGGGTTTGGGCTTCTGGCTCTGTGGGGAGTCTGCTTCTCCCTCTCTGACTCCCCCTGCTTGTGTTCCCTCTCTAGCTGTGTTTCTCCCTGTCAAATACATAAGATCTTAAAAAACAACAACAACAACAACAACAAAACACAAAAAAACCCTGCTAGATCTACAATTTCCCTCAAAGGGTTTTGAATGATTTGTTTTAGGGAGTTGATACTGTCCTATGGGAAGATGGACTGCCAGCTGGTTTTAAAATGCCCTTCAACTTTCTGTGGCACGTCTAACAAACCCATCCTAAGCAAAGTTTATTAGAAGGAACTTGTGATCATTTAAAACCCTGTAATATAATCCCTCTATTTAGCAGTAAACATCGATATACCATTTGGATACTACTGGTTAGGGCTATATGAACTAAGTGGGGTAATAGCATTGGCTCCCTGGAATAGTTATAGTAATTATTTGAGTACTCCCTATGTGCCAGAGTATCTTCTAACCCTCATAATCATCTTTCATGTTAGATATAATTAATCCCATTTACAGTTGATAAAACGAGTCTCTAAAAGGTAAATTCTCAGTTATCACACATCTAGTAAGTGAAGAACTCTGTCTCATTTTAATAGATTACTTAGCCTCTCAATAGGAAATAATGGAAAAAAGATTATGTGGTTCCTGTTTTGCGTGCTAGAACCCATTCTAGTCTAGAGAAGATCGCATCTCCTTCTGTGTTATGCTCAAATGAGTGCAATGCCCCTTATTAGGATACCTGAAATTATTAGAGCTACAATAACATCATGTACAAAAGCTTAAGCCTCCGTAGATTTCCTTCTTATTGTATCATTGTGTTAGCCCTCAGAAATTAGAAGCACAAGCTATTTCATTTAAAAGGAGCTATATAATTTTAGACTAGGGTAAGATACTTTTATATATTTTATCTTTCCAGTTGCCGTTAACTTAAATTCAGGAGTCGTTTTTTCTGCTGTTACTGAACTCACCATCACTTCTAGCAAATGAGAAGTTTCCTGGCAAATTTTAAGTATATTCAACTCCCCTTTATTCCAGTATGCACACTTGTAGACCACTTGCTATGGATTTATACCTGTCCCAGCTGTGGAATTGAACTCATCCTTGCCAAATAGAATTTGCATGGTTTAGATTAATGATTTGATGTTTGAATAGCCATTCAAACCTTTTCTACCTGGTATCTTGGTATGACCATGTACTTGGCTCTAGAAACTCGACTGCTGTTTTGTTGATTGCATACATATCCCTTTCTTGTTGTTCTTAGCCCCACTGCCTAGTTGGTTCTGTTTCTCTCTTGCTTCTGCTAGTCTTCCAGGTTCAAGCCTCATAATCGGTTCTCAGATACCTGTGGCAGACCTTTGACATGCTTATATCCTGCCTCTCCTAGACCTCCATACACTTCCTACTTTACAATTTCCTAATTACAAGCCCTGTCTAAAGACCTGCCATTGGTTCTGCCTGGAGGGCATGTCCTGTTCTGGTGAATTTCTCTTCATCTCTGAGTCTTGACTTGAAATAAACAATCTGATCTGAGCTGTAATTTTGACATGAATTGAAAGATAGACTCCCATTTTAGAAGTTTGCTCATTAAGATATTGAATTATGTTTTTCTTGGGAAAATTCAAAGGCAACTAACCGCCCTTCTCTTCTCGACAACCATGTGGTAGGGAAATATGTGTCTACCCTTTCCCCCTCAAAGAGAAGAAACTAAGGAAAAGAGAACTATGGCTATTTCAGATCTCTTATGCATGTAGAAATACGATGAACATGGTCAACATGAGTCTCCATTAATAGACAATTAGAGTACCTCTCTGTGCTTACCACAGGTTAGCCCAATGAGACCATCAAAATTATGCAAATTGAGAATAGAAGGAAGTACCTCCATAACTGATCTAAAAATCCATGAAGAAGTTCATCAACCACCAAATACAACTATTTTTTGAACATTTTCAACCAGACACTGTACTATGTGTGAAGCATATAAACCGGTTCTTCACTGTCAAGAGATTCACCAACTTAAAGGTTTGATAGTTTGTGGATTACACATAACATTCTACCCTGTATTGCTGTGTCATGAGTCAGAATGAGGAGGACAGCAAGGGATTATTCCCTTTGAAAACAGGCCATAAAGGGAAGGGTCTCCTTTATTGCCACACGTAGACTTTATGCCTGACATCTAGTGGCCACTCCAGGAATTACAGCACAGTATATCAGACAATGATTGTGTTGGTAAAGGAAGCACTAAAGATTTGCGGTAGCCAAAATGGAAATACCTTCCCAGGAGCTTCCTCTCACAGCCGGGGAGGTACTACATATATTCTTCTTTACACCTCATTTCCCAAATACGATCCTAAGTAATTATTTAATTTTGTAGCTAGGCAGCTCTCACCCAACTTTCATTTAAATATATTCTAACCATTGTATGAGAATATAAAGGAAAGCAAAACTTTACAATTTCTGACTTTAATGAATGTTTTAAGATAAATCTTTTGGAATGATAAATCCCTGCTTGTTTCCTTAGACATTTTTACTTCTTGAAAAAAAAAATAGATGTTCATTTACTAACCCACTTCATGGGGGTATCTTTACCTATAATTATAACTCATAAGCTTGTTTTAGAGATTTAAGAAATTAAGTCATATAAATAATTTTTTACAGGGCCTGAAACATAGTAAGTACTCAAATGGCATTTGATATTATCATTTGGGGGGGATTCATGATAATAAGCATTAGACAGTTTTAAATACATGTACATTAGTGACCTTATTACCTGTGAAGAGTATTATTCTCCCTAAATTTTTAGGTCTATCTATTTGGAGAACTCAAATGTTATATGTGATATTCAGTGAGCATAGAAAGTTAGAGTTGAAGAGACAGTCCCAATCTCTAGTCCAGCCCTCTCATTTACATATAAGGACACATTGTTTGAAATGTGCAATTTAGCAAATTTTTGCAGATAGTTAAGGATGAGACTAGAATGGGTTTTCCCAAGAAGTTCCATGTATTTACCAACATCACCAGTGGCTTACTTATAACATCAAATCAATACTGACACATGAATTTTCTCTCACATAGTGAAATGTAAGATGCGTGGCTATGGGCTTTTATCATACAGACCCAGAAAGAGACTTGTGTATCTTTTACATGTTAAAAATATTAATAATTTTGATAGTGTTACAAAAACAATTCTTACTCACTGTTGGAAAACTAGCAACATAGGCAAACAAAAAAGTCAGACTAAAAAACTAACTGGGTTTGATTTCTCAGGCATACATATATACATATTTGTTATGTTTATTTACATCCTTGTGTGCTGTTCTGTAAACAGATGTATATATATTTCAACTAAAGGGTAAGTTTAAATTGTGCATACTGTTTTGTAATTTGGGTTGTTTGTTTAGGTTAGGAACACATTTCCACATTGATATTTATCTGTTCACATTTTTCTTTGTTGCATTATATCTATATACACTCATACCAAAATTATTTTAATTAATTCTTCTTTGAAATAAAATTAATGATCGATAAGGAAAATTAGGTTGTTGGAAAATGAGGCAAAAGAGAGTGAGAGAAAAATTGGTAGCACTATTGATAACCCTGCTTCTTCTCTCATTCTTTAGATATAGGCCTTTATGTGCCCTCAAACGGTATCAGATTATTGAAAGTATTCCTTGATGAGGATGTACTGACCTGGGTCCTGCTGGGAGAGAAAGTGGAGTGTTTGGTTGAGGGAATATTAAGTAATAAACTTGGAAATATGGGTTCTGTAAATGGCAACAAATGGAGTGTATTACAGAGTCCAAAGAGGGTAAAATACCAAAGAGTAAGATGCCCTCTCTCCCCAGTGACGTGAGGTGGGCCCATATATCACTGAGTTTGGATGTGGCTCCCAGTTCCTACATGCTTGTGTAAATTTACTATTGGATTATAAATGTACACACCTTAAATATGCAGGCACGTCCCCTTCCATAACTGTTTCAGAAAACCAAGCAGAAGGCTGACCGGCACAGGCATGGAGTCACAGGTGTGAGGACAAGGGGGATACTGACTGAACTCTAAGACAGGGATTGCTTCAGGGGCTCATGACAGAAAAATTCTACACAAAGGCTGTATACCAGACACTAATAGAACATGTTAACTAACTATAATTAAAATTAAAACATAAATTAAAAAGAATTCTACATATGGACTATTTTAAATAGTCTATCAAGTGTCCATACTATAAGAGAAAAACAAAGAACATAGAAAATTACATGAGACCGTGACAGGAGTTGGGGCCGAGCTACCTCATTTCTTGTCTTTCTCTGGACCTAATTTTTTTCATTTTTCCATCCATCAGTTTCACAGTTGAGCAAAACTATCTGTATGAAGGGATCTGAAAGTTTCCCAGCTCACACTGTTGCTTTTTTTCTACCATGCTCTTCTGCAGTTCTTTGAGACCCATTTGAATCCAACATCCAAAATATATATTGTGTGTATTTTCCTTACAAAAGGGGTTTTATCACTGCGTAGTGCATGCCTCACTTTTTCTGCAATACTAATAGCAAATCATTGTGAACACTAGTGATGCTCGTTGGATCCTGCTGGGTGTATCCACAGGCACCGCCTTTGATGCAGGAATGTCTGTGTGCAGCCTGTCACAGTGCAAGTGAACAGGAGAAGCTGAGTGCCAAAGGTCCTGTTTAGGGACAGGCGCTTTGTGAATGCCCTGCCAACCATGTGGGCCTTGCAGAATTACAGCATGGGTGGAATGTCAGGTCTGCACCTAGCACGCTGACAGGCGGAAAGCACTGGAGAAAAATTGGCAGTTTGTGTCTTCCAGGAAGCAAATGCATGAAACGCCTTATTCTCTCCCTTTGGAGGAGCATTTCCTATTTGGAAAAGACAAAGGTCGAAATATTGTAGTTTACCCACCTCTGATGTTTTTCTTCGTGCTCCGTGTTCAAGTGTTTCTTCAATCTGAGATTTAAATTTTCTGACCATTTTATAGAAAAAGTACAATAAAGTCACAGGTAAGAATTAGGTATACTGGCTAATAAAAGAGTGTTTACTTAAAAAAAAAAAGCCTCACGTCTGCCATTGCTTCCTGTATTAAAAAAGGCAGAGAGCTCTGCTAGTGCAGCATTATTGAAATAGTGTTCACACCCATTCCAGTAGATGGTTCACACACTTTAATTCCTGTTAAAAACTTAATTAAATTGCATGATTTATTAGCTTGCGTTAAATGTTGAGAAAAGCAGTCTGGAAAACCTATGCATTCTGTGTAAGACCCAGCCAGCTGTCTCAGAGCAAAGACTTTTGGTCTTGTGTAAATTTTGCAAACTACTGAATTGTTAACAGGCTCTTTGTTGGATGTTCTTATACTCCTAATAGACTCCACATCACCTGAAAAAAAAAAAAAGTGGTGTTCTGAAGAAAGAAAAGGCAGTGTGTATTTTGTTAAACAAATCAGCATAGTCAATAATGATATTCTTCTTTGATGTCTAACAGACTCTGCTACATCTCTATAACTATTAGCCTATAAAGATATTTTGTAACATAGTCCACCTCTAATTTTACCTTCTCTGAAACCAACTGTCAACTGTATTTATCTCCATGCTTTCAAACCTTCTAGAAATGCATATCTTTCTGTGATTGCTTTTAAGAGCACAACCTTAATTCAGGCGTCCTACACTCCTCCGGTTTATAGTGATATTAAACTCAAGCAAATTCACTCATTGAAATCAATCTGAGGGAAAAAACCCACTGGTCTATAATTTAAGATTATTTGACTGTTCACTGGCAAACGATTAGATAGCATAATCACTTACTGAGCCTCAATCTGCATTTTCTGAAATACCTACTACATGAGAGATGAGAATGGAGAAAGGAGGAAAAATAGCAGCGAACACCAAAGAGCAGAGCCGTTCTATAGCTCTGTACTTGCAAGTCGAAGATAAATGCCTTGGGGGTGTGGGGGAGGGCACCTGGGTGGCACAGTTGTCTTAGTGTCCAACTCTTGGTTTTGGCTCAGGTAATGAGCATAAGGCTCCATGGTCAGCAGGGGGTCTGCGCAAGGCTTCTCTCTCCCTCTGCCCCTCACACCCACCCCCTCCCCACCCTAGTGCATGTGCTCGCTCTCTGTCTCTCAAATAAATAAATAAATAAATCTATAAAAACAAAGAAAAGAAATAAAATGAAATAAAATGACTACCTTTGGAAAGATTGAAGGAAGCCTAACACAATCATCTAAGGTATTTCATATCTGTGGATAGTCACATATGTGTGTGTATGTACATTCACACACACATACATACACACATACACTCCTTGCTACGAACTCATCAGGGAGCTCCTCCCTAATTTAGGCTCAAGCTTGAAAATAAGTCAGTTGTTATTTCTCTTTCCTGACACTATTACATCAAAACAGTATCCAGGCATTAGACAGTATTTATTAGCTTGTAAGGCCAGAGATAATGATCCCATTCAATCAGAACATATGAATAATTCAAGAGTCCCAACTTCACATAATTTCTGGCTCTACTTTTAAAATCAGTAAAAGAACTATTTGTATCATTTATTTATTTTTGGTGACAATGGGTAAAAGACAAAAGATGTTTGGGGTGTGTGTGTGTGTGTGTGTGTGTGTGTGTGTGGTGTGTTTCCTGGAAAGAGAGCCTCTTGGCTCTTTCATTTCAAACTGATCAAAGACAGTGACAAAATAACATGTATACATATGTAAATATGAAAAAGCATGATACTATAAGGGGAATATACAGTTATTAGCTCTATATAGTCTTTCTTTTTTTTAAGATTTAATTAATTTATTTGAAAGAGAGATAGAGAAAGGGCATGAGCAGGGGAGGGGGGCAAAAGGAGAGAAAGGGGGATAAGCAGACACCATGCTGAACAGGGATCCCAACATGGGGCTTGATCCCAGGACCCCAAAATCATGACCTGAGCCAAAATCAGACACTTATTATTTCTAATAATGGATTATTTCTATATAGATTTGTTAAGAATGTTTTTTTATTCTTCCTTTTTCTTATTGTTTTATTTTTTTTAATTTTTTTCAGTGTTCCAAGATTCATTGCTCATGCCCCACACCCAGTGCTCCATGCAATAAGTGCCCTCAATACCCACCACCAGGCTCTCCCATCCCCTCACCCCCTCCCTCCAAGTCTCTCAGTTTGTTTCTGTGTCCAAAGTCTCTCACGTTTCGTTTCTCTCCCTGAATTACCCTACTTCTCATTTCCTTTCCTTCTCCTACTGTCTTCTGTATTACCCCCTATGCACCACAAGTAAGTGACACCATGTGATACTTGACTTTCTCTACTTGGCTTATTTCACTCAGCATAATCTCTTCCAATCCAGTCCATGTTGCTACAAAAGTTGGATTTTCATCCTTTCTGATGGAGGCGTAGTATTCCATTGTATATATGGACCACATCTTCTTTATCCATTCGTCTGTTGAAGGGCACCTTGGCTCTTTCCCTGTGGATAGTTTCATATTATTTTACACAGGAAGGAGTTACAATTTCTATAAGACCATTGAAGCTATAATTTCAGGGGTCATTTCTGCAGTGTGCAATCTGAAAAGTACATGTGAGAGATGGACTCTTCAACCAGCAAAGAGAAGTTGAAATAATTTAATCTTAGATGGATAATGTTGCTACTTCTTATTTTCTGACATAAAGAGGAGCAGGAAATGGAGGAGGGGGCCCCCTTTCCCCTCTAAAGTAGCTCTGTCCTATTGAACTTTCTGTGATGAAGGTATGTTCGATATTTACACATACTGTGGCTATTGAGCACTTGATATGCGACTAGTGCATGCAAGGGACTGTATTTTTTTAAGAATGATTTATTTGGAAAGGAGAGAAAGACAGAGAGAAAGAGAGAGCAAGCACCAAAGCAGGAAGGGCAAAGGGAGAGAGACAGAATCTCAAGCCTGTACAAGCTGTGCACTGAGCACAGAGCCTGATGTTGGGCTCAATCCCCCGACCCTGAGATCAAAACCTGAATTGAAACCAAGAGTCATATGTTCAACCAACTGCTCTACCCAGGTGCTTCCAAGGACCTGTATTTTAAATCTTATTACTTTAACTCAATTTAAATATAAATAACTGCATGTGGCTAGTGACTCCCTGTTGGACATCATGGCCCTTAAGTCCTCAAGGAGAGTACCTACTGGATTATTGGTAGACATTATTTTTAAGATATTTTAATCCTTCTTTTAAATTTATCATTTCTATTGAAACCCTTTCTTATTACAGATTATCTAGGCTTTTGTGATTAATCCATCATTTTTTTGCCAAATCATTTGGCAAAATTGGACTGAAACAGTGTTCCAACTGCTGTTTTGGGTAAGATGTACTCTAATGAGTGGCATATGATACAAATATTGGAATGAACAAGAAGAAGCAATAGACAAATTAGATAAGAGGAAGCTTTTATTTGTACCTCAATCACTTAACAATAGGCAAAAATGTATTATCGATTTAAAAGACATTGGGAAGAAACTTTATTTGGGAAACATTCCCTATGAAAATACCTGGTCTTCAATAAGCTAATTGGCTTCTCTAAAAATATAAAATAACTGTACTTTAGGAATTGAAGTAGTGTTGATTGACCCTTTGGTCTTTATTACAATTTTATAGTGAGCTTTTTTTTTTTTTTCTCACTACCACAAGCATATTCTGAAGAAGGGGAATCAGTAAAGTAAAAATGAAAGGATAGGAGTCAGTGAGATCAATCAATATACCTATGAGGGTTTTTGAAGTTTATAAACAAATACCATATGCAATGTCTCAATCAGCTGTCCACAGAAGGAAGGTCATTACCAAATCCCACGATACAGATGCATTTGCTAACTTTCACATATATACACGTGTGAGCTTTTGCATTCATATCAGCCATTAATTAAGGGCCACTTGGGGGACTTTAAGCTCTTAAACTGGATTAGTGAAAGTGATCAAAAGAACCAATTGAGTTTTGTAAATTGGGTTTTACAAGATAGGGCGTAGACTTTGAAAAGGACTTCCTAAATTGGACATCATTGATTTCTTCATCACAGCCTTAAAATGAGGGCTGTCATTAAGAGGAGGGCTATCATTAAAAGCAAAATCATCGACTTAATGTTGACACTATCTCCACAGTAGCTGAAATGTGATGTGTTGTACCAACAATTAGTATAAAAATTCTAGAAGCTAAATCCAATGAAACTTAAGATTTAGAAGCTAAATTTGAGACAAAAGATTCTTTTCCCTACAGTAGTGGCTGATTTAGAAAGAATCTCATGGTATTCTTAAGAGTTATTAGTAAGTATTTATAAAAGCTTATGTTATTGGATTTCTGAGCTGGATAATTAGAATGCTGTTAGATACAAGCATAATATTCATGTATATTTTCTCCTATTATTGTTCTTGTTTTGTTAAGAATGTCCATTTTTTGAGTTTTGGTTTTGGTTACATTATTTCTAAAGCTCACAAAAGCTTGCAGGGTGCATGTTCTTATTTTGAAAATGAGGTTCAGGGCGCCTGGGTGGCTCAGTTGGTTAAGCGACTGCCTTCGGCTCAGGTCATGATCCTGGAGACCCGGGATCGAGTCCCACATCAGGCTGCCTGCTCAGCAGGAAGCCTGCTTCTCCCTCTCTCAGTCCCTCTGCTTGTGTTCCCTCTCTAGCTGTGTTTCTCTCTGTCAAATAAATAAAATCTTAAAAAAAAAAAAGAAAAGAAAATGAGGTTCAGGGGAAGGTTCATGGAGACTAGTAAAATTCTTTCTGGCTATATGGGCAGTAGGTGCTAGAATTACATCATTCAGAATCATCCAGTCCATGTCTTTATATGGACTTTTCCCCTATAGACTGTGTTCTCTCCTGTCTTTCAGAAACACACTGGTCATTGGATTTAGGGCCCCTACAGGTAATCTAGGATCATCTCATATCAGAATCTTTTACTTAATTACATCTACAAAGACACTTTTTTCCAGTAGGGTCACAGTCACAGTTTCCTGGGGTCGAGATGTGCACAAACTTTGGAAGGCCACCATTCAACTACAGTCAGGCCTATTTTCTTGTTGAACCCCAGACAACTGGTCCAGAAAAGGGCCTAAAATACTCCTGCTAAGAATGGAATTAACTCATAACAGATGATAGAAAGAAAAAACAGGAAAGCAAACTATAGAACTAAGTAGGAGGCAGAAAGTGGAGAGATTAAGGGCACAGCCACAAACATTAGGCTGCCCCGATTACAATCAATCTCACTCACATGTTCCTTGAAGATAATTTGTGAACCTCAGAAATCTTCATTTTCATCATCTATCAAATAGGATTATATCTCCCTCATATGGTTGCTATTGAAGCTAAATTAAAAAACAAAACAATGCAAAACAAAACATGCCTAGAGTTCAGCATAAGCAAACTTATGGAACAAATGCTAATAATGGGAGCCATCATTGTATGCTCCCCTGAAGCACACCTTTTTGTTTTTTTGGGCATTGTTATTTATCTATTTCTATATCTATCTACTTATCTATCCACCCAACTTTTACTTATTTGCTCATCTGCTTGTTTGTGTTATTAAATGTATAATTAAAAATGATTATAAGTAAAAATGAGTCAAACCCAGAAATATGAGACTTCCTTTCTTAGAAATCACTTTCATGGTCTGTGGTAAGTTAAATGAATGTTCTTTTGCCTAGAAAGACCCTAAACATCCATCATCCATTTGCCATTATTAATCACTATTATTTCAGGTTTGTGATAGAAACAGGAGAGTAAAAGATGATTTAGACAGTACTGGCCATCAAACCATTTATGTTCTATTCAAGGTGACAAATGGGTTATACAGTAATTGTCCTAGAGCATATTCAGTGTTTTAAACATGTACGATCAGGAAACCAATGGAGCCAAAGATAATTTGGGGAGCATACAATTTAGTAAGACATGAGAGAGGCAGGTCAGAAGACTCCTTACTCAAGAGTTATACCATAGTGGGAGGAACATAGGTCCAGAAGTCTGGGAGGAAATCAGAGGAATAAATCCTATCTTTGTCACTAATCAGATGGTCCTTAAACTCTCAATAATTCTCTTCTGTAAAAGAGGCTAAATACCATTAGATAGTTGTGTGAGTTAGTAAAATAATACATTTAGAATAATGCCTGGTACCTAGCAAAGGACATATACATATTAACAATTTAGATGTTGTTATAATCACCATTAATTAATTTCCTATTTCATAGAAGTTCAATAAACCTTGTGTCCTTTCTTTCCCTGGATGGCAATTCCCACCTCAGAACTATCTCAAGAAAACCATTTATATCTGCATTATCCCTTCCTGCCCCATTTTCTATACTCTAGATAGTAGTCCATGTATGTTGCAATAATCTTGTTTCTGTATTTTTCTTCTCCACTACATTGTAATCTCCATGAAAACTAGAAACATATCTTACTCATACATATTACCCTAGGCATATGATAAAAGGTTAGTCAGTGACTGTTTCTTGGACTGTTAAGATTTCAGGTACCTATTTTCCTGCTCCCTATCCAAAAAACAAAACAAAAAAAAACCCCACAAAAAACAAACAAACAAACAAAAAGATCTGATAAGCTATGAATTTGTGTTAACACCCTCCAAGATAAATAGATATATAGATAAATTCAGATCAGAACATTAAGATGAGGTTCATTTAGTATAATTGTATTAGTTTTCTATTTCAAAGTAACTAATTACCACAAATATAAAGATTTAAAATAACATGCATTTTTTTTTTAATTTAACAATTAGGGTTCTTCAGGGAACTGTGAGGTTGGAATTGAGGTGCAGGGTGGGGTTGCATCAGAACAAATGGGAAAGGATTTGCTTCCGAGTTCTCTCTGGTTATTGATAGAATTCATTTCCTTGCAGCTTTAAGACTCGTGGACATTTGCTTCTTCAAAACCAACAAAGAAAACCATGCCTTTCTACAGCAAGTAGAAGGTGGAGTCTTACATAATATAAAATAATCATAGGAGTGATATCCCAAACCTTGGCCATGTAATAAAACATAATAATGTCAGTGACATCCCATCATCTTTACTATATTCTTTTGATTAGAAGCTACCCACACTCAAGAGGAAGATACTCTACAAAGGGTAAAAATACAAGATGTGGGGACCATTGGAGTCACCATAAAGTCTGTCCTCCACAGTAATGTTAGGGATACCCAAGAGTTCTGACCTTCAGACTTTCATTGCTTTTATTGAGGACCCTGGACCCAGGACCAGGATTAGAGAACAAGTCTATAAAAATACTATATGCATTAAGAAGAAAAATAAAACAGAATGTGAAAAAGAATACAAAATACTTGTAATATAATTCTCTTTAATGAAAATCAAATAATGTTGAGGCATATTACTCTGTGAACTTGGAAGTATGTACTAGTTGATATATTTTGGTAGAACATCATTAGGAAGATAATTCATCACACTAGAAGGGGTGTACTGAGCATTATAAATCACCATAATAATACACTGCACCTGATAGTTATTAATTTTAGTGCTGTCTGATTTATCATAACATTAAACTATTCTGTATTTGAAGAGAGACAAATAGAAGTTGATTTTCTTGGTGTTCTGAGAGATGGTGGACATAAGATACTTAAGCATTATAATTAGAAATTAAGAGTCATCATATATTTTAGGCCAGAATCTATGATTACATGGATTTAGTAGTTAGATGTCTTAACTTCATGTGTGTGTGTGGGCGTGTGTATGTGTGTAGGTTTTAAGTGGTCACTTAATGTTTTCTGCATGAAGGTGGTTGGGAAACTTACCTGGATTGTAATACCTGCCTAGGATGCCACATTGACTACATGATGATGCAGTCAATCTGATTGCCTGTCCCAGGAGCCTCTTCTCTGTCAGCTAATGGGGAAAACCCACCTTCCCAGCTTGAGGAGGACTTCGCTAGGAGTTGCACTTTCCTTTTGGAAGCTCTGAATAAAGGCCCAACTCAAAGGACTTTAAGAATAAGGGAGCTAGAGTTACAGAGTGAAGAAGTCATGATGTCAAGAGTGTCAGGCAAGTACTCCATCCTCACAGGACAAGTACTAGGCATGCCCAGTGGGTTATTTCTACTGAGGGGGACAGGCCTCATGATGTCCAACAGGCCATGAGTTGGGAAGCACCTGTAACTTCTGTAGTTTAATTATCCAAAAGAGATTAATTTTGTTAAACATTCAAGCTCGACTGTTTTCTTCATGGTTTTGCAATTAAAATGCTATTATCCAGAGACAGTAGCAGCCAGATATTCACGTTCTAGGCTGAGGGATTCGGTGGCCATTTCAGTGCCATGTCAGAAGACAATGAACAGCTATGGAAATGTTTCAAGCCAAGGAGACTAATATGACAACTAAATGCCACATCTAATTCTAAACAGATCCTGTAGAGGAGGGAAGTAAAGTGCTAGAGAGGACATTTTAATCCAACTGACGAAATTTAAATATAGTCAATTGGGTAAAAGCATTGTATCAATATTGAGTTTATTAGAGTTGATAACTATATTGTGATTATACAAGATAAATTCTCTACTTTTAGGAGCTACACAAAAAATATGTAAGGATAAATGTCAGACTTTAAGTAACTTACCCTCAAATGGTTCAGAAAAAAAAAATATGTGTGTTGTGTTTGTGTTCGTGTGTCTGTGTTTGCGTGCGCACGTGTGTAGGCAAATAAGTCAAATGTACTAAAATGTAAACAATAGATACATGTGTATAATGATTGAGTGACTTTTTTGCACTATTTTAAATTTGGCAACTTTTCTGTAAGTTTGAAATTATTTCCATATTTAAAAAAAAAGAAGTTTGTAATTGGTCTCATGTGATCAGCTTTGACAGCAATAATGACCTCTTTGCCAGGAGCAAAAGGGACAGTGGTAAATCCATGGTACGTGGAGACCAAAGCATGCCTTATATTACTTGATCACTTGTATTTTCCTGGAGTAAAGTACCTATAGAAGGAAAGACTTTGGAATGTCAAGTAGCTTTTGCAATAGAACATGATGGTGGATAGAAAAACACCAGAACCACTGGTAGTTTGGCTATTTCTGACTGCACTAGATAATTTTTAAAAAGAAAATGATAAATTCAGGGTTTTAATTTGTCAGCTCAAGGCATGAATAAAGAGCCAGGAAGTTTCTAAGACTGAATGAAAAATAAAACTTTTTTTATTTCTTATAATTGCAGAACTGAAGTTTCTGAAACAAAGACTATCTCTGCAGATGGTTGAGTTACAATGCAAATTGAATTCACAGCTTGCAAAGTCTCCTGTGTTCAAGTTAGGATGTTGACAGAAAAAACTGGAACCTGGAGAACTGGAATGAACTCTGGATCTTGCCCTATGGAGGTGTATATACATTCTTTTACAATTTTAATTTTATAAAAAAAAGATATGCATTCAGTGAAATGCACAGATGAAATACATATGGTGAAATGTACAGTTCATTAAATTTTGACAAATATGTACAACTATGTAATTTACATACCAATCAAAATATAGAACATAAGTATGGTTTTTAAAGTTTTTTTTAAAAGATTCTTATTTATTTATTTGAGAGAGAGAGAGAGATGGAGCAGTGGATTGGAGCAGAGACCAGAGGGAGAAAGAAAGTAACAGACTCTGCTGAGCAGGTTTCCCAATGTGGCTTGATCTCAGGAACCTGGGATCCTGACCTGAGCTGAAGGTAGATGCTTAACCAACTGAGCCCCCCAGGCACCCGAACATAAGTATGTTTATTTGTCAATTATGTTTATTTATTAACCTAAAAAAGTACCACATGCCCCTTTCCAGTTAATCCCTGCCCTTAGGAGTAATGGCTGCTCTGATTCCCATTATCATGGACGAGTTCTCTTCTTCAACTTTTTGTGGTGGACAGAGTAATTAACCCCCCTCATGGATGTCCACATCCTAAGCCCTACAATCTATAACTATATTGGGTCACATGCAAAGGGACTGGATTTAAAATTGAGAGATTGTCTGGGATTATCTAGTTGTAACATATGTCCTTAAAAATGGCAGAAGAAAGTGGAAGAGAGCGTCAGAGGGAGATATGACGACAGAAGTCTGGCCAGAGAGATGGATATTTCTGGCTTTGAAGATGGAGGATGTGGGCCATGACCCAAGGAATGCGGGTGGACTCTAGAAACAGATTCTTCCCTAAAACTTCTAGAAAGGAACAGAATTCGATCGATATCTTGATTTTAACTTAGCTAGACCCACATTAGATTTCTAACCCACATAACTCTAAGAGAATGTTTTGTATTCTTTTAAGCCATTAAGTATGTGGTAATTGTTACATCAGCAATAAAATAATACACCTAATAATACTACATGTATTTTTTGTGTGATTTCCCGTGCTTGGCCTATTATTTCTGAGATTCACTAATGCTGTTGCCTATATAAGCAGATATAGTTGAATAGTATTTCATTTATGAACATACTACAATTTCTCTTGCAGGTGGACATATGAACTATTTTTAGCTATTATGAATAAGCTGTGTGTTCTTAAGTTCATTTTTGTGTGTACCTGAGGCTGGAGCTCTTCCTAACAATTCCTCCCATCAAGTGCCTCCACCTCAAAAGACCTTTCGCTACATTGTGATACTGACTTCAAACTTTTCTTTAATAAAGGAACTTAGAACACTAGTATTATGACTATTTCTATGAATAACAGCAGTAAATCACTTTTATAAAGTTACACATTGTATCTTTTGGTTCTTACAAAAATAATCTGAAGGAGTCAAGAGGTGGGAAAGGGTTTTCTTAAATTACTGTGGCAAGTAGAGCTAGAGCCAGAATCCAAGCAAGACTTTTGACTCAAATTCTTAACATGCTTTCCATTGCATTTCTTTGCCTCATACATCCATTCATTAAATAAGTCATTTATTCAGTTATTCATCAAATGATTATATAATGCTGCTACTATGCTAAGTACAGTACTACTACTGCTTGTAATAGCATATTATATATTCATTTAAAAGTACAATGTAGATGATAAACTATTAACACATAGCAACAGAAATGTCATATGGTATATTCTATTTTCATATTTTCTTATTGTAATAGGGAAAGGCCAGCATTTTGTGAGGCTCCAAATGTAACTATCTTTTATATGAGCATTTTAAATATAAAAAGAAGAGGATTAACTCTTCACATACCTGCTTATGTATACAAAGTTAATTAGCTTTTTCGCTTTTATCACATGACTTAAGTGTTGCTTCACTTGGAAGAAAAAAAAAATGTATGGTCTCACTTCTAATAAAAATAGCAATATTTGGGATGCCTGGGTGGCTAGTTGGTTTAGCGTCTGCCTTCGGATTAGCCCATGATCTCGGGGTCCTGGGATCGAGCCCCACATTGGACTCCCTGCTCAGCAGAGAGTCTGCTTCTCCCTCTCCCTTGGCATCTCCCCTGCTTGTGCTCTGTCTCTCTGTCTGTCTCTTTCTCTCAGGTAAAAAAGTAAAATCTTAAAAAAATAGCAATACTAGATTAGTTTATTTTTTGATACAATGTAAATGATCAGGCTCCTGATTCCCATTCTAAGACTGATTCACTGTACCTACCTACCAGCAAATTATTCTCATTCAAATTATTCAGAACAGCATCTCCTCAACTTACTTGACCATAAAAGTTTTAAAAGCTATCATGTATTTTCCAAAAACGAAAGTCTCATGAATGCTAATGCCTACTTGCATAAAGGAGCAAGTAAAAAGTTGCCTCACAGAAAAACTAATAGCTTCATGGGCTGATACTGATTTAATTTATAGATTTAATATACAACAAACACTGAGTATATCATAAATGCACAATTGGTATCAGCAGTCACTTACAATATAACATATGATGAGGTTATTGGGAGGGTTTGCCTGTGTGTATTTGGGCAGTTTCAATGCAGTGCCTTCATTCAACTCTCAGCAATTGTCTAGACTTCTCTGAAGTGGGATACCTTCAGGCAATTTTGTATAAAAATAACTAAGTCTATGTAATTTTTAGACTCACGTATAAAATACTTTTTAGCAAAACATCAGGTTCCCTTGAGGTTTCACTTGTTTGTTTTTCCAGGACACATATTAATACCATACAAAGCATAGTTTGGGAAAACCTGGTCTCCTTTCCCTTGCTCTGCTGCTTCTAGGCACGACTCTGAGACGGGGGTTTTGGAAATGTAGAATTTGTATATGGTTGTATTTATCTCTGGCTGCATTCCAAAGTGAAATATAAATTATGTCTGCATAATCATTTCCTTTGTTCCTTTCCACTAGCCTATCTCATCGTGGTACTCTGTGATGGAGTTACAAATGGCAGGGTGATAATACCATGCCAACTTTTAGACACTTATGCACTGAATTTCCTTTTAAAAATGTGTCACAGTTACACACATAAATATAAAACCTAGATTCCTACATGGAAAATGAACATAGAAAACAATTTCTTGGTAATGCAGAGCCCCTAAACAGAAAAGGAGAAAATTTATTTTTAGATAATTGAGCTCATCTTTATCAATAAAGTGTACTGTAACACTCTCATCTTGCTTTCTACCTGCCGGACACTTGCTTACTTTCTTCTTTTCTTAGACTTCCTTTCTTGATGTCCAAGATCATATTAGCTATGTTTTCACTGTGCTCCCTAACACATTCCAATCACAACACTTTCTTCTGGTGTAATGTGATTTCCTCTTTGGTTTTGTGTATTTCCCAGTGGATTCGTAAAATCTTCATGTGTAGAGACTATTTCTCTGGTTCACTACTGTTTTCTTGTGCCAAGCATTGTCTCTGGTATATAGTAAGTACTCTATAAATATTTGTTAAATTAATAACTGTTCTCTCTCCTCTACTTTATAGCTAGATATAAATATAGATGTCAAGAGGAATATAGACCATGAATTAACAGATGAGCATAATGTCTCATGTTTTCATAATCTTGACGTTGGTAGCATTGAAAAACACAATAATCTTCTGATATCTTTACTAACTACATTGGCTGAAAATTTCAAAATATTCAACATTGAATAATGTTGGCTCAATTAGATCTCAGTTATATATACATGTGCTTTGTTTATGTGTCAATTTTTCCTTCACTCTTTTTTCCCCTTTGTTCATCTTCTTCTTCATTGTTGTTGAGTTCCTGTTAAGAAAATAATTTTGGCTGTCAAAGAGTTACATTGTGGGCAGCACTGCTGAGTTTGGTTTCTATGCACTTGATGTTCTTATCATTAACTTTAAGTAGATCTATGCTATAGGGCTATTATGCAATGCAATTTTAAATTTTCCATTTTTTTCAGGTACACCTTTGAGTGTCTTAGATACTTCTCTTTGAGTAAAATTTACACTCCTACACTGCAGATGATGGATCTCTGAGGAGGTTAAAAATAGTGTAGTGTACAATGAGAAAAGTGGAAGAGACTTGTAAGTTCATAGGTTAGTCAGGGTTCTCCAGAGAAACAGAACCAATAGCAAGGATGGATGGAGAGATAGATATAGAGATAAAGACAAAGATTTTAAGGAACTGGCTCATGTAATTATGGAGGCTCACGAGTCCAGAATCTTGTAGACTAGAGTGGTCGATTGGACACCCTAAATTTCAAGGCAGTCTACTGACAGAATTATCTCTTCTTTGAGGAACATCAGTCTTTTTCTATGTAGACTTTCAACTGATTATGGAGAGGAATCTGCTTGAGTCAATGTCTACTGATTTAAATGTTAAACTCATCTTAAAAATACATTCATAGAAATATTGAGAATGATGTTTGAACAAATACCTGGTTACTGTGGTCTGGCTAAGATAACACATAAAATTAACCATCGCAGTGCAGGTGATACATCTCTTTCCGCATACATAACAGACATAAACAGTATAGAAAGACAAAGCTGTGTGTGACTCGTGTTTGGGATCTCTTCCACCAGAGCAAGGGGAATCTAGGAATCAGTAGCAAACAGGATCTGATAGTTTTCATCATTAAATTTAGAAATGGGCCATGCTATCAACCTGTGTGGCTTTAGATATTAAGTTATTCTAAATCAGTGCATCAGTTGCCTCACTGTCAGAAATAACTATAAATTCACACAGATATGGTAAGTAGCATACACACTGCAGAATACAATCATTCCTATTGTCTGCTTACTCCCATGATAAATGCAGAGAATCTGATATTGAATATCAGAAATGGAACCCAAGAGGCTAGAAGCTGTCTCTAAATTTAGAGTATAAGATCTAATTGGGTTCTAAATTTGACAAAATGATTGTTCCTTGCTCCCAAACAATGATGAGTGCTAAAAGAAACGTAAGCTATGTACATGCCACATTTTCTTTTACATTTGTAAGTTCACCGATTGCTTTTTTTCCATGTTTGAATGCTTCCACAAAGCACGATCAAGAATGCTTGTAAAAATATTTGTCTACATGGGAAAGGGAAGTCCCATGTTTTCGCCATGTGGAAAGACAGGTGGCCTCCTGGAAGGGGTCTACTTCTGTATGTCATAGATGGGAATGGCCTTCCCTGATGTAAAACAAAGTGCCCAAAGAACTTGTCAAGGGGCTTGTCTTAAGGTAGACCAGGTGCTCACAATACCACACAAGAAAGATACTATGCCGTGGGGTCTGTTCTCCCCCTGATGCGTGCAAGCTCCATTATAGATAATGGGAATTGCATATGTATTTGCAGAGAGCTCTACGCTGTGTGAATTGCAAAGGAAAAGAAAACACAGGCGTGAGACTTTAAAAGAAAGAAAAAAGAAAAGAAAAAAAGGAAGAAACTAAAAACATGTTGCCTCTGTACTCCTATGGTGATAATAAAAATTACTGATGCTGAAAATGAAAGCATACACTTTTTAAAGAGACTAAATGTGGTTACATACCCTCCCACATATGTGGAAGCTCAGATTCAGGAGCATATTTGGTAACTGGTATTTTAGCTATTCATTTGCTTCCATAAAACAGTAGGTATATTGCATGGGGGTGTTGACTTTATTTTTCTCTCTTTAGTTACTTATTTTCAATGATTTAAAAATATTATAATTATAAATTCTGGAATTAATGTAACTGTATAAATATAAACTTTTTTTTTTCTTATGTAGAGACCAGACACATAGGCTCTGGTAAGCATGTACATATTTAACTGTCCTTCAAATAAAAACAATAGTCATATTATAACTTTGGGCAATAGTTGATAAGAATATAAATTAGTTCTTATTAAAACAGGTAACATCAAAAACTCAAATAGAGATGGTGCTTCTTTGATGTACCTAAAATTTGGGGAATGTGTAAATATTTTGAATTCTTGCCAATTGCTAAGCACAAATTACTAGCATGGATCAAAATCTTCCAAAATGAATCTTGGCAAAATAATAAAACAGAACAAAACAAAAAAACAGAAAATATCGAGTCAGTCCCAGAAAAGGCAATAAATAGACTGCAAATAGCAATTGCTTTACTTCCAAGTCAATTCATTTTGGCAAACTGCATGGTAACATAATGTCTTTTGTATGGTGCTGAAAGAATAGTTTTCAGTGTGAATTGTGAATAGACCCTTTACTAATGATTAACATTTACTACATGATAGTTAATATTCATAATAGAGGAGATATGGTTTCTGCAATATAATTTAATCAAATACCATAAGAATTTTATTTTTTTATTTTTTTATTTTAACTGACCAACATCCAATTATCCCTGTGTGTGGTTTCTGGGTACAAAGGGAAGATAGTTTCTCTTTCACACTGCTGCCGTGACCCCCGGGGCTGCAAGAATTATTAAAATCACAGCCACAATTTAGATTTGTCTGGGCAATTGATAATTCTGGAACTTATCTAGTCCCACTGGATGAATCTTCCAACATTTTAATAATAAAGTTGATAAGAATAACTTTGATGATGGCATTTATAAAGAATCTACTCTATGTTCTACATAAACCACTGTTCTTTCTCACAGTAATCCTGCTAAATACTCCTAGTAAAAATGCCTATTACAGATGAGGAAACTGGGCTCAGAGAGCTAAATATCTTTCTCAAGATTACACAGCTAGGAAGGGCTTGAATGACTAAGCCCAAGTGTCTATGGCCTTATAATTAATTTTTTTCTCCCTCTTCCATATTGTATATCTTTATGTGGTTAAGTGCTTATCTTGAAATCAAGAATTAAGTACTCTGTACTAGAGGTGGTCAAACAAAAATTTCATCCACTTAAATAATCCATTCATCACGATAAATAATTTTTTAGGTAAAAGGAAAAATAATATTTCTTATATATATTGACATAACTTCTTAATTTTAATATTGTCCAAATAAATTAAAACTATGGCAAATCACATCATTGTTTTGTTAGATTTTAAAACATAATACAATGACTAAAAATTTTATTTCAAATAAAAACTCCTTTAAAATTCATGATGCTGGCTATATATGGGTTACATGTCTGTTGATACAGAATGCTTCAGTGTACGTTAAATTCTGGAATTGGAGGATGTCTATTAAATTAGGACATCAAAGGGCATCAAAGTCATGGGCTGTTTTCCTTATCTTAGTCCTTGTCTAAACTCATCACCAGAAATAGCAATGTGCCAATATTGCTAAGGTTCCGGGGCACCGAATTTTTTAACCAAATGTTCTATATTTTAGAGTTCCCCACAAGTGCATAAATATTAGAAGCTTTTGCTACCAGAATGAATATTAAGTGCTTAGCTTATTTTTTTCCCCCAACTTTTTGAAATAGTAAAGAAAACTTCCTTTTGTTTGACTCAAATTGGGTTTCCAGATGTCCAGGGTCAAAGGTTGGAAATAAAAGTATCAAGTTCTGGCCTACTCTAACCAGACAGCATGCCCAAATGTGTGAAAGCTTTCCCAGAGGGTATCCTTTTGTAGTTTTATTTTTTCTCTTGTCTCTCTTGGTAAGAAGTCCATATTTATTCTGGTAAATTATGTTATTCTTATTCCACCTTGTAAGTGCTCTAGATCGCTTGTATTTAGTCTTCAGTAACTGACTGCATTATGAACCTTAAAATGCTTGTCATAAGTGAATAAATTTGGAGAAGTTGGTGATTCTCTTCTTCCTGATTTTGCCAGGCTATATTCTGCTAGGTAACATTTGATGTTCTCTCACTTCCTTAACAAACTACGAATATAAGAGGAGAAAGGGTGAGATAATAAAAACCAGAGACATCATAAATTGAGTTTTTTAATTTTTTGCTTTGGCTGAATGGTTGACCTTTGACCATTACTTTATATTTTAAGAATATTTTTTATTTTTTCATTTCATTTCATTTATTTACTTTTTGCTGGTCACATTTATTTGGAAAATATTCTGGAAATCAAAATTTTACCAGAAAATATATTAAAGGATTCCTTTCAAAGGCTTGAATTTAAATGTCCACTTGAAATACCATATTATCAAAAATAAAACAAGAGTAGCATCCATGATTTCATTCTTAATTCTTCAAGATATATGCTAAATACTTTATGATATTATAATTAACAACTCAACAAATATAAAATGAGCATTTATTAGGGAAGTGCTCAGCAGAGAGCAGGGACAAAAAATTAGTCTCTTCCTTTCCATTAAGTTTGAGTTGAATTATTAAATGTGCTCTCTCTTTTCTAGAGTTTATTCTAGTGGTCTGGGCCTTTTATGTAGATTTTAAAACTATGGGACAGCTCATGAAGCAGTCTGTAAAGCTCTATGTCTAACCAATGCCTCACAGGCTCATGGTGAGAAAGCCACAAAAAACAGTAAGGGTAGAAAGGCAGAGTTGGAAGCGAGAAAAGAGAAAAATTATAAGGGCAAAAAGATGCAAGTGCCAAAATTAATCCATGATCTCTTATTACCTGGGAGAATGTAACATAAGAAACAATGTATTACAGCCGTAATCACAGCAATGCACCTGAGTTCTGTTCCCAAAACCTCAGACGTCTCATTTCAACTGATACAAATATTATGTCCATATTCAAAAGGAGAGCTTCCTGTGTATTTCTGCTCCTATCTTTTAGAACTTGTATTTAACCAAGGATGACCATTCTTCGCTTTCTTAGAGTATGTTGAACACTTGAATGGCTGGTCGGTTAAGTGAGTGCCTTTGGCTCAGGTCATGATCCCAGGGTCCTGGGACTGAGCTCCACTTTGGGCTCTCTGCTCAGCAGGGAGCTTGCTTCTCCCTCTCCCTGGGCCTTCTGCTTCTCCTGCTTGTGATCCGTCTCTATCAAATAAATAAATAAATAAATAAATAAATAAATAAATAAATAAATAAAATCTTTAAAAAAAGAGTTTGTTGAACCCATAAAGCATTGTCTGACAAAAATGAAATTGTTAAATTGCATTTCTCACAAAATATATGAGCAAATAATGGAATGTGCTATCAGGGTTTTTATTTTATTTTATTTATTTATTTGACAGTAACAGCAAGAGAGGGAACAGAAGCAAGGGGAGTAGAAGAGGGAGAAGCAGGCTTCCTGGGGAGCAGGAAGCAGGATGCTGAGCTCATCCCAGAACCCTGGGATCATGACATGAGCTGAAGGCAGATGCTTTAGGACTGAGCTACCCAGGTGTCCCTCTCAGATTTTATTAATAATTATAAGTTCTATATATGACTTTATTATAGGGTTCACTTTTTTAAAAAAATGTTTGGACCTAAGTTTGGATGCTTTGGATAATACATCAAACTCAAGCCAATTATATAAAAAGAAATCTACTGGTTATAAAACCATTCAATTCTAAGTACTATGGATGAATGCAAAGTTTAAGTAAGCATATGACTTGAAGAGTCAGGTTGCATGGCCCTTTAACTCCTGACTGTCCCAATTAAGCTAGTATTATTACTTGTCTTATTACTGTTTCCTTGTTTATAAATACCTCTTAGATTTATTATGAGGAATAAAAGAAATGGCATATACAAAGCACTAAGAACAGGGCTTAACACATAGCCCATAGCCATTATTATGAATTACAATAAAAACTCCATAAAGGCAGGGATTTATTATTATTATTATTTGTTCACTGATGTATTCCAAACACCTAGGAGAGTGAATACATATAATGGAAGCTCAAAACATATTTTGGAATAAGTAAATGAAACTCCCAATTTAAAGAATAATTTTGTGTTAATCAGTTACAATTTTATGGTAAAATATGACTATTAATTAACATTATTAAATAATATCTGTAGAGGCAGAAGAAATATAATCCATTTAAATATGCAGAAATATGCAGAGAAAATGGGACTTGGATCCACTTTTTTATTTTTTAAAAGATTTTATTTATTTATTTGAGAGACAGAGAGAATGAGCGAGAGAGAGAGAGAGTATAAGCCAGAAGAAGAGACAGAGGGAGAAGCAGACTCTCTGCTGAGCAGAGAGCCAACGGGGACCTCAGTCCCAGGACCCTGGCATCATGACCTGAGCCAATGGCAGACACTTAACCAACTGAGCCATCCAGATGCCTCAGATTCACTTATTTTAAAGAGGACTCAGATTTGTTCAAAAATTAAGTATGTTTCCAAGAGACATTCAAGAAGAACTGGTGGAAAAATGTATAACAAGCAACTCAAATAAAAATTAAAGTAATATAGTGATATTTATAAGACAAGATAAAATTTGAAGAAAAAACTATTAGTAGTGGCAAAAAGAAGTATTCCATACTGATAAAGAAAAATATTCACAAGAAAGTAAATAATTATTAACTTATAAGTATCTGATAATTTAGGTTTAAATATGTAAAGCAAAATCTACAGAATTAAGATGAGACTGTATCAAGTACAGACTTCCAGGCAAATTTTAACATACTCTTTGAAGAAATTGAGAATCATGAGAAACAAATTAAAAGTTTAACAGGATTTGGACAACATAGGTGAGTTTGATATAATACATATCTCTTATGACCCTTTATTCCACAAACAGATAACACATTCTTTTCAAATCACATGAAACATTTCATAAAACTGAACACATTTTAGGCCATATAATCTCAAAAATATCTTAAAATAACTATATGTAAGCTACATTGATTGACTACAATGCAATAAAGTAAGAAATCAAGTGCAATTATAGATAAATCTCCCCTTCCCTTATGCTTAAAAATCTCAGACTCTTAAACTACTTGAAAATAAATGTATTTATGTCTAGAAGCCAGAAAAGATAAAGGAAAACAAAAAAGACAAAATAGAAGAAAATATAAGTGGAAAAAAGGAAAAAAAAGCAGAGATTAATAAAAAGTATTCAAGTGCTCAAAAAAGAAAAATAAGCTCCTTAAAAAGAATAATGCAATATTAAAGTACAGGCAAGATCAATCAAGAAAATAACATCAAAGGCACATGTAAATAATACTAGGAGAAAAATTGGGCAGTAACTACAAATAGAGATTTTTAAAAAGATATAAGAGATTATGGTAAATAACTATAAACTGGAAACTTAGATGTAGTGGACAGTTCATAAGTGTAAATTTCTAAGACTGAATCAAGAAGAAATAGAAACCAGAGTATATTAATAACTATCAACCAACCAATTAGGTATCATAATCAAAGTTTTAAGAACATGTTTTGCCAGATTTTCAGAAAAGAGATAATCTCTCTCTCAATTCTGTCTGATAAGAAGTATAAATAAAGGTTAACAAAATACAGGAAGGTCATTTGTTCAGTGCTTTAAAAATAATTTTCTTTGTTCCTTTTTTCTCTGGTGTTCAGTGCTTCAAAGCTGTAGGGGGAAAAATGGCCACCAGAATATGTTAATAAAGTGATTCACCACATGCACCATGGATTCCAGAAGTAAGGCTCTGGTATAAATTCCTGCTATGTGGTCCAGATCTAAGAACCCAATCCTTCAATTTCATAAACTCCATCTTCCAGAATGAAGAAACTTGCCCTTTCCATAGGATTCTTTCTAGAAAAAAAGATGCATCACACTGTCGAATTACAAATCTGTTACCAAAGGTCATTTATGTGCCATGAATTCCTAATCTTAACCATAAGCTCCCTCCCATATTTGATAAAGAAAATAGATGCCACCATCACTAATTATTTGTGACCTCGCACCCTTCAACTTTCCAGTAGCACACATGAAAATATCCAAACAAATTCTCCAGCCTTACTTCCTCAAAGGCTGGTGCATGTCTAGATAATTGCATTACAATGCCCACTATGTTTTTTCAGCATCTCTAATATTTTTCCTTCTTGTGAGCCATCTTGGAGTTTTACTTTCCACAACACCTAAATCAAACCCAAATAAACCAAAAAAGTCTTTCTTTCTATCTTCCTCTCTTATTTCCTTTTACAACAAAATGTGAACTAATACACAGATTTACTGCTTTCTCTACTTCTTCACCTCTCATTCCAAAATAGACTTTTATTTACTTGTTTACTTATTTTAAATATTTTATTTATTTATTTGATAGAGGGCTAGCACAAGAGAAAGCATGAATGAAGGGAGGGGCAGAGGCAGAGGGAGAAGCTGACTCCATGCTGAGCAGAGAGTTCCCAATGCAGGGCTCCTTCCCATGACCCTGGGATCATGACCTGAGCCAAAGACAGACCATTAATTGACTGAGACACCGAGGTGTCCCAAAGTAGATTTTCTTTTAAAACTATGCAAAGCCCATATACATGGTTGTCCACTAGCCATCTTCATTTAGAACATCTCCTAAATGGCATGTCCCTATATGAATTTATTATATCTTCTCTCTTCCACTTCTTTTATTATCCCAATATAATTAGTCACCCAATCAACTATCTGTTCTTCTAAAATAGAATCCTGAAATACTACTTTAGTATATATGCATTATTTCCCACATTTCAGTAGTCGTTAGGTCCTTATCAACCTTATGTGAAAATGTTGAATCTGGTTTCTTCCCAAACCATGTAGCCATTATTTTTGTTCAGTTCTATTACAGTTTCCATTTAGAACGTTTTCTTTTTAGCATGTGGGAAGCCTACTCTCTGCTTCTCTCAACATTTGAAGTTATTTCTTTCCATCCTCCAAACTGCTGTTCCTCATTGTCTCCCTAAAAATGGAAATGTCCAAGGAATGATTTGAGGTCCTTTTAAACTTCAAAATCCACAAGACTAACACTATCAACTTGTGTAACTGATAAAAGATAAGCAGTTATAACATACCATTTCTTGAAACCTTATTGGATTAATGTTTAAAATCACAGTAGTATGTATCTACCAAAATTTTTGATGGGCTCATTTGTGTAAGTTCTCTAAAATATTAACAAGGACAGATTAAATAGGCTAAACTAAGCTTATTAATACAACTCTAAACCCCACCCTACTCCCAGTTCACCTCCCACCCAGGTAAGTAATTTGAGAAAAGAAGTAGTATTTCAATTGTTCTTTGGTATTTCAGTTAAACCTTTATTGTGGTAATATCCCCTAGTGATATTTTTCCAAAACTCTATCTTCCCAGCCCTAAGTCATATTTTGTTTCAAAATATTCTTTTACACGATCTTGTCCAATTTAGCAACACTGCTCCTCCGGTGTGCCTGCTTCACAGCCTTCCCCAAGCCCAACCCCTTTCCCTTTCCTAGATCTTATAGCAATCATTATCATCCTGCTCACTGTAATTAGATTGTTCTGTGAGAGGCAGGGATTAATCCTCAGGGAACCAAGTGTCTTCCTAAAGGTAGGACGGTGGCTCACTTGGGCCAATTTCCTTAAACTAAGAAGCGACATTAAAGGATATTAGGTATTCTGGATCTCAGTTCTTCCAGTTGTCTCCCAAACTCCAACACAGTTGTTTTAAAGATCTAACCCTCATTAACTTTCAGACTTCCTGAGATGGGCATCTGTATCTTAAAGTCATGTATTGGCTAGAGCTTGGGAATTTTGAAGTTATTAAAAAGAGAACCAAACCTTGTTTGTGTACAACTGCAGCCCTCTCTTAGGCATGTCATTTAACAGTAGAAATATTTTTTTGATAAGACAACTCTGGTATGACAAACTACTAAACATTGCTGGATAATGTTTTAAAAACCCTTAGGCCACCAATGGGCTTAAAATGAGTTTGTGTCTCATATCTTGGCTTTCTAAGTCCTGCAGTGACATTACATATATTTTTCTGCTAATCTAGATATCATAGAACTGGAGACTCCATAGTGGAAACCTTTAATAATCTCAAAGAAAAATACAGTTTGGTACATAAGAGAAAGTCAAGTATCGCATGGTCTCACTTACTTGCGGTGCATGAGGGGCAAACTGGAGGACAGTGGCAGAAGGAAAGCAAATGGGAACTAGGGTAATCTAGGGAGGGAAACGAAACAACAGAGATTTTGAACACAGAAACAAACTGAGGGACTTGGAGGGAGGGGGGTG